>JAOTOL010001652.1:2122500-2432500 GCA_034440575.1 Imbricaverruca yamaguchii | reverse complement strand
CCAGCATCCTGCCGCCCAGCATCCTGCCATTACAGTCCAGCAGCATGACTCTACAGTCCAGCAGCCTGGCCCCACAGCCCAGCATCCTGCCGCCCAGCATCCTGCCATTACAGTCCAGCAGCATGACTCTACAGTCCAGCAGCCTGGCCCCACAGCCCAGCATCCTGCCGCCCAGCATCCTGCCATTACAGTCCAGCAGCATGACTCTACAGTCCAGCAGCCTGGCCCCACAGCCCAGCAACCTGCCGCCCAGCATCCTGCCATTACAGTCCAGCAGCATGACTCTACAGTCCAGCAGCCTGGCCCCACAGCCCAGCAACCTGCAACCCAAAAAAAAACTTAGGTATATTGGTTTCCCATACGCAAAGGGATTTAGCGAACGAAAAAGTTGCACGCTAGCCAATCATAACACACGTGTGTTCCACGGCCCTAAAGCCACCCTGAGGAGCATGCCTTCGCGGCCCAAGGACACAATTCCCACACAAAGCTGTGAGGGATGTATATAGAAAAAGTTGTATATAAGCTGTTGTATAGCTGTTGTACAAAAAGTTGTATATAAAACTTCCTGCCAGTGCGGCGCCTCCTATATTGGAGAAACCGGCCGACAAAAAAGTGTTCCGCCTGAAGGAAGTTTAGATTGAGCCCAATATGGGACAGTGCTGTGCCAAAGAACACCAGAAACCTCTAATACACCATGTTCATTTAGACATTTAGGTGTGATTGTGGCCAATCAAGTTGTGTGTAGCGAAGGACTCACGACGTCGGTGTGTGTGGTGAGAGTATTATTGTCTGTTTTCTCTCATCTGGTCTGTGTTGCTGTTTCTTCTGCCACTGACAGCTAATCACCTTTAAGCCTTCGCACGTAATTGACTTGCTAGCTGGATTTTATATTTTTATCATTTAGTTCATTGCCTTCTAGAAGACCTGTGAATAAGGTCGAAGTACGGGAGGAAATATTTCGTTTCGCTTTATCCAGTGTGAGTCCGATTAATTAAGCATTTCGATCATCGTATATTTGTACCAAGAACAGGCACGTGACACCAAATATTGACGTGTAGGAAGATACGTTTCCAGGGCGGATACCCCTCGTTTACGTTAACGAATTCGGCATTGGAATATGTTGGTTTAGTGTGCACATTGCGACACATGACGCGCCATAACAAACACGATCATTTCGAACTTCTCAAGGGAAGCTCCCAAAACTCACCAAAATTCCACGACCATTGGAGCCAGGCGGACCAAGAATGATACTTGCATGCATGTACGAGGATTTTCGTGCCATTTTTGGTTGCTCATGCCTATCTTTCCCCCTAAGTTTGAGGTGATGAGCACTATTTTGAATTCTCACTTTGTATGTGTGTGCGGATATCCGTGTCACGTCAGAAATAGGTGTAATTTATTAAAGCGATGCAGCTTACCCTGGTAGTGAGACACTCCTACCTCACACGATATTATTCGCCATTAACCCGATGGTTTCACTCGACGGCATAGCCTTGATTGCGAAAACCGTTCAAATAAAGCTTGCATTCCCCTTTTCCCAGGTAATATACATAGCACCCAGGTTGGATTTTCCTGTAGATGCATAATTATAACCTCATCTGATTTCGTGGGTCATTGTAGAGGAGAGCAGTGGAGCCTGATGTGGCATGGTCGGCGGCCGTCTGAGGTACTGACGTACTTGGCCGTGACGTAGTTGACTGAGGACATGACTGCCTACAGTTGTGCAGATCTGGCATGCACCATTGATGCCACCACTGCCGGATCAAGCTGCGCCGATATCCCACCGCCGAGTGAAAGCGTCGTGCACAGAATAGTGAGCATGAAAGGGAGCGACTTGATTGGGCCGATACCGCGTTCATTAGCGCCGACTATCTGACTACGTGACATTCAGCTCCTTCTCTGCCAGTGGCCTGTGGCGTTGACCTGTCGGCAGAGAACCGGCCCCCAGCTGCGAGTCTGGCGATTGATTGGGCCCACAACTGCGAGTCTGGCAATTCTTTGTATCTGCCGGTCGTGACCGTGTGGTATGTTGATCACTCAGCTGCGTACTGATCCGAACGGGATCGGGACGCACGATGACATCCCACACAGGATGACGTACTAACTCGGACGGGGTCGGGACTTGCGATGGCATCACGGCGTACTGACCGGGAAGGGTCAGTACGTACGATGGCATCACGGCGTACTGACCGGGAAGGGTCAGTACGCCGTGATGCCAGCCGGTGATACTGACCGGGAAGGGTCAGTACGTACGATGGCATCACGGTGTACTGACCGGGAAGGGTCAGTACGTACGATGGCATCACGGCGTACTGACCGGGAAGGGTCAGTACGCCGTGATGCCAGCCGGTGATATTGACCGGGAAGGGTCAGTACGTGCGATGGCGTCACGGCGTACTACTGGACGGGAAGGGTCGGGACGAACGATAGCGTCTACACACGGCTATATGCACCGCTCCTGTAACAGTGTTGCCATCCGGCCTGAGCGCCGCCTGAATATCTGCTTCAGACACGAAGCGACGCTGCCACACGAAGATGGTGGCGCTGGAGACGCGCTCTAGGTGGTGTTGCCATTGGAGTGGAGGGCAATGGTGATGGAATTGCCACAAAAATGCGATGGTGCAATAAAATGCAACAAAATGTGACTTTTGACATGCAAAACAATAGTGAAATTGGTCGGTATGACGAGACCTCATTTGGCAGTTTTGCTGGCTTAAGGATGGGGGATGATAATATTTGTTTTCCAAGCTGTAGTGATTATATGAATTTCATAGGGAAGATTGTAAAATGCAGTGAGGGTAGAGAGTACATAAGGTCCAAAGCGTCTATCATGGAAATACGAAACATTGTCCACTACGAACAATTTCCACTCGGACAATTTCCTCTTTCCAGTGGGACTGTGACAAGCAAAGGCTGGGAGCACTATTCTTCTTAAAGCCATTTCGGCTGTGTTCATCTGGGAAAAAGACCCAACGTTGAAATTTGCAAGTTTCTCTTCTAGCTCGCAAGTGAAACCTTCCCGGTTAGCTTTCTTGTAGTTGGCATAGGACATCTAGGAGTTGATGTAGTTAGGTGGAGGGGAGAGGAAAGTGATGATGATTTGGTTGTGATCGAAGGATAGGGCTGGGAACACCGACCAGTCTAGTTCGATTGGTAACTCTGGGGAGCAGACAGGCACATCAGGAGTAGTTTCCGATTGATTTTTCGCCGTTGTGAAAGTGGTCCTGGTGTGGGAGCCGTCATTGAGATGGAAAAGGGGGCTCCGGATCAGTGAACAATGCTTCTCCTCGTTTGCCTGCGGTGCTTGACCAGCTATGGTGGTTGGCATTTATGTCTCCCATTATTATCAAGTTTGGAATGGTAGAAAGAGAGGAGAGATTTGGTGTCAAGTTTGGATCGTATGAGATAGTTGGCGGTATGTAGAGGTTAACAATTTTGCATTCTTGGTTGCATGGCTTAGTTTAGGATAGTTTACATGAGTCAAGTTCGGCATTGAGGTCATTTTAGGTAACAGTTCACGGACTGAGGGTGTGGTGGGAGCAAAAGGGATGCGGGAGTTGACATAGATAAGAACTTCACCTCATGTTCTTCCATCTGGACAGTCCTCTCTTATAGGCGTCATGCCTGGAAGCTTTGGGGTTCAGACTGCTCTCTTATAAATTATATTCTTGAAAGACCAATACATGAATATTTTCCAGCGAACAACGAAAACGTTTCCCCCATCGCGCGGAAAAACAACCTACCTAATAAAATGTGTACAAACACAAAGTACACACAGAAATGCAGGGAACAAAGGTACGACGACGACGATGAAAACCATTTGGAGTGGCATGAGTTACATTACGTGGTTCCACACTCGAAAAAAATACGAAATGTGGAAAAAGAGCGAAGATGTCGTCCCACGAAAATGAAAAATACAAGAAAAATAACGAAATCAGTAGCCAGCTGGACCCATTGGTGCAGCGGAGTGAACAGCGTGCTTCGGCAATAGATAGCGTGTGCCCGAATAGTGCTGAATGCCCTCCCATCCCCCGCACACAAGAGGAAATACGTGCACGAATAGTGCTGAACACTCGCCCATGCACAGGAGGCAATGCATCTGTGATTCGTACTGAACAATCCACGCATGCTCTACCTAGGTATTCCGGGTGGTCTTATGGCATTCCTATCTCGTCCTTCTGTAACTGGGCATAAGAGGTCGGCACCGGGGCCACTCCAGCCGTGCACTTAAGCGACAGGCTTGCGCTGTTATCGCCTGACTAGCAACAGGTCAGGCATCAGCTTCAAGGCATGCGCCGCTGGACACCTGGGCTGGCGAGGTCAAGCAGGTCGTTCCGACCGGATAAAGCTAGCTTTGTCCATCCCTGTCGTGAAGGTGGACGAAGCTCAAATTCAGCTAACATGTCATGCCTGTGAACTGAAGAAGCGTGCCATTGACATAGCATTTGCCATTGCATATTCATATCCATGTTTATCGCATCTGCCCTGTGCTGCTTATGTCTGTATATCATCTCCTCTACCTGTATAGCTGCCCACTAAGAACTGTCGTGACTATTGGCGCTTACTATGAAGTGCGACCAATGTGACGCAAAATAATGAGAAAAAAACGAAGACAACACAAACACAAACTAACGGAGCCGAAGTGCCCTATCCAATACAACAAACAATCAGATCAGTAGCAGCACATTGAACATCTTTAAAAACAGCATAGACAGTCATTATAAGAATAGAGGGCTTGCTTTTCAGTATTACAGGGAGGGCTGATTGACAAATTTGATGGCCGACTGGTACAGAGTGCAACCAAGAAGGGCCCTTGTGGCTCATAGTTGCACTAATATTTTATGTCTTTATGTCTTTTATGCCTTTATGTCTAGATTATAACAAACAAGCATCAGATCTGACGGCTCTGTTGTGTGTCAGGTTTGACAGAGCTGATACTGTGTCATCTCTGACTTAGTTGAGTTGTTGTTTGTCTGTCAGGTCTGACGTAGTTGAGTTGCTGTAAGTCTGTCAGGTCTGACGAAGTTGACCTGCTGTTAGTCTGTCAGGTCTGACGTACTTGAGTTGCTGTTTGTCTGTTAGGTTTGACATAGTTGGGCTGATGTTTGTCTGTCAAGTCTGATGAAGTTGGGCTGCTGTTTGTCTGTCAGGTCTGACGAAGTTGACCTGCTGTTTGTCTGTCAGGTCTAACGAAGTTGACCTGCTGTTTGTCTGTCAGGTCTGACTGCGCTGCACCAAGCAGCCCTGGATGGAAACCTTCCGGTGGTACGAATCCTGGCCCGCTTCGGCGCCGACATCAACCGCCGCGACACAGACACCTGGACTCCGCTACATGCCGCCTGCTCCATGGGGCACCATCATGTGGCCAGGTGGGGAACCACAGTTGCTATTTCTGGCCGCCAGGTGTCTATCGCCACTCGCATTTCAGCGAGTGGCTGATGAGACTAAATGGCGACATAGTCATAAGCGTAATGTTTTGGTGGGGGCTGGCGGACATGTTCACCTCAAAAGTGGCTATTTCTCCCCATCAAATTCTGTCTTGTCCCCGAAGCCCCAGCTATTAAGATATCTGTGTATGATTGTCGCAAAATTGTACTTCGCCTTTAAGGGAAGACCAGTTCCAGTTGATACGATTTTGGCGAAACCCAAAATAGCTCATCACTTTTGAAGGGTAGTGAGGAGACAGCCACACCTATGTGAAGCCTAGACCTTCTAGTATCATCCAGAATAAGTTTTTTTTGTCACATCATCTGGGTTTTCCACCAGAGAACATAAACATTGCGCCACTATTCGTTCATCAACTTACCCCGCTATAAGGATAATTTGTTACTGATCGTGGGTTAAGTTAATAAAATGTAGATTATCAATAAAATATTTTATTTATAGGTGGCATCAGCTTACGCCATCTGAAATGTCCATATTTCATGCCTACAATACTAATACTGGTTGAGACCTAACTGGCAATAGGTTATGATTTATCCCATGCATGTACTGTGCCAACGTTCATTCCATAGCTGTACCCTTTCCTTCGTTCAGCCTTTTCGGTTGGATAAGGAATGCCGGTGGAAATATTGAATAAGATGATCTCGAAACAGCTTTGACCAACACTTTAATAAAAATATGTAATTCTGTCGTTATGTTATTTCATTAACAGTTCACAAAGCGTTGTCACAGGCTGATGTTGATACGGGCTGATTAAGTTGATCCAGGCCGGACAAATTTACACCGCAGGTTTCCTGATGCAGGCTGCAACATGTTATGCAACATTGCGAGTAAAATGTAATGGCAAACGATGAAACAATTTCACCGTTACAACGCTGAGAAACCATGGCAATGATATCCAAGACCTAAAAACAAAGCGAGTGGGCTACGAATTAGAAATTAAGGGCGAAGTACAAACCTTGACCTTTTACTTTCACCCCAAAATGTGCCATAGCATCACCATTCCGCAGCCGTGGATCAAAAGGAATCGCACTTGTTTTTGCCGCGAGAAGAGGGTGCCAGTAGTAATATGTATGGTCACCATGGCGACCGGCTTCATGTTTTTGGAGAAAATGCTGTTGCATCAACCATCCCGTGTATCAACTAGATCCGATCTCCCCTACATATATAGTGAAGATGTCTATACCAGAGAATCGCCAAAAAGAACTAAAAGACGATCATATAGAAGCCCATCTAGACAATCAACCACTGGCCACCTGTCGTCACGCATTCTCCGAGTGGGAAGCCGCTTGTGCAATTTGTAGGTTGATTCGACCAAAGGATTTTCAGTTATAGTCTCAGGCAGTTTTGAGAAGTCACGAACAGTGGCTCTCTTCAGCGGCCTGTGTCTCCTACGCCGTCGGACATCAATTCACTTTCGGATACATCTAGATCCCAGAAGTCCAATGAATGTGTCCGTGATATGGGCAAAATACGTGATTTTTGAGAAGGTAACCTTATGACGTATTTTTCTGACATTTCGTGACCCCTGGCAACTAGAAACTGACATATTTTAATCCTCAGAAACAGGGTTACACACATTGTCCAACAAATGAGACGTAAAAAAATATGGCTTTTGCCTATGCATATCGTTTCTATGGCAGGGGAACACTGGCTGTCCGGTCTGTAGCCAAGTGCTGCCGCCAACGCTGCAGCCCCCGCTGCCACCTTCGCCCCTATTGCCGTTATCGCCTGTATTGCAGCTTCCCGCCGCTATACCCCGGTGCTGCTAACACCGTCACGGCTTTCACACTTCAGTTTAGATCATGATGTAACCTGGTGTAGTTGAGTAAGTACACGCGCCGTACAGTTTTGTATTCGGTTTGTCATGATCGTTCAGGCAGGGGAACGCATGCTGCTTTTCCTTAAATCTGATATACTCAGCCGCATGGGTGTCCATTTGTATGCACTTCAACAGGCCTTACCCCCGTCAAATAATTTCGACTTTTAACACTGGATCCTGTGTGGTGCCCACCCCACCCACAAATTGGGCCCGTCCTTTGCCTCCATGCATTGGCCTCCTCAATAATAATGCAGGCATTGGGCCCGCTCTTGCTCTCTTCTCCATTTCAGGTGAAAAAAAGATGATTCATGACCGAAAAGAAGAGTGTCAACGGCCCACAGAATGCTGGCGATGACTTCAGTTCACCGCTCTGTACGATTCTCTTATCTAACTAACTGTCGGGTTATTCAGAGCTGCGCTCCACAGTCAGTGTCGCCAGCTTACAGCCGAAGGTGACCTGCTCCTGCAGTTAGGCTGGGGGTGTCACTTGGCATAAGATAAGAGGCCACCAATCCCCTCAATCAGTTAGCAGAATGGGTCCTGGTTCGAATGACTACGTGATGATGCGAAACAAGGTTGGAGAAAACAAGGTGCAGAAAATATTAATTCTTGGGAAGCTGCGAGATATTTACGTGTGGCATCATGAGGGTGTCAGCAAACCCCAGATATGATATTTTAAAGATGCTTCGCCGAGGCAAGAATATTGTGTTCTTGCTGGCAGAAGTAAGATTCAAACTGCATGTGTGCATACATACCACCAGAACGCAAGGCTCATGACAATTGCGCCACCATCTATGTGAACGAGACATGACTGATGCGCCAGTCGCTGTGTGAGCGAGACATGACTGATGCGCCAGTCGCTGTGTGAGCGAGACATGACTGATGCGCCAGTCGCTGTGTGAGCGAGACATGACTGATGCGCCAGTCGCCATGTGAGAGAGACATGACTGATGCGCCAGTCGCTGTGTGAGCGAGACATGACTGATGCGCCAGTCGCTGTGTGAGCGAGACATGACTGATGCGCCAGCCGCTGTGTGAGCGAGACATGACTGATGCGCCAGTCGCTGTGTGAGCGAGACATGACTGATGCGCCAGTCGCTGTGTGAGCGAGACATGACTGATGCGCCAGTCGCTGTGTGAGCGAGACATGACTAATGCGCCAGTCGCTGTGTGAGCGAGACATGACTGATGCGCCAGCCGTTACGTCAACGAGGCATGACTGATGCCGGGTTGATGCTTCATGCAGTGCAGGACACGCAAAACGGAATGTGCATGCTGCAAGCATGCAAAAAGTGTCCGGAAGAGCAAGGGATCATGGCTTATCAAAGATCAATCTTCCATCGTGACATAGGTAGACGATTTAACATTTGATAATAATGTTTTGGATAAGCGCCGTGTGAGCACAAACGGATGCGTCTTAATTGACGTAGACAGGTGGGATATTTTTCGGGGACATCGCTGAAAATTATTCCTTCATTATGCAGGACATCATCATAGGACAATCAGCCAAGCAGGACAATCATAGTAGCCTGTGTCGATAATTTTCAAAGTGGTGTTATCAAAAACGGCTACTATTTTTCTTTCGTCTTGATATGTGCCGAACGATTTGCATAAAAATTAGATCGCTGAGCAATCGGAATTTTTCGCAAAATGCGTTTGAAAAAGACTGTTTTCGGCATTCAGCGCCATATTGGCTGTGAGAACCAATCCAGATGAGTGGGTCAAATAATATCTCTTTTTGATCGCCTCGACGAGCTGAGTCGATTGAAACCACGCAGTACTGTCTAAAAATCGATAGTCAACAAAATATCGGCTATCTAATGTCTTCTAGTACACCAGCAAATGTCCATTTCGGAGCTTACAAGGAACTCTGAGGTTTAAACAAGTAAAAATCATGATACAGCTGCGGTTTCTGCACTGACTCATTTGGAGACTTCAGCATCACTCACTGGGCATAGAAATATAGACAGAGCTTCATATTTATTTGGTGTTTTAACTGCATAGCAGCGTGATTGAGGGCGCTTTGTACGCATGTGCATCACATACCAAATACCTGCCTGTTCGTTGCATGTTGAGACATTCAGATAGCCTTTCCACATCACGCTCAGACGAAAATCAGATGCGTTTGTGATAAAATGAAGTTCGCCGTGATTATTGAAATTCGCCATGATCACCATGGGACCATCGATACCTATTTGTTTTCCAAAGGGACACCTGTCAGACATCAATAAATGAACACTGGCATATCCAAGGCAAACGTCACGCGAAGGTGCGGAGCACAACTGATTGGACGGCATAGAGCACCCCAGTTCTATCTTTCGTGGAACTCACAGTGTTGGTTAGAAGCAGTTGGTTAGAACGCTGGCCTGCACTGGTCTTCCCTGTCCTGGCGACATAGGGTTCGAGTCGCTTCGCGCGTTCACACTTAGCCCCCAGCTGGGAGTGTCAATTGGCAGCTGGCACAATAGGGCCGGAGACGAGCTACCGGGCAGCCGTGTCTGTGTATTAACGGCACGTTAAACTTTCGGTCAAAATTTGCCGTTGAACTGCCATTCATGAATCGGGTGGTGGGGTCAGGGTTCACGCAACAAGCTCTGCTTAGCAATAAGACCCTGGTTCATAAAGCCACCCCAGCAAGAGCCATTCTGTTAGTGAGGAATTCCTTGCAAAACGATATAAAACGGCATGAGTGATGCCAGCAAGCTCAATTTGTATGTCCCTTCAATAAAGTTAATAGATTGCACATCCGTAGTAAATAGCACTCCTGTCTGTCTACCTATGGATCGGAAGGTATTCTAAAAATAAACTGTAATTAAGTACGAAATAAAAGTAGAATCCCTGTCAAACACTATGAGAACAATGAACGCTTCCTGTGGGAGTGTATCGGACCTACATCATCGGCTTGCAGAAGTATCGCATGCCATAGCGGCCACACTGGAGTATTTGTGCCTGCCACCGGTGAACTTATGGGCGCTGTATAACCACTGCAGTTGCTGCGCCCTAAAACCAAAATAACTAACTAACTAACACCAGTGAACTTATTGACCGTTCGACTCGCCCGTGACGTCAGTCGAAGATGGACAGGTGACCCAGCCGTTACCTTGGCCCTGGCGGGTCAGGTGACCCGGCCGTGATCTCAGCCGTGGCGGGTTAGGTGACCCGGCCGTGACCTCAGCCGTGGGGGGTTATTCGACTCGGCCGTGACCTCATCTGTGGCTGGTCAGGTGACGCGGTCGTGACCTCAGCCCTAGCGGGTCAGACGACCCGCCCGTGACCTCAGCAGAGGCGGGTCAGGCGAAGGCTAAGAGACCGCCGGTCCGCTGGCGGACGACGGTCGCGTGACCTTGACCTGTGTCGCTGCGACAGGTACCTGCTGGAGAGCGGCGCAGACGCCACGTTGGTCACGGGCACGGGTCAGAGACCGCTTGACCTGGTTGACCCGGCCGACCTGGCCACCGTGGCGGTGATGCTGCAGCCCATCGTCGACGGCGGTCTAACGCACCGGCCAGACCGGCACGACGACGACGACGACGACGACGACGATTCCGACAGGTCCGACTCTGCAGACCAGGACGACAACGGCTGAGGGATGACCTGTACTGGCGCACGCGCATGCCGGACAGCATTCACCCATATCTCCCGAATGGCGACAACCGACGTCGCACACACACACAGTGGCGTCAACATAAACACTATAGACCGATGTGTGCGAGATAGTGATGTGAGCCGAGACGCCGCCAGGTAGCGACCCTGTTCTCGGCACAGCGGCGTAGCGGCCGGCACACGCTCCGATCAACCTGGCTACGCGTCTGCTACCTGCTGACCAGTCTGTGAACTGGGCAGCAGTCAAACAATGATGACGTGATTGTGTGTTCAGGTGCCGATCCTCCGCCTGCCCCGAGGTCGTTCGCCAGTGCCGACTTCTTTGTTGGTGGTTCGGTCGTGCCAGCCCATCACAATGTTTATACTGCGAATTTGATGGTCGTGAGCTTATTCTATTGAGTGAGGAGCAGAGTGTAGCAGAGCGTGCTTCTTGTAGCTGGTTCAGCATCCATAGCTCCTACGTGATGTTTCGTGTATCAGTGTACTAGTTGGGTGGCAGATGCGTGATAGAAGCGAGTTCCAATACAATTGCAGTCAATGTTTGTTTTCCTCATCGCACGTATTCATCTGTATTGGTGCCACGCAGGGGCATTACTTGTTCTCCCTTGGCATACAGTGTGAACAACTTTAACGAGCATTACTTAAGAAGATAAATTTTCGCTGCCAAATATATCTACTTTCAAGTCATGCTTCATGGTGTATGCTAAATTTCAGATGAACATATAGGAGACTACTGCAAACCTGTATTGGTATGGAGCTTCGATAGTGTTACTGGAATTGTGTCGCACTGGTTGATCGCAGTAACTTCATAAATACAATAATTCTGAGTATGGGGACTCGAGAAACGGAAAACGTAGATAATCTGAAGAAACACGACAATCGATGCAAGATATATTTTGAATGGCTGCATAAGTGTTTGTAAGCATCGCGACCCACCTTTCTAGAATTGACGATGGGAGGGGAAATATGGGCGTATCATCCCCAGTGTCTTGGAAATTATAATGGGCACATAAAAAAACGGAGCAACTATTGAACAGGTCTATGCAACGCTTGAATACTCCACGTAGGGTGCGTCGCCTTTCGGGTTAAGTTTGGAACTACCAGAGCTCTCTGTCAGCTTGATGCGCCTCATGTTGCCAATATTGTCGCTGGTCCGGGCCTGCCGATATTGTCGCTGGGCTGGGCCTGCCGATATTGTCGCTGGGCCGGGCCTGCCGATATTGTCGCTGGGCTGGGCCTGCCGATATTGTCGCTGGCCCTGGCCTGCCGATATTGTCGCTGGACTGGGCCTGCCGATATTGTCGCTGGCGGCCTGCGATATTGTCGCTGGGCCTTGTCGCGGCGGGCCTGCGATATTGTCGCTGGGCCGGCCTGCCGATATTGTCGCTGGGCTGGGCCTGCCGATATTGTCGCTGGCCCTGGCCTGCCGATATTGTCGCTGGACTGGGCCTGCCGATATTGTCGCTGGGCCGGGCCTGCGATCGGAGCAAGATACTGCAGGATGTAGTTATGAACAACCTGCTACAGGGTGTATGTCGGGAACAGCTATCACAAGCATAGGACTGATCAAAGTGCTGCACAGCGTATGACTGATTGAAGCTGGCACATATGATATATAGCAGGTTTTCATCATTAAGTCAGATCTGAATACGCAAGCAAGAACCACTTTAGGGGCACGCTAACAGCGATGTCACATGACTTAACTAATTACGCCACACTTTCCATAAGAGGAGCAACCACTAAGGTTCTCTGTCTGGTTCAGTTCATACAATGATATGCGCCATGTGTGCGATATTAGACGAACAAGCTTGTAAATCTGGTCATTGAGCTTCGGGGTTGATTAACCATAGAGGTGATATACATACATACACACATATATGCATATATACACACACAAAAAAAAAAAAATATATATAATATATATATATATATATATATTCTATGTTGCGTACAAATAGAGCCTCAGCCAAGGGGGACATATCCCGCTGAAAAATATATACTGGATAAAGCAATAAATTTGTGGCGATCTTCGCGCGTCAAACGTGCTTTTGTTTCAATGATAGTTTATTCTGTCGGACATCCACTTTGAAAATCAAGACTATGCCCCTACACAAATGACACATGTTCTGGTCTGCGTCGAAAATGCTACCATATAATATGATTTATTTTGGGGATGCAAATATTGAAGATGTGGTCGCGAGCTACCATGTAAAGAGGTGCCAAATCCAATGATCTCATGTTTGACCTTGATGATACTGGGTAGGTCAACACTGAAGGGCCATTGGCACATTATTTTATTTTATGCGAAATTGTCAGTGTATGCTAATTGATGTCCAATCATTATACGCTTCCTTAGTCATGACAATAAACTCAACGTTATTCCACAAATGCAGTCCCTTGAAATACATCGAGTGCACTAAGGCACACAATTCAGGTCATTTGTAGTGGAATTGTCATTACGTGGCGCATGGTGATGGAGTTTGATGGCTTCTATCTGTCTCAAATACAAGTACCTCATAGAAATGATTAGAAAGAAATGTTATGAAAACAACACCTGAATTCAATATTAATTTCTTGAAACGAACTACTCCGTTTTAATGGTGATTTTGTTCAGCTCATTTACCCCTGATTATGTCTGGAGCCGAAGGGTGAACTGTCAGCAGTGAACCTTTTCCAAAAGGATTGAGTGGGTAGGGTGTCAAATGTGATTTGATGTGCTACTACTTCCAGCTAACAACCTTGTGTCCCATGTTAAACCTCATCGATTTGGAGGGGACAAGTGTCCCCCTCCCCGAAGTGTGGGAAGTTCAACCCCTGACATGCATCATTCTGGGACGTCACGAAGACATTCAGAGATGTCACGAAGATATTCGAGGATGTCATGAAGATATCTGGAGATGGCAGGAAAAAATTCGCGCATGTCACGAGGAAATTCGCGTATGTCACGAAGACATTCGGGTATGTCACGAAGACATTCTTGGATGTAACGAAGACATTCGTGGATGCCACTAAGACATCCTTAGATGTCACGAAGGTACTCGACGATGTCATGGAGATATTCGGGGATGTCACGAAGACAACCGGGGCAAGAGATACTACCTTTACATGCAGTCCTCATTGGTAATTTCAATTAATGCAACAACTGAGCAGTGTTTGTTTATATAGAAACAACTGACAGTGATGCGAAAAGATGGTCGCTGCTCAAGGCCAGCACCAGGTGCGTGCAAGTCCAGGTCAGCACCAAGTGTGTACAAGTCCAGGTCCGCACAAAGTGTGTACAAGTCCAGGGCAGCACCAAGTGCTTGTGAGTTCAAGTCAGCACCAGGTACGTTTAAGTCCAGGCCAGCACCAAGCGCGTGCATGGAAACAGCGAACATTATCACTTTAGCTCTGAACATATTCACTGAACCATACACCACTTTGCCCTCAGTATCTGAAGAAAACCCTTCTCTCAGTTAGCCTCGCTGACAAAAGACATCTTAATTCCATTCAATGCAAGACCCTACGTAGCAGGGTTTGGA
Source organism: Imbricaverruca yamaguchii (assembly GCA_034440575.1). Classification (NCBI taxonomy): domain Eukaryota; kingdom Metazoa; phylum Arthropoda; class Thecostraca; family Neoverrucidae; genus Imbricaverruca; species Imbricaverruca yamaguchii. The sequence continues at coordinate 2,418,112 of JAOTOL010001652.1, read as the reverse complement.
GGAAGATAAAAACAAGTGATATTTCTTCTTCCCACACCCAGACTTATGGACATGCCAGTGCCTCCGAATGGATTATGGTATCTGATTCCATCACTTATTGCCACTTCGCCCCTACCCCCAATAAAATTAAGTGGCTCAGCCTCAGCTGGTATGAACCACACTTCATGAGCTTTGACAGACAATTTAATATGAGCTTGGAAGCATGACCTCTTAGCACGCTCTAATTGCTGTATTTTTCATCGGTGATGCAGGTTTCCCGTCTGATGTTTGAACCGAAACTGACAATACGCAGCTTTGTATTTGATACATGGCGACCTGGTATGTCCATGGATATATCCATTGCAACCATTGGACCTGGAGTAAATATGTATTCACAATATTTTACAATATCTGTGGATATCGCATGTAATTTTTGTCTTCAAAACAGTCGGGGCATCCCCGCATTCATTTTGTTGCGTCTCACTAATCTTGACTTTGGCAAATAAATATATTGCACCCGAAACTGCCTAAATGGAATACTTATTCAAAGCGGCGTCACGAATTTCTTTCCGTGGACTGAAGGACTTCAAATCAAGATATAAAGATGCCAGGATCTCGTGATGGGGTTGAAGGAAACCGAGAAGATGCCAGGCATAACATCAAATTGGAGAAAAACGTGCTGACAAAATCACGAAGCAATGTGCAAATGCTGCATCACATACGATGAAACGAAGAATGTTATGCAATTGACTGTTATTAAGCTTCGTGGAAGCCACTTTTGAGGAAATCAAAAGCATGCACCCAAGTGGTCAGAAAAGCATGTATTGGGTATCGCTTCACATGTAAACTTAGCAATTTCAGAATACTGGTCCCAGTCGCGTAGCCAAGGGAGGGAGGTGAAGGGGGCAGCAGGCCCCTGAAGGGTCCCCAGGGGACCGCCTTGAGGGGTCCGCAGGAGTCCCGCAAGACTTAAGCTCAACAGACCCACAAAGGCCCTCTGCGTCGACGTGAAAAGCCCATGGACTGACGAAAGTGATCCATGGCTGAAGGAGAAGGCCCAGGGCAGACTTAGCGAGCCCCGACTCAACAGAGAGTGCCTACGGGCAAATGATGAGGGTTCTGGGCTGGGTCAACGCAAGATGGCTTCAGAGGGGCTGCGGATGCTTAGGCAACAGGGTCGACAGAGGGGCTACGGATCGTTGGAAGGGCACCCGGGCTGACGGGGGGTCCACAAGCCAATATGAACGGGTCCTGGGTTGACGGCAGAGCGCAAGCCACAGAAAGAGCCCCTGACTTCATGTAGGGGGCCTAAGCTTTTGAAAAGACCCTCCCTTCGGCCTGATGAAACATGCCCTGGGTCGCCCTAAATATGGCGACCCAGGGCAATGAAATCCGTGATCTCAGGAGCCCTAAATAGGGCCCCTGAGATCACGGAAAGGGCACCTATTTGCCTAAGATGACTTATGGCCATCAGAAAGGGCCTCTGGGCCGGCGGATGGGCCAAAGTGGCACAAGGGCTCCTGTACTGGTGCGGGGGGTCTCAGCCGGTTGAAAGAGAGCCTGAGCCTGACAGAGGAGGTTCTGGATCGCTTAAGAGGGCACCTAAGCAGACAAAGAAAGGTCCATAGCCGCGAGAGGACTCCGGATCATCGGAGAGGGCCCCGAGCCGATATGAAGAGCTCCTGGGCCGACAGAGGTGGCCCTTGGCGCGATATAAGAGGTCCAAGCTGTTCAAAGAGTGGACTCCGGCTAGACGGAGTGTCCTGATCCGTTTATGTAGGCTCCTCGGCTGACAGGGGAACCCCGGGCCGGACTTGCAGGGTCACTGGGTCGGCTTTGCGTCACGCTGATGGAGAGGGGCCCAGAGCTGACAGCGAGCCTCAGTCCGATGAAGCCAGGCCCAAACCACGGAGAAAGTCCGGACAGAAACGTGGTGACTCCGTGGTGACGGACGTCCCAGCAGCCACCGCCACCTCAGCAGCGGCGGTCGCACCAACGGCCGCAGCTGCACTAGCTACAATTGTCACCATGGAGGTGACGACCAGCCACATCCGTCTCGATGGCCTGGCAACATCTGCCACAGCAGCCACATCCGTCTCGATGGCCTGGCAAGATCTACCCCGGCAGCCACATCCGTCTCGATGGCCTGGCAACATCTGCCCCGGCAGCCACATCCGTCCCAAAGGCATAGCTACAGTTGTTCCGGCAGCCACGGTCTTTCCAGCGTAACCGGAAAGACAACCCAGCAATAGCTGCGGTGATAGCCGTTCCAGCGTTACCAGCTGCTTCGCCTTGGACCGGGGTGACGGCCGGTTAAGACAGACAAACTAATTGCAGGATGCTGTGTGTTGGGCATAGCTGGTCAGGCCTATTGCTAGACTTTTCCCTGTCGCCAAATCTTGCACTTTTTCCGCACTGGTATTCAAGTCTTATTCTGAGGAAGTATGAAGCTGCAACGATGTGGGCCCACCTATATCATCAACACCTTCTCCACTGAATGAAACTATCGCTATGCCTAGCAGATAGCAGATAGAGACAAGTGTGACAAAGATACATATACAAATATATATATATATATATATATATATATATATATATATATATATATATGTATGTATGTATACATATATAGGTACATACTACATGTATGTATATATATATATATATACATATATATATATACATATACACATATATACATACTTACATTCATGAATATATATATCAGCAAATGTGATTCAGTATATGGGACAATCCGTTACCTCGCGCTGGAGCTGCAATAGCGGGTTTCACAATCAAGGTCCGACAGTCCGGAAACGACCAGAAAAACAACCCGTTTAGCTGGCAACAACATCCAAGAAAAGTACATGTATTTGAAAAGGAAATGGAGACTAACACATCTCTAATGAACCATGAATATTATCTGCTTCGGTAAAAATGAAATTGTCCATCTCAATGGGCATAACTGATAAATATATATATATATATATATATATATATATATATATATATATATATATATATATATATATATATATATATATATATATACATAAATACACGAGAATTACGATTCAGCAGGCACGAAGGACCAGGAAGGTTCAAGGTTTAAGAAGGAAGACAAGCGTGAAGCGGCAGAAGCAGCGAAAACTCGAAAGACCTACGTACCGCTCGAAGTCTTTAGGATTTAAAGACAAGACTTAAAAACCTTGAGGTCCGATGCGGCAGTGTCACATCAAACACCACACCTCAGGAGCAGGGCCTGGTATAGGGGTGCGTGCTCTCAGCAAACCTCTTCATCACCATGATTAGCGACATACTCGCTGAACACATCGACACTTCACTTCAATACGCACTTTTCGCGGACGACATAGCCATTTAGACAACAGTAAAATGCTTCCTAAAAGCTGAGAAAAAACATTAAAGCTGCCCTAGACCACATTGCAAAGTGGTACAAAACGTAGAGCTTCACCCTGTCTGCAAAAAAAAATCGGCGCATATATAGTTATCTCCTCTATACATCCACAAATCTAACTAAAATTGATCGCAAAGCCATCGAAGCGGCGAAAATTTCAAGCTCTTAGTGGTGCACTTAGATGATAACATTTATTTTCAACACATACACACACCAGCTCTATCTCGAAGCAACGGTCGAGGCGCGTCAGTGTACTTCGTGCGCTTCCAGGCACGTACGGGGGCGGAAACAGGAAAGCACTACTATGACTACACATTGATACAAACCATCCTAGAATACAACATCATCTTTGCCACCATTTCAGAAAGCCAGAGCAAAAAGTTAGAAATCATCCAAAACAGCTGCATCAGAGCAGCCACAGGTGCCCTCAGCACCACCCCGATAGCCAGTCTTCTAGTGGACTCAAAAACGACTCCACCCCACTTAAGGATAACACAACAGCTGCGTTAAAATCAAATCCATCCGAAATAATACCGCACAGTGCTGCTTTACGCCTGACAGTTACGACCAGCGCCGATTTTGGCGCAAACTACCACCATACAGCATTCAAATGGCCACGGCTCTCTCAGATCGTAACCTGACAATGTTCACCGCTGCGGCTCGACCACCCGTTAAGCCATCCTAGACACTCATTCAACCAAAGGTTGAGCACTTGCTCCCGGAAAAAATCGACTAACCATCGGCGGAAATTCTTGGCATGTTCCACGACCTCGCCGACATACTGACGGATGAGTCGAAACACGAAGTCATGGTAGTCATAGGCATCGCTGGGTCAGACCTTAAGCTTTCCAAGCGCCTATCGGATAACTTCTCCATCTACTCTGCTGAAGCAATGGCCATTCTGATCGCTATCCCTATTCTCAAGAGCTGTGAAGCTATATACGTAGCAATTTGTTCATATTCCAAATCCGTCCTTCAGTCAATTAGCAACACAATCAATTAGAGACTGTCCACACCCAGTCATTGACAGAATCCAACAAATTGTTCCCCATGACGTAAACGTAATATTTTCCTTCCTCTGGATAACGGATCACGCCAAACATACCAGGTAACGAAGGAGCAGACCGGCTCGCAAAGCGAGCAGTAGCATTCATCATTTACCCCAGTATTGAATATTCGGTAAACTAGCGCAAAGCACTCCTACAACGCCACATTCGTCAATATCACCAGAACCCATGGACACAACACAACTCAGCATAGCTCAAATCCAACCACACCCACGACATCAGACCAACGGTAGGCACATGGCACACATCAAATAAATATCACCGACCAAAAAAACTCCCTCACTAGATCCACGCACATACAAACGTCACTCTCCCCAATACATATATATATATGCGGGGGTGATGTATATACTTCTGAGGTGGCAAATGCCCCTCAATGTTGGGTTTATCCCCCCCCCCAATAGTTTCAACGTTTAACATAGAACGCTATGGAGTGTGCCCAAAATCCACCTGGGTATGCCCATTGCCGTCATGTAGTGCCGTCGTGCCCCCCCCCCCCCACACCCAAAAAAAAAATCAGAAGTGAACACCTATGTATACGAGTATATCTTCATATATAGGGCACATTGGAAACAGTACCCGAAGTCCGAATGGTTTCGGGAAACAATGAGAGGGTCCTATGTAAGTTTGGGGCCTTCTTTAGATGTTCACCCCTGGGCCAAATTCTGTCTGCGACACTCACTGATCCAGAGACAAAGGATAGCCGTGCCCAACGTTTTCGGCAATGTTGTATCGCGTGCACTGCAGGGGCTTCGGAAGAAACGCTTCGACACAACGTGCTAAATTTACGAAACAAGGGCTACTGGTTTGTCGAGGACGCTGCCTGAGGCTGCGCTATAAAAATAACAATGAATATAATAATCGGCAAATATCCAGAAGTCGGAGAATACAAAGGAAACCTTCAATATTCCTGTAGGGCAGATATAATGCATGCTATTTCTCACGATCACATTTCGGGCACCCATCTTGTTCCATAAGGCCGTTTCTACTCTCGAGGACGGGGTAAATGCTACATGCCCTCCCTCGCCCAAATTTTGTAGGGACGCCTTCCCAAGCGCCCCCTGGTAGAGCAGTCGCTGGCCACTACTGCATACCGACATATATTACTTTCAATGACACCCCTGGCGCCCATAGAATACAGACGCCCACGAAAAGCCAGTGATGATCCCCACAAAAGCTACGGACCGTTTTCAGCACGTGAATCACTTGTTCCTCGCATTCCAGAACACCTGCCCTCTCATCGGGAGGCGCCCCGAGCCTCCACGCTGGGACCATTTTCGTGCACTGTAACGACGAAGATTCGACCGTAACGACTGAGGGTGAGCCGTCGCCGTCTTGACCAGTCGATAAGGCTCAGTTCCCGTTGTTTTCACTTTCATTTTGATCCCAAAAGAGAGCGCGCGGTGCCGGCCGCCTGGTGCTGCCGTCTGCCGTCGCGACTGCAAACTAGCGTTAGTTGGCTGTTCATTCGTTGGAGTCGCGCGCGGGTGGTGGCAGGTGCGCTCCTCGCCGGAGAAACAGGACGGCCAGCGCCGGGATGACCGGGTGACGTCACCGCTGACCTGTTGCGCGCGCGTCGACCTGCGAGCGTCGGTCGAGGCGGGCCGTCAGTGCATCGCCATGCAGTGGAGGTGGTGGGTGGTGACGGTGGTGGCGTGCGGCCTGCTGCCGGCCGCGGCGGGCGCGTGCCAGTGCTGCGCCAGGAACGCCACGGCCGCCGAGTGCGGCGACGACGCGCGTCTCGAGGCGCGCGCAGACTGCGCCTGCTGTTCGGTGTGCGCCGTGGACGCGGGTGGCGCCTGTGACGGCAGTGTTCGGCCGTGTCGGACCGGGCTCGAGTGCGACGGCCACGGCCGGTGTACAGGTGAGTCGCGCAGCCGCTCCGGGCGGCCTTAGCGGCGAGCGGCCTCCGCCGCGGGCCGGGCCGGACCGGCCCAGACCGGGCCTCTCTGCCGCCGCCGCCGCCGCCGCCGCCGCCGCCGCCAGTGTGGGATGACTCTGGTCACGACCAGCTCGGCGTGTTGGTGTTGTGCGCCGACCAGCACGGTGTGTTGGTGTTGTGTGCCGACCAGCACGGTGTGTTGGTGTTGTGTGCCGACCAGCACGGCGTGTTGGTGTTTTGTGCCGACCAGCACGGTGTGTTGGTGTTGTGTGCCGACCAACACGGCGTGTTGGTGTTGTGTGCCGAGCAGCACGGTGTGTTGGTGTTGTGTGCCGATCAGCACGGTGTGTTGTGTGCCGACCAGCACAGCGTGTTGTGTGCCAACCAGCACGGCGTGTGGTGTTGTGTGCCGACCAGCACGGTGTATTGGTGTTGTGTGGCGACCATCTCGGCGTGTTGGTGTTGTGTGCCGACCAATACGGTGTGTTGGTGTTGTGTGCCGACCAACACGGCGTGTGGTGTTGTGTGCCGACGTGGCGGCCGGTGCTGACGCGAGGGCGGGAGTCGACCTCGCGTGCGCCCCTGTCGTGAAGTCGCCGTTCGGCCTTTGTGCCGAAGTCGACTCACTCTGGAGGGGTTCTTTGTCGCTGCGGCGCTATCGTGGTGGAGATCTTGCATTGATTAGGTTGAACTGAGGAGGATTCGGACCGCATCCCGATCGTACGAGCGACTCCACTTCCATGTGCGTCGAGTCACCCTCAGGTGGCCTACAGAGACGGAGTCAACGACCGTTCATGACTCCAGTCAGATCGAGTTGATCACCGTTACCGGATCCTAGTGGGTGGAGTCGGCTGTCAGTGCAGGGGTCACTGGGGTCAGTCGTTGGCTGCATAGAGTTCTGACTGGAATCAACGGCGGCCTCATTGGCCGAGTTTGGATGAGTCATCCGGTCGTTTTTCTATCCACGAGTAGCATGGGTTTGGTCCGTTCAGACTATTCGTCGATCACCCGATTAAGTATACGGAAAATACCTCGATGGTATCGAGCTAGTAATGACCAGCCCGGAGCCGGACCCAGCCACCTGGACCCGGGCCAACTCACCCGCATTCGGACCCACCCCGGTCCGGATGCACAACGCTTGTTCCGCCTCGTCTCTTCGCTATCAGGGAGGTCAATCTGTGGGGATATCCGGACTGGGAGGCCGTGCACACTGCACCGGCGTGCACCGGCGTCAACCCCAGTGTGTGTGGGTGGAGGGGAGGAAAGAACGTGGGAGTGAGTGTACGGTCAAGCGCCGGCAACACGAGACCGAATGTCGGGCAATCGCCACTTCACCACTCGATGTCAGGCTGCCTGTGCCGACCGCCAGTGGTCAGGTGGACACTGGACACCTGGGCGGCACAACACCACGGCCGTCAGTTGTCAGGTGGACACCTGGGCGGCACAACACCACGGCCGTCAGTTGTCAGGTGGACACCTGGGCGGCACAACACCACGGCCGTCAGTTGTCAGGTGGACACCTGGGCGGCACAACACCACGGCCGTCAGTTGTCAGGTGGACACCTGGGCGGCACAGCACCACGGCCGATGGGTCAGGTCGGCAGCTGTTAGTGGTCAGGTGGCCGCCCGAGCGGCACAACACCGCGGCCGATGGGTCAGCATCGGCGGCCTTCGCTAACGTGTTGACCTTGCGTGGGTGCGGGCGGCCGGCCGGCGGTCGCACGCGCCACCTGGAGAGACGGACGTGTCGACACGGCCGATGTCGCCTGGTTCCGCTCGCTCCAGGATGTGCGGGCTGACGCAACTGGGAGCAGGCGATGTGCGCGACCCGGCGCCGGGCTTCTCGCAGGGGCCGGCTCCCGTCGGCGACTTGGCGCCGCCGGGTCGGGTCAAGGCCGTGACTCACACGTCGGCGGGTGGCGTAACTCGCCGGATAATCCGCCACCCGTACGGGGCCTGCTGACGTCACTGGAGCCGGTGCCACTCCGGTCGGAGTCATGAGCCTGCCTCGTGACACTGGAATACCGATGAGGCTGGGCCTTGGCGCTGCGCTGTTTTGCACCGATATGCTTGAGCTCTAGGCAAACAGTATACCAAATGTATGCCAAATGTGATGGCCGATATGATAGGATGCTAATGTGGGCAGGTGTCATTCATATTCTTATTAGGGGGATAATATTTAACCGTTTGTGGTGCTAAATTCAGGTTATCTGTTATGGATGACAGGTAGGTCAAACCGGCGCTCATCTGCATGCTGGGTGAATCTCGCAACCTGCCGAGAATTTCGATCCCCATCGGCCGGTCAGAATGGGACTATGGTGACGCTATGGTGACAATTATGACCGAGGATCTAATCGACTGAGAGCATCGTTAAGGAACTCCAACATTTGTACTGTTGCTTCTTACTACTCGTTTATTGGTTTGCAATCACTGCAGGGGCTTATACCAACATAGCGGATCATGTTGCCTGAGGTGCCAAATACTGACGTTTCCACTCAAGGGGTATGAGCATGTTCCTTCAGAACACTGTCGGAACCAAGGACATCTGGGGGAATGTCTCCCTCTCCCCTCAGCGAGTGTTTAAGCCGACGGCTCTCCTCAGAGTAGAAAATGGCTCATCTTTCCGGATAAATGATTCCCCCTTCAGAACAAGTCCCCATCCTGATCAAAATTCACGGATCCATCACTGCTTTAGGAGCACGTCACAATCAGTGAATGCTGGTTATGCTATCAGTAAATCCGTGACCAGGAAAACAAGCAGATCCAAGGTCCATACCATTGCCTCAACTATTTTGTCACTTCTTCTATCCTGGTAGCCTCGCCAATAAACTGAGTAAATTCGCAACGCTAAGCGGTTATGGATTTGCGAATTAAAGCCGTGTTTGTAGATACGTCGATGTCTGAGGATTATTTGAGGGACGCAACGAATGGAGACAGTGGGCGGACCTAAATGGACTGCGATGCACACTACATTGAGATCCATGCTGAAAGTTTGAATTATGAGAGGGGTGACAAAGCCAACATTGACAAAGCCCCCTCAAAAGTATAGATACAAAACACCACTCATGCGCATTTGCATTGCGTATTTTAATGCGTACGCGAGCGCAAGTTGCTCCACGCCGGTGTTGCAAAACCTAGCCATCACTTGCGCGGCTAGTGTCTCTGCAGAGCGGCGTCCCCACCGCTCCGGCTTTCAGCGTATCTGGCCTTGTGACGTGAGTCACAGTTAACATGAAGCTGCCGCTCGGCGGTAGGGACAGCGCCTGCTGCTCTGAACTGGGCGTTGCAGCTCCACCGAATGTGTTCGCTCGTGTCCGGCACAAGTTCCGGCTGGTCAGTCCAATGGTGTGTGACTAATACTGCCCCCCCCCCCCCGACACATCGGTCCATGGTGTGTGACAAATACTACCGCCCGCCACATCGGTCCATGGTGTGTAAGAAATACTGTCGCCCGCCACATCCGCCAATGGTGTGTGACAAATACTGTCGCCCGCCACATCGGCTGGTGTGTGACAAATACTGCCGCCCGCCACATCGGCCATGGTGTGTGACAAATACTGTCGCCCGCCCCATCGGCCAATGGTGTGTGACAATTACTGCCGCCCGCCACATCGGTCCATGGTGTGTGACAAATACTGTCTCCCGCCACATCGGCCCATGGTGTGTGACAAATACTGCCGCCTGACGCATCCGCCAATGAGGATGGTGGATTCGTTGACTGATTAATCGATTCGTGTCAATACTCTGGCCCTGGTCTCAGCCTGGGCCACTGTACCCGACTCACTCATCGGGCTGTCCCCTGACCTGCGATGGGTCACGGTCCGGTGACTCTCTAAATCTGCGTCTGGCCCTGGGCTCAGCGTAGGCCACTGCACCCGACTCAATCATCAGGATGTCTACTCAGGCTTGCCCCTGACCCGCGATGGGCTACAGCCCGGTGACCCTCAAGATATGCGCCTGGCTCTAGGCTCAGCCTGGGCCACCGTTCCCGAGTCACTCATCAGGCTGTCCCCTGACCCGCGATGGGTCACAGCGACTGTCGATGTACAGCCGTGCCAGCCAGGAACCGCAGCTTGTCAGCGAGATGGCCTTGCGTAGACAGGGAGATACGTCCGCTATGAGGAGTCGCGCCTAATATGGGAGGGAATGTGTCTAATATGGGAGGTGCGTTTGATATGGAGAGGTATGTCTGATATATGGGGCACATCTAATATGGGAAGGTGCGTCTTATATGGGGGTGCGTCTGGTATGGGGAAGTGCGTCTGATATGGGGAGGTATGTCCGATATATTGGGCACGTCTAATAGGAAGAGGTGCGTCTGATATGGGGAGGTGTGTCTGATATATTAGGTGCGTCTGATATGGGAAGGTGTGTCTGATATCGGGGAGGTGCGTCTGATATGGGGAGGTGTGTTTGATATCGGGAAGTGTGTATGATAAATTGGGCGCGTCTAATATGGGTAGGTGCGCCTGATGTGGGGAGGAGATGTATCTGATGTGGGGATGGGGTACGTCTGATGTAGGGGGAGGTGCGTCTGATGTGGGGAGGAAATGTGCCTGATGTGGGGAGGAAATGTGCCTGATGTGGGGAGGAAATGTGTCTGATGTGTGGAGTTGTATCTGGCGAGTTGTGGCGCGAAGGTAGCCGAACATGTGCCGAGCCTTCCTCAACACGGCGCCACGCGCCCACTTTCTCTGTCCGCCACTGTCGCCGATCCTTGCACTTTCCGCCAGCCGCTGATCCGATTGGCGCCCACGAACCTTGGCGACGATTTTGGCGGCGGTTTCTCCGCGGCCGGAGCGACAAGCGGCGATGTGCGACGCCCCCGGCCGCCGCCGGCCGGCACCGCTCCCGGCCGCCTTTCTCCTGTGTGCAGCGCCGTGTTACAACAGGCTGGCGGTGCGGCGGCGACGGGCCCGGCCCGGCCCGGCCGCACCTCGGCCGCCTGGCCCGCTGACCACCGCTCCGTGTACGGATATCACGGCCTTGATCACCCGCCACTGGCGGCGGCTGCGGTCGGCTGTCGATGGGCCCGCCAGCAGGTGCCCCCTGACTGACTCGACCCAGCAGGTGCCCCCTCCCCGACTGACTCGACCCAGAAGGTGCCCCCTCCCCCGACTGACTCGACCCAGAAGGTGCCTCCCTCCCCCGACTGACTCGACCCAGAAGGTGCCTCCTCCCCCGACTCCCCAGCAGGTGCCCCCTGACTGACTCGACCCAGCAGGTGCCCCCTGACTGACTTATGGGACGAGTAGTCTAGGGGTAAGTTGCTCGTCTCACAATCGAAAAGTTGTAGGTTCGAGTCTGACCTGTCGCTACTCTTCGCCCGCGACCAATCGGCGTGAGAGATTGGCGACGCTGCGTGACTCAACGGTCGATGTGTCGTAAAACCAATAACCAACCAACCAACCCCTGACTGACTTGACCCAGAAGGTGCCCCCTCCCCCGACTGACTCGACCCAGCAGGTGCCCCCTGACTGACTCGACCCAGAAGGTGCCACCTCCCCCGACTGATTCGACCCAGCAGGCGTTGTCCTCCGTCGTCAGGAGTTAGTCCGTACCTCCCGACTGGACTGCAGAGGCCACCGAGTTACGCCTTCAGACTGGAGTGTGCAGGTTACCTTATGGTTCAGACTGGGGTGCACATATTACCTTGATAGCTCAGACTGAGCTGCAGAGGCCACCGTATTCCTCCAGCCTGGGGTGTACAGTTTACCTTGTTGTCCAGACTGCGCAGGCCACATTATACCTCCCGACTGTGCTACCGCGGTTACCTTATTCTTGCAGATTGGGCTGTAAAGGATAAGACGTTATATCTCCGGAGTGGTCTCACGGACGCAAACGGCATCATGGTAGGGGATAGGGGAGCAGTGATTTGTGGGTCAGTTTTCCCATGAGAAATCACGGGCGCGATTTTATAATTTCAAATATCAAAAACACGTGCACATTTCCCTCTCATTTGGTACCGGGTCATGCCCTAACATGCTGTCATGCTGCACATCCAGACTGTCCAGACTGAATGTGTGTATGCTGCAATACAGTTACGTCCCAGTCCGTGGAGGGGGGGGAGGGAGGTAAGCCTGGGCCGACTGCCGTGCAGATATGTCCCAAACTGTGGGAGATAAGCCTGGGCTGGCTGCCTGCGCCGCGCCATCGGGCCAAGTAGGCTGTGACAGCTGGCGTCACGTTACAGCGGTGGCAAGCTGGTCAGCAGTGGTAGCTGGCTACGTCGCGTCACAGTGACCCCAGCTGATCAGCAGTGACAGCTGGCGTCACGTTACAACTGTGGCCAGCTGCTCTGCAGTGGTAGCTGGCATAACGACACAGTGACGCCAAGCTGCTCTGCAGTGGTAGCTGCCGTCACGTCACATTGACGCCAGCTGCTGGACTGTGGAAGCTGCCGTCACGACACAGTGACGCCAAGCTGCTCTGCAGTGGAAGCTGCCGTCACGTCACAGTGACGCCCAGCTGCTGTACTGTGGCAGCTGCCGTCTCGTCACACTGACGCCCAGCTGCTGGACTGTGGAAGCTGCCGTCACGTCGCAGTGACGCCAGCTGCTGGACTGTGGAAGCTGCCGTCACGGAACAGCGGTGCCCAGCTGGTCAGCAATTGCGCCGCTCGCAGCCGCCGACCGTTCGCCCACACTACCAGAAGGACTGGCCGTCTCCTGAAATTGCAGCCCTGAAGCCGAGTAGCAATTCCGACCTTGGCTCGACTGTGTGGGTCGTCAGGAAGCCGTGGGATGGTACCACCACCCTCGCGCACACCTGGTGGGACAACCCCTCCGTACACAGATTCAGTACCTCCTCCTCAGTACGCACATTCACCGCAGTTCTAGAGTCTGGACCGGTAGAGCTGCAAGATTTGTCCCCTGTGCATGAGATGGGGCGTCATTGTTTTGGTTCTTTCGCCGGTTATACATATGTATAACTCATAGTACTCCAGGTCTTTAAAAAGGGCGTGTTGCTATTATGCGCGCCAAAACATGCTCCGAGATCGTGGAACCCAAGGCAGTATCTCCAGGTGGAGCGCTGTCATGTGCTTTACTTTGAACAGTTGCAGATCATTCAATCACGCTACGTGCCGGCAGTGATGCTCCCAAGGTCAGCTCACCTCATTTACATCAATTGACCTTCATAAAACACGGTTCGGTGTTGATTTAATGCTGCGTGACCAGTGGTCTCGTGCAGTATCCGATTGAAACTGCCACTACATGCCAAATATGCATGGTGTGTCTTGCAGATTGGAGGGGATGTTGTGGTCGCATCGCATGCAATGGTCGCAGACTGGTACCGAGATCAGCTTTCACCTGGCTTCCACTGGGTTTCCACAAACGCGTCGCGTCACACCGCACACCAATATCGTACAGGCATCAAACTCCCACACCAGTGGCACGTAGACGCCACACCCACACACTAATGGCACACAAACACCACACCCACACACCAGTGACACACAGACACCACACCCATAAACCAATGGCACGCAGGCACTACACACCCACCCACACACCAATGGCACGCAGACACCGCACCCCCCCCCCCCCATCCACACACACGGCACGCAGGCACCACACCCACGCATCAATGGCACGTAGGCACCACACCCACACACCAATGGCACGCAGACACCGCACCCCCCCCCCACCTCCACACACACACGGCACGCAGGCACCACACCCACGCATCAATGGCACGCAGACACCACACCTACACATCAATGGCACGCAGACACCACACCCACACACCAGTGACACACAGACACCACACCCACACACCAATGACACACAGGCACCACACCCATACACCAATGGCACGCAGGCACCACACACACACCCACACACCAATGACACACAGACACCACACCCACACACCAATGGCACGCAGGCACCACAAACACACACACACACACACACACACACACACACACACACACACACACACACACACACACACACACACACACACACACACACACACACACACACACACACACACACACGGCACGCAGACACCACACCTACACACCAATGGCACGCAAACACGTCAGTCGGAAGGGTCACGTTGTTGCGAGCAGTTGCTCTGCTCCGACGCTCAATGTGGACGTCATCTGAACCATGGCTACTGGCGGATCCGCAAGCAGTCTCGGCCTGGCTTACGAACGGTACCTCTTTGATGGAAAATCTGAATGAGCCGTAGGACACTCAGACGTTGGGCAGATTCGTGAAGCATGTGCGGCTTTATAGGTACCATCAAGCATCAACCGGTGTGCAACGATCAACAGATGTCGACATTTTGAAAGGAATCATCCCGACTTCAAGCTAACTTTGACAGTGTCTAAGCTTCGCAGGTGTTGACTTACACCGCTGTCTCGTAGTCATTCCGTACGTACGTGCATCATGCATTCCAGCTTTCTTATGTCGCAGGCACATCTATTCACCAAATTATCTGCAGTTAGTTCACTGCACAGTTTGGCCTTCTACATCTCGTGCGGTTACAGCATCTCGCCGCCTGCGGCACAATCGACTAATGCCGTCGGACTCGTGATATTGAGCCGAAACAGCCGCGGCGTCCCTATCAGGGTCGCCGCGCCAGCTCCCACCAACACGCCTGGAAACGTCATACAAGGGTGACCATCGAGGAAAGATAGCGCGTCGTGCACACAGCGACACGAGAAAGGGTGACCACCGAGGGAGATAGCGCGATCGTGTTGCAGAATGATTCCAACAAGCGTAATATATAGCATGCATCTAACTAATATTTAATCCTTATTGTATTATTGTGACGTCGTGTACGACGATATTAACAACCAACCTAAGCTAGTAAAGCGCATCGATGTCATATCGTCTTAAGCTTACCTATGGATGTTAGATCACGTGAAACCTACGGATGTGCAACATTTATATTTCGATTTCGCAGCATATTGATTAATTTCCAAAATTATATAAGTTGGTGGTTGTCTCATTCGACAAACTGCGTGTGAGATTCTGAGCTCAGGGGTCAGGGGTC
Organism: Imbricaverruca yamaguchii; assembly: GCA_034440575.1. NCBI lineage: Eukaryota > Metazoa > Arthropoda > Thecostraca > Neoverrucidae > Imbricaverruca > Imbricaverruca yamaguchii. The sequence goes on along the minus strand of JAOTOL010001652.1, from coordinate 2,402,760 downwards.
GATCCCGGAATTTTGGTCGGAGAGGGTGGGGATGGGGCGCTCTGGTGGAGGGGCACCACACCATCGAAGGGGCACGACTAAGTAAGAATTTCAAACGGATGCACTCGAGTGTCTGTAGCCAGACTCGAACTGGGGGAGGGTGTACCTTCGGCGGAAGTATTTTGGAAAGGAGATGGTATTCGCTCAAGTGTCCCTGCATGGGCGCCATTTTGCAGTGAGACCGGTGCCAGCTTTCCGTATCTATGGGATCACGTGCCCCTTGTGCCGCCCCCGTCCACCTCTGTTCGACATTTACCTCGAAGTTACTCAACGCCTCGGTATGCTGTCCAGCTACCCGGAAAACCAATACCAAGCTGCGATTCAGGCCCGCCAAAAGTCGATGAACGGTGCTGTGGATGGTTTTTACGTACTTCACATGATATGGGATCCATGTTGAGAAAAGGAGATGGAGGCCACTCAAAGAAGGGGCGGCAATGCATGTCAGACACAACCAAACAATTTGGGCAATCGGGCAAGTGTTCTTTGTTCAATATGGTAAACATTGAGGGAAGCCAGCATGAGCGAAAGGTGTCCAAACAAAAAGTGCATATAGCGACTCTTCTCTATGGTGAAAATGCGCAATTCCAATGCTAATAAGTGGCACGACCTAACTTAACACAGTTACAGTAGTAGTGACAAATGTCGCTGGCTGTGTTCAATTTCGTAAAGCGGACGACTGCCCTCAAGACTGTTTACCATTGCCTTGCGATTACCCTCACAGCTTCCCTCACGACTGTCCTGAAGACTATCCTTACCACTGCCTCGCGATTTCCCTCACAGGTTCCCTTACGACTTTCCTCAATAACTTACTACCCTTGCCTCTGCCTCACGATTACCCTCAAGGCCCTTGTGCCACTGCATCACGATTACCCTCACGAACGCCCTCATGACTCCCCTCAAAACTAGTTACTACTGTCTCACAATTACCCTCACGGCTGCCCTCAAGACTGCCCTCAAGACTACTTTCTACTTCCTCACGATTATCCCCGTGGCTGTCCTCATGCCCGCCCTCTGACTCTGAGCGCTGTATGACCAACGCAATCGATGCGCCTGTAAGCCCAAATAACCAACCAACCAACGGCCCTCAGACTACCTTGGATATTTCTCACGACTACCCTTATAGCTGTCCTTACGACCGCCCTGAGACTGTTGGCGCGGCTGTCTTTACGACTGGTCTCACGGCTTCCTTATGATTATTCTCACGACTGCCGTTATCCAGTTCTCAGCTCTCAGAATGTGCGCCTGCATGCTCGGTACGCCGAGTTCATGAAGTTCCTACTAGGGGTTGGGGGGTGTCAAGAGGCGAGCCCTGCCCGCAGCATCATCACGTTCACGATATGGCCGTGCGAGGCGCGCGATGTTGTGAATTTACTACGGCTGCCGTTGGACACGACTCTACCTTATGGCTGTAGGCAGCACGGCCACAATCCGTGCTGGCCCGGCACTTTTGTGCCGCTGCTGACACGAAAATTGGACAACATATCAGGAGCTCTCACGCCCCGCCGGCTATCGCATGACTCCGACTGACCTTGCGGCGTGCTGCAGACATGTGCCCCGGCTGCCGGCTCTGATGTGTGGTGCCATGTGCGCTTACACCGTGAGTCTGACGACCAGGTGTTACACCAGGTGTTACACCAGGTGCTTACACCAGGTGTTACACCAGGTGTTACACCAGGTGTTACACCAGGTGTTACACCAGGTGTTACACCAACTGGCTGACTGACGACGCTGGCCTCGTGATTGTCTTTTCACGTGGCTGACTGACGACGCTGGCCGTGCGATTGTCTCTCCACGTGGCTGACTGACGACGCTGGCCTCGTGATTGTCTCTTCACGTGGCTGACTGACGGCGCTGGCCTCGTGATTGTCTCCTCACGTGGCTGACTAACGACGCTGGCCTTGTGGTTGTCTCTTCACGTGGCTGACTGACGACGCTGGCCTTGTGATTGTCTCTTCACGTGGCTGACTGACGACGCTGGCCTTGTGATTGTCTCTTCACGTGGCTGACTGACGACGCTGGCCTTGTGATTGTCTCTTCACGTGGCTGACTGACGACGCTGGCCTTGTGATTGTCTCTCCACGTGGCTGACTGACGACGCTGGCCTTGTGATTGTCTCTTCACGTGGCTGACTGACGACGCTGGCCTCGTGATTGTCTCTTCACGTGGCTGACTGACGACGCTGGCCTTGTGATTGTCTCTCCACGTGGCTGACTGACGACGCTGGCCTTGCATGACACTGTCTGTCAGGTCGAGCCGAGACAGTGGAACAAATGACACACTTGGCAATCGACGTATGGAAATAATTCGCATCTTCAACACCTGCATTTTCTCATCTGTGCTTGATGTCGCTACTCATGCAGGTGCAGTGAAGTTGCGGTAGCAATCGCGTCGTATAAATCAGGTCCCTCTTATGACAAATGCATGCAATCCTTAAGCTGGTGAGGGGACGAGTAGTCTAGGGTAAGTTACCCGTCTCACGAAAGATTGTGGGTTCGAGTCTCACCTGTCGCTACTCTTCGCCCGCGACCAATCGGCGTGAGATATTGGCGCCGCTACATAACTCAACGGTCGACGTGTCGTAAAACCAACAACCACTACTTGAGCTGGTGCGGATGAAGAGGTGACGGTGCGGCATGGCTCACCAGCCGTGTAACTACATCCGTGGTCACGCCGACAACGGTCGTGCTATTGTCCGTGACGCTACCGGTGGAGACCGCAGTTATTGTCCGTGTCGACCCCAGTAGAGGTCACAGTCTGGTCCGTGACGGTACAAGCAGTGGTTACTGTCTGGTCCAGTACTGGTAGATGTCAAAGTCTGGTCTGTTGCAGCAGCAGTAGGGGTCATCGTCTGGTCTGTAGCAGTACCGAGGGTCACTGTCTGGTCAATAACAATACCAGTAGAGGTCACAGTCTGTTTGTAGCATTGCCAACAGGGGCTGCAGTATGGTCCGTAACAGTACCAGTGGGTGTTACAGTCTGGTCTCTTACAGCAGCAGTGGGGGTCATGGGCTGGTCAGTAGCAGTACCGAGCGCCAGGGTCTGTTCCGTAATAGTGCCGGTGGAGAGCACGGTCTGGTCCGTAGTTGTACCAGTAGAGATCTACAGCAGTGCCGAGGGTCACCATCTTGTCCGGTCCGTTACAGTGCCAGTAGAGGTCGCGGTCCAGTCTATAGCAGCATCAGTAGAGGACACGGTCCGGTTTCCAGCAATACCAGTAGGAATCACCGTCTGGCCCGTAACGGTTCCAGTAGAGGTCACAGTCTGGTCCATAATGGTGCCAGTAGAGGTCACAGTCTTGTCCGTGATGGCACCAGTGGAGGTCACAGTCTGACTGATGGTGCCAGTAGAGGTCAAGTCTGACCCGTATGGTGCCAGTAGAGGTCACAGCCTCCGGATGGCACAGTGGAGGTCACAGTCTGGTCCGTGATGGCACCAGTGGAGGTCACAGTCTGACCCGTGAGGCACCAGTGGAGGTCACAGTCTGGTCCGTGATGGTGCCAGTAGAGGTCACAGTCTGACCCGTGATGGTGCCAGTAGAGGTCACAGTCTGACCCGTGATGGTGCCAGTAGAGCCAGTAGAGGTCACAGTCTGGTCCATAATGGTGCCAGTAGAGGTCACAGTCTGACCCGTGATGGTGCCAGTAGAGGTCACAGTCTGGCCCGTGATGGTTCCAGTAGAGGTCACAGTCTGGTCCATAATGGTGCCAGTAGAGGTCACAGTCTTGTCCGTGATGGCACCAGTGGAGGTCACAGTCTGGTCCGTGATGGTGCCAGTAGAGGTCACAGTCTGACCCGTGATGGTGCCAGTAGAGGTCACAGTCTGACCCGTGATGGTGCCAGTAGAGGTCACAGTCTGGTCCGTGATGGTGCCAGTAGAGGTCACAGTCTGGTCCATAATGGTGCCAGTAGAGGTCACAGTCTGACCCGTGATGGTGCCAGTAGAGGTCACAGTCTGACCCGTGATGGTGCTAGTAGAGGTCACAGTCTGGTCCGTGATGGTGCCAGTAGAGGTCACAGTCTTGTCCGTGATGGCACCAGTGGAGGTCACAGTCTGGTCCATAATGGTGCCAGTAGAGGTCACAGTCTTGTCCGTGATGGCACCAGTAGAGGTCACAGTCTGGTCCATGATGGTGCCAGTAGAGGTCACAGTCTGGTCCGTGATGGTGCCAGTAGAGGTCACAGTCTTGTCCGTGATGGCACCAGTAGAGGTCACAGTCTTGTCCGTGATGGCACCAGTGGAGGTCACAGTCTGGTCCGTATGGGCGCTGTATGACCAACGCAGTCGATGCGCTCGTAAGCCCAAATAACCAACCAGCAGTCTGGTCCGTGGTGGTACATACCAGTGGAGGCTAAGGATGGCAATAGCTCGTGCTGTGTGCCGAAGGTGAAGTTATCCACCTCATGTCGGGGGCGGTGGAGTATTGCTCCATTCGGCTCATGCTGCTGAATACGGCTCATGAATATTACTCCATGCGGCTCAGTAGAAAGTACTTCCATCCGGCTCGTGCTTTGGTGGTGGAAAGTTCCCCAATCCGGCTCATGGTGCGGGTGGTGGAAAGTTACCCCAATCCGGCTCATGGTTGTCCGAAGGAAGCTAGGAGGATGCTTTATCATTTTGTGGATTAGGTCAATGCAAGCCATCAGAAGAGCATTAGGAAAATTAAAATAAATTGACAAGATCGGTGGGGGTTGGTGCAATTTCAATATAGTTGCCGGGCACGACACCAACAGCTGACTAGGCAACGCCAAAGCAGCCTGAAAAGGCTATTCAAGACTTCATCAGCCTCTGTAATACCTAAGAAGATACAACTAAAACACTTCTGACGATTAAACAATCTATCTCGCCCGTCACGGTTACCATCTCCAGGAGGCTATTTTGTGTTGAATAGGAACAATATAACTTAAAGTAGATCTCGTCGACAATTATGCAGATGTGAGACACAGCTGAAGAGCTTTGTCATCTGTTCGTAATCTAAGCAGATGCACATTCAACACGGCTGTGTCGTCACATACACGGCTGTGTCGTCACATACACGGCTGTGTCGTCGTCACATACACGGCTGTGTCGTCGTCACATACACGGCTGTGTTGTCGTCACATACACAGCTGTGTCGTCACATACACGGCTGTGTCGTCGTCACATACACGGCTGTGTCGTCCACATACACGGCTGTGTCGTCGTCACATACACGGCTGTGTCGTCGTCACATACACAGCTGTGTCGTCACATACACAGCTGTGTCGTCGTCACACACACGGCTGTGTCGTCACATACACGGCTGTGTCGTCGTCACATACACGGCTGTGTCGTCGTCACACACACGGCTGTGTCGCCAGCACCGTTGCATGCGATTCCTGCAGCACGGAAGCGGCCGGCAGCCGCCTCGGGCGTTGCGGAGCAGTCAGCTGACCGTCTGCCAAACCGACCGGAACGGAACCACTTCCGGCCGCACTTCCGTCTGCGATGCTGGTCTACAGCTATGGTTCGAGGAAGCGGCGGACGGCTGGCTGGGTTGGGCGCTACATGGCCAATGAAGTCGATGCGCCCTAAAGCCCAAGTAACTAACTAACTCGGCTGGTTGGGGTTTCCTCCACGCCTTGCGCTCACCGGATCTGCGTCCGCATACGGTCCGCTATCTGCATGATCATCCCGCGAATCCCGCACCGTCGTCATGGTGCAGCTGGCGCGTGGTGGGGGAGTTGGCGGCGAGAGACGGCGGCGCGTTACTTCCGCCTAGAGCTGGTCGGATTAGGTCCCGGCTGCCGGTCAATGGCAGGCTGCTCAGCTGGTGGGTTGCCAGACCTGTGGCTTTAGGGCGTATTGACCATGGTGATCATATAGCCCCATACACGTGGCAGCTTCGTGGATTGACATGCTCGTTCATCATGCGTATGCGACCCCTGCGAAGGTATTACAATGAACAAAAAATCCGCAAGTTTACTATTTTATCTTCTGTTAGTTCAGATAATTATAAAGATGCAGTAGTAGGTATCTTTTATACTTCTGTTTCATATGTTCACTCGTGCCTCCGCGGGAGTGCATCATCCACCCAAGCAGAGGCGGATCCACGCATTGTCATCGGGGGACGAAAATCTCCTCGGGGGGGGGGTGCCTTCGACAGAACATTTTGTTGAGCGAGGGGTGTGTCCTCTCGAGCATTCTGAATCATTGTATACTTTTCATCACAGAGGGGCGTTTTAGGCGGAAAATTCCATTACGTATGGGTGGGAGTTTGGGGTGGGGATGGAAGTGCACTCAGACGCTCCTGAAAGGTCGCCTTGCCTCGCTGGAGAGGTGCCACCTTTCCATGGGAGGGTAGAGGCGCATGCCTCGAGTGCCCCATCCCGTATCTGCCTTCACACAACCCAACGGGTTTTCTTGAATTATTTGTGACAGAAATTGGACAACGGACTGAAAACTAGTGTAACTCTTTGCAAATTCGACATTCTATATGAATATGTTAAGGATATCCTATCTGGTCCTATGTATAATATATCCCATGCGTACATGCATACATCAACATCAATAAGTCCATAAATGTGAACACATTAGTTTTGTTTTGCAACTGGAGAAATTTGCTAAGTTATTTCCCTGTTGTACGTTCACTTTTGCATATGCTGAAAGTCAATCGTACTTTATCCCACTTCCCCATTGAAAGGTAATGCATTGTTTCAGTCCGCATTAGTTGCACAACATTGTTGCTTGGGATTCAATATAACACAAAAAATGTAATATTTATGTTTGGACTACAAAATTGCTCCCTCTGCTACTCGCTAACTACGTGAAGTCCGTAAAGTAATGTCGGAGATAACTGGTGCCATAACATGAACAAGCATATGCATTGTTGTGATTCACGCACTGTTGTACATCAATGATATCCAGTCATGGATTGTTCAAAAGATGACGCACAACTGTAATTTTTTATGAACACTAATGTGATAAATCCATGACATGGTTTGCCCCAGAACCGAGCCCCGTTCCACCGGCTTCCCAGCCAGCCAGCCTTGCTCAGTTCCACCGGCTCCCCAGCCAGCCAGCCTTGCTCAGTTCCACCGGCTCCCCAGCCAGTCAACCTTGCTCAGTTCCACCGGCTCCCCAGCCAGCCAGCCTTGCTCAGTTCCACCGGCTCCCCGGCCAGCCAGCCTTGCTCAGTTCCACCGGCTCCCCAGCCAGCCAGTCTTGCCCAGTTCCACCGGCTCCCCAGCCAGCCAGTCTTGCCCAGTTCCACCGACTCCCCAGCCAGCCAGTCTTGCCCAGTTCCACCGGCTCCCCAGCCAGCCAGCCTTGCTCAGTTCCACCGGCTCCCCAGCCAGCCAGCCTTGCTCAGTTACACCGGCTCCCCAGCCAGCCAATCTTGCTCAGTTCCACCGGCTCCCCAGCCAGCCCATGTTGATCAGCTCTGTGATTACGTTGTGTGGCGTGTTGTTCCTCGGTGTTACTCGTGTCCATTATCACGTGGCATGCGCCGAGCCACTGAACCACCGACATGCTGTGATCAAATCGCCAGCCGGAGGCTGTCGAACGTGCAGTCAATCGCGGCCCGAGCTGTGCCGACCCTGCACCTGTTGAAAACACTATATTGCGTGCGCTCGTTGCAAGTCGTACTTCATTGTCTTGCGGAACAAGCCTCTGGAGATCATTGGTTTCGTGCTGTCTACCATTACTGCTGCACTGATAGGCCAGCTGATAGTACTCAGAGGGCATTGATGGACCGACTGATACACTCGGAGGGCAGGTTGGAATGATAGAGGAGGGATAGTGGCAGAGAGAGAGAGAGAGGGAGAGGGGGAGAGGTAGTTAGAGAGAGGGAGTTAGAGAGAGGGAGAGGGATAGTGAGAGATTCTGGCATTTTGTAAGCACTTCAATGTAATTGAATATAATGCATTGCTTTCATGATGTATAATGATATAATACAATTAAGTATCCACGAAGATGTTGCATTTACTTACGATGACAGCGATACTGATCAGTAGTGATGTTACTGCCGAGTGTCAGCATGTCTATTAAAGTGTGCGTTAAAGGTGTGAACAACTACGGGCTGATTCTTTCGTCATAAAACCTGGCAACAGCACGATAGGCACTCTCCACATGAACAGGAAGCCGGCATGGCGCAAATTATCATGCTGCACCATAGCCTGGACAGTTGGTGCTGCTGGCTCGATGTATCTGTCACAGAGATAGTCACACCTGTCACAGAGGTAAATACATCTGTCACAAAGTCCGACACACGGTGCCGATGGGAGGACCTGTCATAGAAGTCGACGCACATGTCACAGAGACTGACACGCATGTCACAGTGGTCAACACGTGGTGCCGCCTGACACACCTGTCACAAAAGTCGACACACCTGTCACAGAGTGCCGTTGTCACATGGTGCCCCTGGCCACACCTGTCGCATAGTCCGACACATGGCGCCGTTGGGCCCACCTGTCACAGAATAACTCATCGGTGGCAGGCGTTGCTTTTTCAGCCGCATGCCTACCCAACTGAGACCGTGCGACGTGTCCCAGAGCCACACAATGGTGTTAGACCGACTGGCGCCACACAGAAGTGTTGGCCGTGCATCCGTGCATGCTGCGTTGCCCGGTTCTCTGTGTCCCGACGCACTCCCAGCCATGTAGCAGGTCAAAGGCAATCGACACTGTTTGCGAGGGGGACAAGGTCCGAACGAGTCTCCCGTATAGGAACGAGGTCACGCAACCCTCGTACATATGCGAAGGAAAATATTCTGAGCGACCGGACCCCGCTTAATACCGGCCGCTTTGGAAACCTTGACTATTGTTACTAGCTCAGCTTGTGTCTGTAAATACTGATGTATAACTATATGGTATGGCTCCGAAGCTGTAACATAGCGTGTATGTGGTGCCCGCATCCTTTTTGTACGATATTTCATGTCCCAATTATTCTACTTCGAATTGGGCTTGTTCTTTTCATTTCAGTTTTCGGCACCTATCACCACATTATTTTGTTTGGATTCCGCGCGTTTTGTCCAGTGAAAATGTAGCATGGCGATACATGCTGATACCGGCTAAGCCGACATCGGCTAATGACCAGCCAGCCAGCCGTTGGTCACGCAATTCTGCCCTGAGACCTGCCAAGCCCAGATCGATTGACTGAGTGTCTAGTGTCAGCGCGGTGGAGGGTACCGCATTGAACAGTCGTGCGCGACATAAACTGAGCTGAAGTGATGTGGGGAATAAACAACCTTGATGCAGCATGGTTCCTATGCTAATGCGAGTGTTTAGACTAATACATTTAAATTTAAGTCTAAGGCTATGATGCGCGCAGTATTTTCTGCAGCTGAGCCAAATCTTGACAAGGAGGCGGCAAATTTTTGGAGAATCGGATTATTTTCGGTGTATGCCCGCCATAATTGTAGGCACTATTGCCTCAACCGATCTCCTCTGCCGAATACCGTTCAACATCTCCAAATTCAGCATCTTCAGCATCACTAACTTTGAATGCACTGGGCCTCGGCACGATACGGTAGGATAGATGTTCTGTCAGTTGGTGTCGGTACGGTAAGACAGACTCGCCATCAGTTGGTGTCGGTGCGGTAGGACAGACTTGCCATCAGTTGGTGTCGGTGCGGTAGGACAGACTTGCCATCAGTTGGTGTCGGTGCGGTAGGACAGACTTGCCATCAGTTGCTGTCGGTACGGTAGGACAGACTCGCCATCAGTTGGTGTGAGGTGCGGTAGGACAGACTCGCCATCAGTTGGTGTGAGGTGACAGTCTGCCTCGGCACCGCATATTTTAGTTGCTGTCACGTGAATTGGCTCGTGGAGAGATCGTGACCAAGTGTATCTGACCTCCCCAACTGAACAACATCGACTTGATCGGCGGCGAGCCATGACACCGTCCTGGAATACCTGCCAAATGATAACAGACATCCTGTGGAGTAGACTTCAAAACGGGGGGCCATGACACCAGCCTAGAATACCTGTCAAGTGATAACAGACAACCCGTGGAATGGACTTCAAAACTGGGAGCCACAGCATCGGTTTCAAATACCTGTCAAATGACAACAAACAAGCCGTGGACCGGACAGCCAAGGCACTGGTCTGGAATGCTTGTCAAATGATAGCAGACAACCTGTGGAATTAACTTAGAACCGGAGAGCCATGATACAGGCACGGAATACTCGCCAAATAATAACAGACAACCTGTGGAATTTAAAAGATGTTTCGACACTTGCTTACTGGAAGTTGACAACCAAACATCATGTCCAAAACTAATCCCAATTCGCATACATTAAATTGACAGGACTGCGCTGTATGGGTGAGCGACTGCGCTATAAAGACTACGCGTGCTGCGCTATATGGGTGAGTGAATAATTATTAATTGGCGTGCTGGAGCATCAACATTACGCGAAGATTTGTAATACTCATGTTCAAGGCTCACAATGATGAACACAAAGCTGGTATGGTACAGTGATCACGTTGTTTATGTTATGGGTAAACCTGTTTCAAATTTGAGGTGTTCCACTTTCTTTGTGTAAGCTATTTGCATGTATGATAAGTACTCATAACTGATGCGAAACACGCCGTTTTTGCGACAGTTATCTAGCCACAAATCAGCCTCTTCCGTTGTCAAGAAATAACTCGCATCCCTCTTTTTTGTAGCTAGACAGCTCGGTTTTCCTGATGTTTATCAAGGAGTGTTTCTATCCCATGAATGATGGTTAAGAAGTAGTAGGTCTCCTCATTGTGTACCGATGAGTAGTTTGGCTTTTCTAATGATTATTGAGAAACAACTTCCTGTCCCTAGTGATTGTTGAAGTGCAGCTCAGACATCACGATGGCTGACGAGGACCACGTGGTCTCCGCGACGGCTGTCGAAGACCACTTGGTTTCACGAATGACTGTCGAAATAGTTCATTACCAAATGCTTGTTGAGAAGCGCACATCATTAAGGCTAGGGCATTGGCCAGGGCGACATTAATGCTAGGGTACTGGTCAGGGCAACATTAATGTTAGGGTGCCAGTCAGGGCGACGCCTAAAACTCCGAATCACCTTCCACATTATGGACCTCGGACCTGAATTCTCCATGGATCGCATTCTGTCACTTTTCTGCACAGCCAGAAAGTTGAGAAAAACACTTCATCTGAAGGGAAACTAGCCATTACACGGAAAATAAAACTGGAACTATCTGCGACGGCCTTCGATAATAAGCAATATATTTCATGCATGAAATATAATGACATAAACTCAATATATTGTATGTGTGTATTATGCATGTACTGTAATCCACATGCAATATAAATTTGACCGCAGACATGCAGCTGTCATGTGAGTTGTCTGTTCAGCTTGAGCCGTTGGTGGGTGACAAGCGTGACGTGGGATCCTGACAGCTCCACCCTACCGGTGCACTGATGTATTGCGACACGACTAGCCAGGGGCGCTCAGCTGTGCCTCGCGGTGTGAACGATGCGACGATAGCGAGTACGCTCATCAGCGGCTTATCTGGGACTGATGCCCATCGCGGCGGGCCAATCCGTCACACTTTCTCAGGCACTGGCTGGGGCACTGATGGCATGTGTATCGGACCGTAGCAATTGTTCCGTTGGTGCATGTTTTGACGTCACCCAACGTAGCTCATGGCATATATGTATCCAAGAATATCCTTTAATATCTTGTCCTTTCACGACAGTGAAAATTGTTCCCGGTATCAACTATGGCCACGACCATCACCCAGCTCGTCGTCATCGGACCACCTCCGTTCATCACCTCTCCCACTACGTTTCAACTCCACCCTCCTAGGGTGGAGCTGTGTACTCGACACTGACCCACGCCCGTCTCCATTTCAGCGGAGCAGAAGTGCCGCAGCGACGGCGAGTGCGCCAGCGACCGCTTCTGTCTCGGCGGAGTGTGCTTCGACCCGTGCACGATCCTGGACCCGTGCAACAGTTCGCTCAAGAACGGCGTGTGTCGCACGCGCAACCATCGGCCCGTGTGCAGCTGTCCGCGGGGCTACCTCTTCGAGGCGGACGCGAAATCCTGCGTCAAAGGTCAGGGCCGACATGCAAATGCTGTCTCGCCTGCGGGTCCGCCGTACGTGCGCGTCGGCATGGCCATGGGGGTGTGGTCGGACGTCGCTGGCGGCTGCGAGCTGTCCATTTCGGCGAAGTGTCGAGCCGGTGCAGCAGATCATGCGAATGCGTGAGTGTGACATGTTTTGTGTGTGATCCGTGGAGCGCATACATTAGTAAATTAATGAAAATGGTCGTAAGCCTACACAGGAATATCATGTGATGTTTTCTGCCGCAACGTTAATGGCTCAACTTGCTCACAAGAACATTGGAGTCAGTGTCGCTTTTGTCCGACTTCAGCTACTGTTTGGCGCCAACTGAGTCTTTGCCCTTGCTGTCTGATCTATGCTTGATGAATACAAATTGACTAACTTCGGTAGCATACAGACATAGGTATTATTTTATGAAAATTATGGAGAGGGCAAGCTGCTCCAGGATTGATATAGGCGTAAGCTGTGGCTGTTTCACAGGCGCACCAAAGGACGGGAGAATCCGCCTTCTTCTGCTGCTTACATTATCTCATAAACTGACGGTGATGTTGTAATGCAATGTAATGTAATGCACTTGTGACTGCTTAAAATCGATAAGCGCATCCTATACAAAACAAAATCGAAATCCGTTAGTAAATATAGGACTTGCGGGATGCCCATTCGACTGACCTGGCGGTCATCGGCAAGCATTCAAGGCCATAAAGGTAGCACGGAGCCTTCTAGGCCTCGGACACCTTTTACAACACTTTGGGGGCCCTTCTGGTAGTCACGAGGTGACCATGAATGTCTTCGAGTGTGTCGCCGCCAGAAGGAGCGTGTGTGTGTGTCACTGATGGATCCACTGACCTGAGGGCCGCTTTCCAATTGCCCCATCAGTCCACGATGAAACCTAATAAATCAACAAGGGCATTCAAAGATATATTGGCGCCTCGACTGGCTATGACCCTTCCTATGGTCGATGGCGTCCCGAGACATACATGGCTCCTGCATTGGCACTCTGACGGAGCCAGGGGCCAGTTTCCAGACCTGCAGAAACGGCGACTGCCTTAGATACCTTTAGAGGGAACGTGTCCCTCCGCTACTGAATTGTACTCTTTGAAGCCAAACAAAGTTCGGCTTCAAATGGCATATTTTTGATTGAATGATATTCAAAACAATGATATATAGGCAAATTGCTTGTGAAGCCATAGCTCCACAATGACCACTGAAAAGGTTTGGTGAACATTTTAAGTGTGTCAACAAGTGTATGAAGGATGGCATGTCCCTTCCTCATTGTGAGCTTAGTGATCAGGAAGAGAGCACGTATGTAATTGAAATGCACATGCGATGGAGTTCTCCGTTCTGGGATGACTCCCAGAAGCACATGTTGTGGTAGTGGTCGATATTGGTCGAGCTGTCGTGGAAAGCACCAACTAGAGAAAGTCAGTGAAAGTGAGTGTGGCGGTCCATGTCTTGCTTATGTGATGCGGATTTGCCAAATGTTCACTCAGTATCATATGCACTAAGATATTACTTTTCACATGGTATTCATTGGTTGTGCAGCGGTGCCATTGGTACCATTGGTGCAACGCTAGTTCTCATACTGCGGGGTATGAACCCAGCTGGAGGCAAGGGCGGATTCGACGACGAATTTTCAGTAACTTGATGCACTAGCATGGAGCCTTTGAACATAGGCCAACGAAATTTTATCAAGAGGAAGATGGGAGAAATAATTTGGGGGGGGCGTGCCACAGGAAACATCTTGTTTCACGTTTAGAGTTACTTTTTCACGTTTTGTGGGATTGGTATGCCATTTTTATCAGTATTTCTTTGCGGGGCTCTGTCCCTAGCATGTGGAGGGAGTAACTATGTAATATCTTGGGGCACTGATCAATGCCCCTCCCTCCACCAAAATCACCAATGTGAACCCTATGGGAATATTAATGTTTAAAAACTGTGTGGCTTCGTCAAAAATGAATATTTAAATGAAACTATGCTGTATTTTAAGACCTGCATGTCGTCATTCTCACATAATAGCAATACTTACCATGATGTTTTTGACCAGAGGCCTCGCTAGGAAATCGGAGGATGCCAAGAGACCTGAGTGGGAAGGCTACTACACTGCTTGGCCATGGAGAAAATCTCCTGGCTCCACCATTACTTGCCATTCATTTTAATCGTCTGGCCTAACTTCATTTCTCACTCTCCTTGATCTGCCATTGGCCGTATCACCATCCACGCGCAATTATTTGCAGTGGTTTGAATAGGGTATGTCTTGAATATCTCTTGTCACCTCCCATATCCGCTGGTGGTGGGCATGGGAGTTCTGGCCCATAAGTTCTGGCCCCGTCACTGCTTGTGATGCATCACTACTGTTTGTCCCGAATTCGGCCCACACTTCCAACGTTCCGATGGCAACGATGCCGCTTTGAGAAAGCAGGTCACATGCTGTTCATTATTGCCTCCATCTGGATCCACCCCCGATATGCTTCCGCTCAAAATAAGCATTTATGTAGGTACGGAAAGTAGTATTAGCAGTTGAATTCCAAATTATATTGACTTGAACAGGAACGCAACAACAATATTCAGATGTGCGTGCTGTTCCTGGGTATGCCAAACAGTCTGCAGATAGTGCCTCCAAATATTCGCACCTGGATCCGTCTCTGATATAGTTATGGAGGTTATATTTTCGCACGAAGTGGAACAAGAAGGCTAGGAAATCACCAAGTTTCATACTGATACAGCAACGGATTGGGGAACGGCAGGCAAGACAAACCTGGCGTTGAAGTGAGAGGCGAAATCCGCCGTCTTCGCCCTGTCGAGCGAAGAGGTTAATAGCATTCGGGGGTCAATTGAAAATATTTGGCTTTGTGCGAACAAGTCTGGGCACATCGCAAAGAACCGAAAAGCGGTTTCACTCATGAGGGCTTATGACATCGGGCTGGATGCGAATGAATTTTATTTCGGAGAATGGGCTAGCAGTTAGCAGGAGACAAAAGTGGTATGATAGTAAAGTGAAAACAATTATGTTTAATTTGATCGGCGGATAGAACAGCTCGGAGGCATTCCTGAAACGAAGGATGATCTTGCTCTGATTTTGACAATTGTACGCGTCAAACGGCCACGCGCACCACAAGCGGCCACAAACAGCTGCAGAACTTCGATAATCGTTTTGTGTGAGTGTTCGATAATCGCTTTCTTTGTTCTTCAATTTTTGATCAGGAAGTGCGTCAGTGCCGCGGATTTACCGTACCGTTAGCTCTCGCTCCACGCAAGCTAACGGTCACACTAACCACGCTGTAATAAGCTGGTCCGTCTGTTCATGCAGGACTGACGGGAAATTCGCTCACGATACGTTGATGGTACGCTGATGGTACGCTGGTGGTACGCTCGCTTCACTGCATACCCACCCAGATAGTGTGCTGCTTAAGCGACAGTGTGTCAGACATGACTAGCCTAGACATGATTGTGTGACCCTGGGTCAGATTATCATGGACATGATTGTGTGACCATGGGTCATGCTAACCTGGACATGATTGTGTGACCCTGGGTCATGTTAGCCTGGACATGATTGTGTGGCCCTGGGTCATGTTAGCCTGAACATGATTGTGTGACCCTGGGTCATGTTAATAGGGGGCAGGATATCAGTGACCCTGGGTCATTCTGATATCCTGCCCTCTATTTGCCGATGCTCGAAGACGCCTTCTTGGAGTCGTGCAGCCGCCGTCACTCCGTGAACTCCTGGGTGACCATTCACACGCCGTAGCTTCAGGACAGCTGTTCTGCTTTCTCTCGGATATCACATTTCGAGCGATTTACACACCTCGCTGACATGCAACACTATACGCTCGGAACCGTGATATGTTGCTCCAGCTGATCTTCGCTTGCTCTTACTGTTTCGCTGTTTCACTGATGATTCTCCCATTTCACTGTTCCACTGATGATATTTGCTTGTGCCTGCTCTTTCGATTTCACTGTTTCACTGATGTTACTCCAGTTTCACTGTTCCACTGCTGTTTGCTTGCGCATACTCTTTCGGTTTCACCGTTTCACTGATGATACTTCCATCTCACTGATCCACTGATGATGCTTGCTTGTGCTTGCTCTTTCGGTTTCAATGTTTCACTGATGTTACTCCCGTTTCACGGATAATTTCTCGCTTGCTCTTTCTGTTCCACCGTTTCACGGATGTTACTTCCATTTGCTCTTTCTGTTTCACCGCTTCACTGATGGTACCTCCTTTGCACTATTTCACTGATGAAGTTGCTTGCATTTCAATGTTTTACTGACGATGTTATGGATGGGCACTGCATGACCAATGCAGTCGACGCGCCCCTAAATTCCAATAACCAACTAACGAACCTGGGTCATGTTAACCTGGACATGATTGTGTGACCCTGGGTCAGATTAGCCTGGACATGATTGTGTGACCCTGGGTCAGATTATCCAGGACATGATTGTGTGACCCTGGGTCAGGTTAGCCTGGACATGATTGTGTGACCCTGGGTCAGGTTAGCCTGGACATGATTGTGTGACCCTGGGTCATGTTAGCCTGGACATGATTGTGTGACCCTGGGTCAGATTAGCCTGGACATGATTGTGTGACCCTGGGTCAGGTTAGCCTGGACATGATTGTGTGACCCTGGGTCATGTTAACCTGGACATGATTGTGTGACCCCGGGTCAGATTGGCCTGGACATGATTGTGTGACCCCGGGTCAGATTGCCCTGGACATGATTGTGTGACCCTGGGTCAGATTATCCTGGACATGATTGTGTGACCCTGGGTCAGATTATCCCGGACATGATTGTGTGACCCTGGGTCAAATTATCCCGGATATGATTGTGTGACCCTGGGTCAGACCCTGTGGTTGTTGCCACTCTGTGTCTTCGCCAGTTTTTTCACACATCGTGTGTTCGCCAGTTCTTGTAATTTCGCCAAGCGCTCGTCGAACTAATGATGAGGGCGTGTTCTTACCGAGCATGCATATCGCAGATATTTGTATCTGATAACCACGCTGTGGTGTTTGATATGATATTTGGCATCTGGCTTGCGATTATCAGGATTAATGTCCATAGCATGTGTGATTAACAGACAAAATATCCTCGCGGCTATTGATCGCATTTGTGAAGCAGGTGTATGATTATATAAAAACATGCGGTAACCTGTAGAATCCACACACACACACACACAGGAACACAACATATACATGTATATATATATGCCGTCCGAGCATCAGTCTGGAAGCCAACACTGTAGACGTGGCCATGTAGTGAAAACATTACAACGACAGGTCTGGTGGCCAATACTGTAAACATGAACATGCAGTGGTGAAACCATATACACCGACAGGCCTGGTAGCCAAAACTGTAAGCTTGACCATGCAATGAAACCATATACACCAGCCAAAGTGATGACATCAGGTTGATTATGCTTACACACGAAAGGAGGAAAACCGCCTAGTGAAGTTGCAAAACCGCCGGTGCAGTTGCAATCAATGTGCAGCTGGAGACCGGTGGTTACATTGTTCCTTGCTGTCGAATATTCTCAGGGTGTGGTTTGCGGCCGGAAGACCATTGACTATCATACTGGGCCCACGTTTGCATACGGGAGAAAGCCGAGTGGCCACTTCTTGCGGAGGGAGCTGAGGCACACTACATTTTGAGATGATCCTGCAGTCCGCACGTCGAGTTCAGTCCAGTCATGTGTTGCCGGAGTCGCTATACTGGGATGTGCGAGCCCAAAACAAAATGGCAACCTGGATGAATAATTTTCTTGCAGCATTGACATCAATCTTAGGGACACCACTCAATTATTTCTGCTCAGAAAGAAAATACACGCATATCGAAAGTATTTCTTCCTAACTCTCCAGTGATAACTCGTTCTCATTGCACATTCTGCGGCAACCAGACCTGGTAATGACTCGCAAACAACCAGCAAACAACCAGCAATCACCAGCTGGCTGGGGGTCGCTGTTGCTCAGTCGATATGGATTGATTTTTAATCTTGGTCGTCAGGTCGTGGGTTCAAATCCCACAACCAGCGGGATTTGACGCTACTTGGCGACGCTAAAAGACCCAGCGGCCAAATGCGTCGTAAAAGATCTCTAGTACCTACCCACCACCAGCTGGCTGGCTGTGTGCTTCAACAGGCATTGACCACCCTCTTCCTGTCTGTTCCAGTCGGATGTGAAGATGACCGGGGGGTCACAGTGCACGTTGGCGCGCGCGTCTTCCGGAATGGCTGCGAGGAAGCCTGTGTGTGTGGTCCCGAGGGCAAGTTCAACTGTACGAAAACGGCCTGTCCGCCGGGTAAGGTCGTCTCGCGGCGTTGCTCAGCGGCGCTCCTGTGAGTCCTGCCATGGGTGCTGAGACTAGAGGCATGGCGCACAGCTAGGCGAGGGTATGAGGCTCTGTGGTGGTCAGGCTTTGTTCACTCACTGGTGAGAATGTCAGGTTCGTGCCGGCTGCTACGCTGGCTATTATGCCATACGCCCAGTCTTGCTGCATGACAGTGTTAAATGTGTTAAATGCTGCATTCTTGGTCGGTGTGTTTTGAGTTTTTGAATCATCATCCCTTCCGCTAAGAAATGGGTGATTGTCCAGTCCCTATCCCGGTGTAGGTGAGACAGCAGTAGCACACATTGCCGCGCCGTCGTCATCCTGTCCTTAGTCTTCATCCCGCTAATTCGAAGATCTTAATTTTGTCGGGAGGAATTTCCTCAGCTGAGAACCTTTGCTGTAGGTTATGCGTTGCCAGAGTGCAACTGTGTAGTTGCCATGGCGAAGTTGTCGTGAGCATGACATTCCTCAATTAAACCAATTAAATTGTCATAAATTAAATTAAATCGTCATATCCTAACTAAGAGCCATCAGAAGTAAATCAACAGTAAATGGCCTAGTATAGGTTGGACTGGGCTACAAGCTATAAAAACTTGAAGCTATATTAAAGTTATCGAAGCAAAATCCATTTTGAAACAATTATTTTCCATGTGACGTTGTTCTTATATATTCAAGTTTAGGTCTCCTGCTTCCATCTGTATACGCTGTTTACTGGTCGTCAGCATTCGTGTGTTTTGTACCGCGGTGGACAGCACTGCATTCAATTGTTTTTGTAATAATGCCACGACAATCCACTTGCCAGTATTTTTAGGCTGATATTGCAGAACTGGTTCTATAACCTCGTATGATTCGACTTTATGACTGTGTTGTCGTGTGTGATATGCGACGGTCGATGTCCCGACACGCAGAAACAACCAGTTCAAGCTGAACAATAACGTAATTAATGCTGTCGGACATTGCAGCAGCCAATGTACGTCCGGTGTCACGGTTTCCGATGGCGGTCAGTGCAGCTTCAGCACGATCATCCCGGCCGGGACCGGCGACAGCTGCTGGTGATACTCCGCTGTTCGCACTGCAGTCAACAGCAAGCCTGCTCCCGTTTGGCCGGCAACCACAGGTGTTAGCCTCCGGCGCTTGCGCTGAATGGTGCCGCTCTAGTGCTAGTGCCGTGTGCCGCACTGCAGTTTCCGCCGCCGCCCGCAGGCTACTACAAGGCCGGCTCGTTCAGCGACGACCCCTACTGCACCGAGCTGACCGGCTCGGCGATCGCCGGCGGCTGCTGCGTGAACGTGGTGTGCGCTGACCCGCCGCCGACGG
Organism: Imbricaverruca yamaguchii; assembly: GCA_034440575.1. NCBI lineage: Eukaryota > Metazoa > Arthropoda > Thecostraca > Neoverrucidae > Imbricaverruca > Imbricaverruca yamaguchii. The sequence continues at coordinate 2,383,061 of JAOTOL010001652.1, read as the reverse complement.
CCGCCGCCGCCCGCGTCGGCGCCGACGAGGACGCCGCCGCCGACAGCGGTGAGTCAACTGACTGCTGACTCTCCAGAGAATGCGGACAGCTCTGGCCGACCGGCCTGACGCTCCTGACAGTCCTCCCACCCGGTGTTTGTGCTGTACCAGTTGTCCTCCGACCGGGTGTGCGTGCTGTACCGGTTGTCCCCCCACCGGGTGTGCGTCCTGTACCAGCTGTACTCCCACCCGGTGTGCGTGCTGTACCAGTTGTCCTCCCACCGGGTGTGCGTGCTGTACCAGTTGTCCTCCCACCGGGTGTACGTGCTGTACCGGTTGTCCTCCCACCGGGTGTACGTGCTGTACCAGTTGTCCTCCCGCCAGGTATACGTGCTGTACCAGTTGTCCTCCCGCCATGTGTACGTGCTGTACCAGTTGTCCTCCCGCCAGGTGTGCATGCTGTACCAGTTGTCCTCCCACCGGGTGTGCGTGCTGTACCAGTTGTCCTCCGGCCGGGTGTGCGTGCTGTACCAGTTGTCCTCCCACCGGGTGTGCGTGCTGTACCAGTTGTCCTCCCGCCAGGTGTACGTGCTGTACCAGTTGTCCTCCCGCCATGTGTACGTGCTGTACCAGTTGTCCTCCCGCCAGGTGTGCATGCTGTACCAGTTGTCCTCCCACCGGGTGTGCGTGCTGTACCAGTTGTCCTCCCGCCGGGTGTGCGTGCTGTACCAGTTGTCCTCCCACCGGGTGTGCACATAGTGCAGCTGTCGGTCGTTTTCAAATTGAATAGTACCAACTAAACTAAACAACTGATCCAACAATACTTGAAGTCGTGAAATAAGCTTGTTGGACTCGGCTGAATTCCCACGTTGGTATGATTGCTTACCAGCTCCACGCTCCCAGCCTCCACGATATACGTCATGGATGTTGTGGGTACATACCAGCAATGTGTGGGATGTGTGCCTAGATACAAATGGTTCGACCCTGTATTGGAAGTTAACGGACGCTTAGGATGAAATATTTGTATGCATCGACCAGGCTGACTGGGCCACATCAATTAATAGCAACGAATCGCCGTCGATTGTCACTAGATTGAGGCTGCACCACCCCTATCACATGTTTATTAGCGAACGCCGTCACTACCAGATAGTCACGGCTGCTTCAAATGGCCGATTCAGACCCGAAAACCTCCGATACCACTGCCTCAGATCCCAACCAGAGCTGGTCATAGTTCCTCTATACTCCGACCACATCCGTTCACGACCACTTGATGCTAACCCAGCTATGCGGACCAGGCGTAGCCCGTCCTAATCCAGCGGTCTGGTCGGGGCTGTTGACCCCGATCCGCCCGTCAGCCGTGTTCACAACCATTTCATCCCTGACCGGATCCGCGTCCAGTCTCCATGTCTGCACCTCGTACGCTGCAGTCCTGCCAAGGCCGCGGCCGGCGGTGGCGGTGGTTGGTACGGCGGCCAGTTGCCCCGGGCTGCCGGAGAGTGGCGCAGAGGTGCACTCCACGCGCACCGGCTGGTGTCCGCGCCGTCCGGTGTCTTTATTTATTGGTTGGTTCACGACACACTTTATGCACATTTACGGCTAATGGCGCCGCCCACACTGTTTCGCCGGTGGGCCGCGGGATTGGGAAATGTCCTGAGTGGCGCTAGAGTCGAACCCGGGACCTTTGGTACCCATAGCCCAACACCTTAACCACTCGGCCATCCCCGCCCCTCCGTCTGGTGTCCGGCTCCGTCCAGTGTCCGCACTGTCCGATGTCCGCGCCGTCTGATGTCCGCGCCGTCCGATGTCCACGCCGGCAGGTGTCCGCGCCGTCCAGTGTCCGCACCGTCCGGTGTCCGCACTGTCCGGTGTCCGCGCCGTCCGGTGTCCGTGCCGGTCGGTGTCCGCGCCAGCCGGTGTCCGCACCGTCCGGCGTCCGCGTGCACCGCGTGGCGCGCCCGCGCAGCTCATCGGCATGCGGCGGGCGCCCGCACCTGGCTGTGGGGCGGGCCCGGTCGCGCCGAAGGCCGTCTTCACGTGCTGCCCAGCTGGTGTGTCCCTGGTGTGGTGCGGCGGGCGCCCGCACCTGGCTGTGGGGCGGGTGTGGCCGCGCCGAAGGCCGTCTTCAAGTGCTGCCCAGCTGGTGTGTCCCTGGTGTGGTGTAGAGACCTAGTCAGCGGTGTTTACCACGATATTCCGGCCCAAGTTGTCCCTGTTATGATGCAGGCCTAGTCAGTGGTATTGACAGCGATATTCCGGCCCAAGTTGTCCCTGCTCTGATGCGAGGACCTGATCAGCAGTGCTGACCTTGACATTAGTATACGGGACTAGCCTGTTTGGTCAGTGGTGCTGGGCTTTATGTAACCACCTCGCAGTGTTGTTCCCTTATCAAGTATCGACGCAAGCTTTTTCATGTCCTCAAAGACCAGACACATATCGGCTGGAGTGGACAACTACTGACAACGTGCAATGTACATATGTTACCAGGGTATTTTTCAATAGGAAAAAACACTGAGAATCCCAATTCCGGGCGCCTCTGAAGCGCTCACAGAACCCTACGGGTTTGCCTCACCGAAGAGCGCAGAATAAAAACATAACTTGACGCAAGCCAGTTTTCCCTACTGGTATAGGCATATGAAGGTGCCCCTGACGAAGAATAAGTGAGAAGTCTAGGTCCCCTCCCTATCACAGCCTTAAATGCACCTACTACATATCAATCTGCCTATCTGACAGGCCATGATTCCTTTGTTTGAGAGGTAATGGTTCCCTTCTGAAACCTTTTAATGCTCCTTTGACGACCTCGGTGCCCTCTGGCAGTTCGAGATGCCCATTAACTATTTGACGACTAACACGGAGCTGAGATATGCCATTAATCATGAATGCCCTTCATAGCTCAGAATACCTTTCAACACGGCGGAATGGCCTGCATCTGTTCAAAGTGTTCCTTGCTGGTGTTACAGGGCCTTTTTCGGGTGTCGAATTTCCCTTAGGTGACTTAAATATGACCTTCTCAGGTTATGTTGCTTTCAGTGTAGCTCAGAGTGTCCTTCTGAAAGTAGGTGCGGTAATATCTCTCCCATACGCTTCCCATACGCTAGGGTTTGAAAAGTAATCCCATTGATACGCCATGGTGGGTCATAATTCGCGAATTTTCGTGGAATGGATGTGAACGGAAGAGTTAGCTGGCAACCTATGAGACAACATTGAGAGCGACGAAGATATACCGCCGGATTTCTGGACGGTGTGTTCCGGACATAGCTGATCCGTGTGGATGAAAAGAAGGGGATGTCCTGAGATGCAGTCTAGCCATTGCTATTTATATTTACCTCGACAACCTAGACAACCTAAAAAAATATGGCCGGTCTGTCGTTCATGTTGGTTATTCCACCGACTCGTATGTTCTTTAACCTGCGACGTCAGCTGGCGGGTGAGCTCAGTCCGACAATCCCAAAGGCCCGTGTGATCGTTAACGTGCGACCCCAACAGGCGGGTGACCTCAGTCTGACAATCCCAGAGGCTCGTGTGATCGCTGACCTGTGACAGCGGGAGGGTGATCCCAAGCTGCTGATATGGGTGGACGAGTGATCTGAAGTTGGCAATCTCAGTAGCCAGGGCTCATTTCGAGTATGAAATCCTCTGCAGCTGAATTTGCAGACCAAGTAGCGGAGGTAAGGTACAGAAAATAATGACTGAACTGGGTGCGTTTCCAGATCTAGCAATTGGAGAGCAATAAAATGTGCGAAATTATTTTTCTCCTTCGCCAAAGTACTTGCATGTTGACACTGCACAGAAGATTCCTTTGTATATCTTCTGGCTCAGAAGTTCCCAAAACTGCAGAAAGCTGCATTGTATTCGATGAAGTTGTTTCACATGCATCATACAGTTCACATTGTAAAACTTGACCATGTGAAAACATGGCATTGTTGACGGCTGGGCACACGGAACCGCTGGCTCACTTTTCCCATAGAATGGTCGTCGTTCGATCTTAACTGACTCAACTGCTTGATATTCCAAAGCGGTCAGTTGTGTCAGACCGTCAGCCGATTATGTCAGTCCGTCAGCTGACAGTGTCTGTCCGCCAGCTGACGGCGTCTGTTCGTCAGCTGGCCGTAACGGCCGTCAGCTGACTGTTTAGGTCCGTCAGCTGACTGTGTCGGTCCGTCAGCTAGCTGTTTCGGTCCGCCAACTGGCTGCTTCGGTCCGTCAGCTGGCTGTGTCGGTTCGTCAGCTTGCCGTGACAGCCATCAGCTGACTGTTTTGGTCCGTTAGCTGAGTATGTCAGTCCGTCAGCTGACGGCGTCTGTTCGTCAGCTGGCCGTGGCGGCCGTCAGCTGTCTGTTTAGGTCTGTCAGCTGATTGTGTCGGTCCGTCAGCTGGTTGTTTCGGTCCGTCAGCTGGCTGCTTCGGTCCGCCAACTGGCTGCTTCGGTCCGTCAGCTGGCTGTGTCGGTTCGTCAGCTGGCCGTGACAGCCATCAGCTGACTGTTTTGGTCCGTCAGCTGATTATGTCAGTCCGCCAGCTGACGGCGTCTGTCCGTCGGCTGACTGTTTCGGTCCGTCAGCTGGCTGCTTCGGTCCGTCAGCTGGCTGTCTCGGGTCCGTCAGCTGGCTGTGTGGGTTCGTCAGCTGACCGTGACAGCCATCAGCTGACTGTTTTGGTCCGTCAGCTGATTATGTCAGTCCGTCAGCTGACTGTTTGGATCCGTCAGCTGATTGTGTCGGTCCGTCAGCTGACTGTTTGGGTCCGTCATCTGACTGTGTCGGTCCGTCAGCTGACTGTTTGGGTCCGTCATCTGACTGTGTCGGTCCGTCAGCTGACTGTTTGGGTTCGTCAGCTGGCCGTGACAGCCGTCGGCTGGCTGTTTGGGTCCGTCAGCTGATTATGTCAGTCCGCCGGCTGACGGCGTCTGTCCGTCAGCTGACTGTTTGGGTCCGTCAGCTGATTGTGGCGGTCCGTCAGCTGACTGGGTCCGTCATCTGACTGTGTCGGTCCGTCAGCTGACTGTGTCGGTCCGTCAGCTGACTGTTTGGGTTCGTCACCTGGCCGTGACAGCCGTCGGCTGACTGTTTGGGTCCGTCAGCTGATTATGTCAGTCCGCCAGCTGACGGCGTCTGTCCGTCGGCTGACTGTTGGGGTCCGTCAGCTGATTATGTCAGTCCGCCAGCTGACGGCGTCTGTCCGTCGGCTGCCTGTGTCGGCTCGTCAGCTGATTATGTCAGTCCGCCAGCTGACGGCGTCTGTCCGTCGGATGCCTGTGTCGGTCCGTCAGCTGACTGTTTGGGTCCGTCAGCTGATTATGTCAGTCCGCCAGCTGACGGCGTCTGTCCGTCGGCTGACTGTGTCGGCTCGCCAGCCGCTGATGTGGCGGCCGCTAATTCCAGCCGGGTGGGCGTGCACGTACGTGCTGTGCGGACCGGGAGCGGTCTGTAGCGGCGGCCTCTGCTCGTGCCGACCCGGCCGCTCCGGCGACCCGAATGACCTAGCCGTGGGCTGCCTGGCCCACCTCAGAGGTACACAAACACTCACCAACACCTGCATGGGCCGTCTGGCGCGTGGTGTGCTTAACTTCGCTGGCGGAAGTCAACAGAGCATGCGGTTCTCATTTTAATAATAGTTTGCTTAGTTAACAGGCTTCATAACTCATAGCTGATGGCCCCGCGTAACATGAGATGCACACGTCTACCAGGCGTGGTTTTCAGACCAGACCGGCACATTGTTGTGCTGAGTTTGTCCTGTTATCCTATGAAGCATTCGGCGAACAGATTGACCTTCGAACCTTCGTCCTGCGACTTCAATTTTTGGCACGAAGAGCTCATATCCGTGACAAATGGTCTCGCAACGAATGCAGGATGTCATAGGCTTTCCAACACCAATTTTGAATGCAGTCCGAACAAGAATATCGGCTAGTTTTATCCCTGAAACGAGTAAGCTGGCTTCTTTATTTGCTATTTAAGAGTACTGTTATTTTCGAAGCTAAACAAGCTGATGTTAGGAGTGATATCAACTGTGGCGAATAACTAATCAGAGGGATTGCAGCAATCTGATGTCCCGGTAGGCATACTGGTTAGACTATTTTATGAATTCCTAAATACCTTAGTATTAGTTTGTTTTCACTAAACTTAGTCATTCACAAAGGAACTGCTTTGCTATTTCCGTATTTGTTGGCTAAATCTCGTTGTCTGGGAATGGCTCTTGTTAGCATGCTGAGGTGTTGCGGTTACAAAACGATAAACGATGGAAAATTGAAGCTTGTCTTGGCTGATGCTTCGTGAGTAGTGCATAACTCGAGTGAAAATGGGTCAGGTCAGCATGATGAAGCATGATGAAGCATCATGATGAAGCAGGTTTAATGGCTGGGCAATGACTTTATGGTTACTTGTTACATGGTTACTTGTTGCATGACCATGCAGATATTTATGTGAAGCACGTCCTTCAGAAAAAGAGGAAGCCGAATGTTTCGTACTGGGAACGTACGTGCAGCGTCTACGACAGTGGTGTTTTGAACGATACAGTTTAGTACTGTCTGTGAGTAGGTAACGCTCGCCAACATTCCATTTTCACGTGCCTGTGTAGCCTATATTTCGAAGTTGTTCTCATCCTTTTCCGTCAATATCTTCAACTACCAAGGATACGATATTTGATATTGAACGTCGTTTGCTATACTGGAAGATATCTTGTTAGGCAACTGAGTGGTTGAGCTGAGCGTCTGGCATGCCAGGGGCACGGCGTTCGATTCCCTGCAGTGCTCGTCTTCTTGCCAGGATGAGAAGCAGGAGACGCCATATGGTCTCAGTTACTAAGTGCGTCGTACAGATGCATCCAACGATTTTCGGGGAAGGGGAGCTTCAATCGTCTCACGCGGATTAAATCAGGATATTCAGGATTCTTCATGAGCGGTGATAAAAGGAGACTCTGGGGTCGCTGTAAGAATCCAAGTTGAGCATATCTTTTGTCAGCTGAATCCTCGAACGTGATTATATGCTGGATTGTATGTCGGTTGAACGCGTATTTAGAAGCCCAGCTATATTAGCTTGAGATCTAGTTCTAACAAGCCATGTGCTTATTTTCAGTTTATATACATCTAAAAGCATACCCTCTGTTATTCACAAGTTGCTTTCACATACTACGAATATCAAATACCATGCTTTCGAAAATATCTTGACGTCAAACCTCAATGCGTTTTGCTTTATGATCATAAAGTTCAGCTTTTGTTGGTATAATGAACTTATCATATGTGTCCTATACGAAATATATAAGCAGATTTAATTCCCGTGGTAACGTGGCACGTTCCAATGATTAATGTTCTTATTATATCAGTTCAGTTAGTATGTCGTTTATCCAAGATTACAATGCTCGCTCCTTGTCGGAAGCTTGCTTTAGCCTCGAGGCTAATATAATAATTGCTTTGCTTGCACATCAGCTGGCGCAGCAGGTGCCGCTATCCTTCTTCTTTCATTCATCTTATAATCCAGATCGCATCCCGAGGTACAACTACCATTTGCATCCACGGAAATAACACGCATGGTTTTGCTCTCGTGATGTTTGGCGTGCATTGCGTATATGCGAATTTATGAACATTTAACAACAATTTATGGCACACGAAAGCGGAAATTTGTCGGAACATTGCATATGCCATCATCGTCTTTCATTTATATAACCTTAGTAGGCATCTTTCTACTTGAAAAGATCATGCTTACTATAGCAATTCTAGTAGTCTACGATGTCAGTAGCAGTACGATGTCTAGTAGTCTACGATGTGTGATTAACGGATTTCTGCTGCATAAATCACGATATTTGAGGTGTTATAAATACATGTATAAAACATTCAAGCCGGCTTCCAGCAGCCGGTTACTAAATCCGTTTTCCAGCCAAGAAGTACCATTGGTCTGCTGATGGATACCACGTTACCGTGATTGATCCCGTGGAGGACACCACGTTCTGAGTCGCGCAATTTACCCAATCCGTTCCAGAAGCTCCGGCAACTCAGCCAGCCGAGACGACTTCCAGTTCGTCTTCTCGTTCAACCGCCGCCGCCACCAAAGCGGCCACACCCACCACTGCCAAGCCGACGAAAGCGTTCGTCAAGTCGCTCGACATGCTGCCGCTCGACATCACGCACAACTCGACAACGCTGCAGCTGCCATCTGTGGGCGGCCAGCTGACTTACCAGACCGACGGCCGGCCTCTGCAGAAGGTGCAGGTCAAACGCGGCGACCTGCTCACCACGGTGGATGACCTGCAGCCGGGCACCACCTACGTCTTCATCTGGGAGGCGGCTGGCACTAAAAAGACGCTGCACGTCGAGACCAGACGTGAGTGCTTCCCTTTCTTTTCAGCAGCCAAGTTATTGTCTCTTCTATGCGATTAAGCATCGATTAATTGGATTATTGGACAGTATGGTTCGCGTTAGCTCAGCTCACCATTGGCTTATGTGCTACCCTGTCAGCTTCGCTCCGGTAATGTCACAGCTAACGCAGCTACATCGAAGTTCATTCAAGGAAAGATTCACATTGTAGTTACGTAGCTGGATGTTTGGATAATTTTAGGGGCACACAAACTTTTATAGGACTCGGCTCATTGCCTATACGTATGATTCTCTTTTCTGCATAGGCAACGATCAACAGCATTCCTTTAACATGTTGCTGAGATGTTCTTCGTGGCGCTTCTCTTGCCGTTCTCCACAGCCGTGTGGCCAACACCAGCTGATGCTCACCCCCCCCCTCCACAGCCGGATGTGTGACCAACACCAGCTGATACTCACCCCGCCTCTCTACAGCTGGGTGTGTGACCAACACCAGCTGTTACTCACCCCGCCCCTCCACAGCCGGATGTGTGACAAACACCAGCTGATACTCACCCTCCCCCCCCCCCCCACAGCTGGGCGTGTGACCAACACCAGCTGATACTCACCACGCCCCTCTACAGCCGGGTGTATGACCAACACCAGCTGATACTCACCCCGCCCCTCCACAGCCGGATGTGTGACAAACACCAGCTGATACTCACCCCCCCACAGCTGGGTGTGTGACCAACACCAGCTGATACTCACCCCGCCCCTCCACAGCCGGGCGTGTGACCAACACCAGCTGATACTCACCCCGCCCCTCCACAGCCGGGCGTGTGACCAACACCAGCTGTTACTCACCCCGCCCCTCCACAGCCGGATGTGTGACAAACACCAGATGATACTCACCCTCCCCCCACCCCCCACAGCTGGGCGTGTGACCAACACCAGCTGATACTCACCACGCCCCTCTACAGCCGGGTGTATGACCAACACCAGCTGATACTCACCCCGCCCCTCTACAGCCGGGTGTATGACCAACACCAGCTGTTACTCACCCCGCCCCTCCACAGCCGGGCGTGTGGCCAACACCAGCTGTTACTCACCCCGCCCCTCCACAGCCGGATGTGTGACAAACACCAGCTAATACTCACCCTCCCCCCCCATCCCCCACAGCTGGGCGTGTGACCAACACCAGCTGATACTCACCACGCCTCTCTACAGCTGGGTGTGTGACCAACACCAGCTGTTACTCACCCCGCCCCTCCACAGCCGGATGTGTGACAAACACCAGCTGATACTCACCCTCCCCCCCACCCCCCACAGCTGGGCGTGTGACCAACACCAGCTGATACTCACCACGCCCCTCTACAGCCGGGTGTATGACCAACACCAGCTGATACTCACCCCGCCCCTCCACAGCCGGATGTGTGACAAACACTAGCTGATACTCACCCCCCCCACAGCTGGGTGTGTGACCAACACCAGCTGATACTCACCCCGCCCCTCCACAGCCGGGCGTGTGACCAACACCAGCTGATACTCACCCCGCCTCTCCACAGCCGGGTGTATGACCAACCCCAGCTGATACTCATCCCCCCACAGCCGGGCGTGTGACCAACACCAGCTGATACTCACCCTCCCCCTCCACAGCCGGGCGTGTGACCAACACGAGCTGATACTCACCCGCCCCTCCACAGCCGGGTGTGTGACCAACCCCAGCTGATACTCATCCCCCCACAGCCGGGTATGTGACTAACACCAGCTGATACTCACCCCACCCCTCCACAACCGGGCGTGTGACCAACACCAGCTGATACTCACCCCGCCCCTCCACAGCCGGGCGTGCGACCAACACCAGCTGATACTCATCCACCCCCACAGCCGGGTGTGTGACCAACACGAGCTGATGATCACCCCTCCCCTCCACAGCCGGGTGTGTGACCAACACCAGCTGATACTCACCCCGCCCCTCCACAGCCGGGCGTGTGACCAACACCAGCTGATACTCCCCCCCCCCACCGCCGGGTGTGTGACCAACACCAGCTGATACTCACCCCGCCCCTCCACAGCCGGGTGTGTGACCAACACCAGCTGATACTCACCCTGCCCCCACAGCTGGGTGTGTGACCAACACCAGCTGATACTCATCCCCCACAGCCGGGCGTGTGACCAACATCAGCTGATACTCACCCTCCCCCTCCACAGCCGGGCGTGTGACCAACACGAGCTGATACTCACCCCGCCCCTCCACAGCCGGGTGTGTGACCAACCCCAGCTGATACTCATCCCCCCACAGCCGGGTGTGTGACCAACACCAGCTGATACTCACCCCGCCCCTCCACAACCGGGCATGTGACCAACACCAGCTGATACTCACCCCGCCCCTCACAGCCGGGCGTGTGACCAACACCAGCTGATACTCATCCACCCCCACAGCCGGGTGTGTGACCAACACGAGCTGATGATCACCCCTCCCCTCCACAGCCGGGTGTGTGACCAACACCAGCTGATACTCACCCCGCCCCTCCACAGCCGGGTGTATGACCAACACCAGCTGATACTCACCCCCCCCCCCCACAGCCGGATGTGTGACAAACACCAGCTGATACTCACCCCGCCCCTCCACAGCCGGGTGTGTGACCAACACGAGCTCTTACGCCGTCGGCGAGACATACCACATGGGCTGCCAGTCGACGTGCGTGTGCGGCGGCCAGAACCAGCCGAGCTGCCGGCCGCGCTGCTCCTTCACGCGCGGCACCGTCACCGACCTCTCGTGCTCCGAGCGGCCGGACATAGACGACCCAGAGTGCTGCGTCCAGCTGGTCTGCGCCGTCACTAGCAGCGGAGGTGGGTGTGTCATGCTCATCGGCAGCAAGGTGTCCCGTGCCATGGTCATCAGCAGCAGGGTGACCAGTTCCATGGTCATCAGCAGCAGGATGTCCAGTTCCATGCTCATCGGCAGCAAGTGTCCCGTGCCATGATCATCAGCAGCAGGGTGTCCAGTTTCATGGCCATCAGCAGCAGGGTGTCCAGTTACGTGGTTATCAGCAGCAGGATGTCCAGTTACATGGTCATCATCAGCAGGGTGTCCAGTTCTATGGTCATTAGCAGCAGGGTGTCCAGTTCCGTGGTTATCATCAGCAGCAGGGTGTCCAGTTCCGTGGTTATCAGCAGCAGGGTATCCAGTTATATGGCCATCAGCAGCAGGGTTTCCAGTTACATGGTCATCAGCAGCAAGGTGTCCAGTTGTATGGTCATCAGCAGCAGAGTGTCCAGCTCCATGGTCTGCAGCAGGGTGTCTGGTTACACGGTCATGGCAGCGGAGTTAATTGTCATAAGATCTTTAGCGTCGGATGTGGGTATTCTAGGGTCATCAACAGCGAAAGGGCATGTTCCAGGGTTGCCAGCAGGGAAGGTAATGTTCCAGGGTTGCCAGCAGAGAAGGGAATGTTCCAGGGTCATAGCAGAAGAGGCTGAATTATAGGTTCATCAGGGGCACGGTGAATGTTGCAGGCTTCTTGTTGTCATTCAGAAAGAGTGTGAGCTCGCGATCATTCATATGTGTTCAGGGTTTGGCTGTCACGTGGGTGTCTTGATAGGCTATTTAACAACGCCAACCAGCGCCGCGTCTGTTTCTATAGCCTCGCGACACACTTTGGCACGGTTGTCACGTATATTTGTTTACTTTTATTAATGCCTTTACCATTTTCACGCCATCAAATAACTATTTGCATGGAAACGCCCAAATGCCACAAAACCGCTTGTTTTTCAGGTTACTGCTGCGTATTTTAAAGAAAGCTGATGCACTTGTTTTGCATTCGTCAGCGTGCAGACTCTCTGTGAGCATGCCGCGTAGCTGCAAATAATCTGTGACCATACCAAGTGATTGCAAACTGTCTGTGAACATGCCAAGGGTTTCATGCCTATGTGAACATATTAAGCAATAAGTGGGACATATAGAGAAATTATATTCCCACCACAAAGCACAACATCAACGCTTCGGCCACAGGTCTTCTTCAGGATGACGTAACTGCAAAGTTACGTCATCCTGAAGAAGAAGTCCCGCGTGCTTCCTGCAATCCCTCAGTTATCATCAGTTATCATACCACGGCATTGGATACCCTCTGTCAACATGCATTTAATTATGAGCCTCATCTGCGTTGCTGATGACAATGTCGTTCCAGGCAAAATCGTCGAGGACTACGCGAACACGAGGACGACCACGGAGCAGACGACGCCATTCACGGACACGACGCCGGCGGCCAGCACCGTCTCCGTCAGCGTCTCCTCAGAGCGCGCGCCGACGCGGCCAGCCGACCCGCTGACGGCCGCCGACCAGCCCAAGCCGACGCTCATCGTCACCACCAAGTCGTTCGACTCGGTCACGCTCGCCTGGGACGACTTCAAGCCGCCGGCGTACGCGCACGGCTACGTGGCGCAGTACCGGCGCGGCGGCGACGAGCTGTGGCGCCGTCAGGAGCTGCCGCCGCAGCCGGGACAGAGCGTGCCGCTCATGAAGATCGAGCACCTGCGGCCGGCCACCGAGTACCAGGCGCGGGTCTCCATCTACGACAGCCGCCAGCTGGGCACACTCGGGGACACCACCGAGACGATCCGCTTCACTACAGACGGTAGGATGTCCCGCGTGCTCCCGACACCACCGAGACGATCCGCTTCACTACAGATGATAGGATGTCCCGCGTGCTCACGTCACCACTGAGATGGTCCGCTTCACTACGGACGGTAGGATCTCGCGCATGTTCTCGTTTCCTCTACTGTGGCCATGTTCGGATCTTGGCTACATCTCCATGGTGACAGGTTGGAGCCGCCCTTGATCTTGCCTTGAGCTGCATCAGGAAGGCTAGTACTAAGGTCGCTGAATGTCGTAAGCGTGCCTTGAGCAGGATATAGTTATATAAGGACAACATACGTGCTGTATGTATGTTGTATGGATACATGCTGACGGATCAGGTCTCAGCTGTCACATATGATATCCAGCCCCTTTTGATCGCTCCTTCGTGTCCAAGTCTCTCCTCGTTGGAGGTGCTGGGTACCAGTTATCGCGTGACCGGCGATGAAATGACATGGCCAACCCATTGTTCGGTGTTGATTGAAAGTTTGTCGGAGCTTGGTTTAGTTATCAGATCAGTCGCATGCGGAAAGTCGTCATGGGCCGTGGTTCTACGCCCACTCAACCATGGCCTCGTCTACAGGCTGAATCAACATTGGTATGAATCACGGACCAATGCTTGTGCCAAATTTAATCAACTGTCTACCGTTATTGGCATTTTTTGCAAGCATATGAATGCTGCCTCATGTTTTTTGTTCATGAGACATCCACATAAGCTGTGTTTCGCGCAAGTTTGGAGTACGGTTGCATTTCAGCGCATCTCAGAAATAGCCTGATGTATGTCCTGATGATGATATTTTGCCAACCAGTCGCGATCTGCATCGCTTGTGTGGTGAAGTTTCCGCCGGTGAACAATCGCTTGGGTTGTGAACTTCACTCACTTTGAGAGATAAACACCAGAGCTGAATAGGTTATGCTAGAAATTACAGCTTGCTTCGAGATTCGAAATTAAAATTTTTCCATTAATACTCATTAATGTGTGTTCTTTGCCAAATCCAGTTATTTTAAATTATCTTTCGGTGAGGAGCAGGTTCTGGAATTTTGATTGGGCAGGCCGCTTTCATCTGGAGGGGCGCTATTTCCTCGGAGAGGCTCCACTGATTAAACATATTTCAAGAGAGTACAACGGGGTGTCCCTGGGAGACGCCTTCTTCCATTCAGAGGGACGTCGCCTTTCCATGGAGGCACATAGCCTCCATGAGTTTGGGGGCGCATCGACTACATCGGTCATCTCCTCCAACATAGCCTCTGTGTCTCCTTGCGCCCACCCATATCTGGAATAGCGGGAGTTATAGAATCATCTCACTGTTCTGCCTCTCCCGCCAGATGGCTGCGTGCACGGCAACGACACGTACCCAGTGGGCGGGCGGTTCAACAAGGGCTGCGACGAGTCGTGCGTGTGCGAGCTGCGGGCCCGCGTCAACTGCGTGCCACGCTGCCAGCAGCCGCTCTTCCGACACGGCTTCTTCAAGGACGACCCGCTCTGCTTCGAGAAGGAGATGGACGAGTGTTGCGTCATTGTGGCCTGCGCCAGCTCCCCTGATGACGACGCAGGCGTGGATGGCGGTAGGTGTTTCGCTGTGCGTCACCTTGCGCTGGGGGTGTACTTGCTATTGTCGCTGCTTGTCGTTCTTGGGGAGCTTTACAAAGAGTCACTGCTAAGTGCAAGCTTGCACTGATCTTGAAATCAACTACCGATCTGAAAATGCCAGTTATACAGCACAATTTTGACCTAGAGTTTGACCCACCGACATGTGGCTGGCATGGTCGCATGGTGCCTGCACCCCTGACCTTGCCTGGCTAGTTGCCTCCCGGCCACCCCAGTTGAAGGCTGTAACAGCGAGCACGTGAAGCAACTCGAACCCGTGGTGCGGGGCGAAGAAGCCTGTGGAGGTCAGAGCTCTGTCTATTGAGCTAATCATGCATACATTGTGTCTTTCGACGAGCAATTTTCATGTGCGGCTACAAAATGAACTCCTCAAAGACTAGAAGAATCCATCTTCCACATCTTGAACAAGAAAAATAAGATGAATACCTTTCGTCTTGACATGCGATTTTCTGGTGCAGATTTAATATCTGAAAATTGTGTGCCTGGAAAATGTTGTATTGTCGTGTGTGAGAAGAAACCTGGTAATTTACTGCAATGATTTGGCGCGCGCGTTCCCGTGTCCCTCCATAAATATGTGTCGGGTCTCAGATTGAGTACACTTCTTAGAACATGAAGCATTTGATGTGCACGGAAAAATGCAATAATCTGCACGTATTCCTGGTATCAGGTGCTTGCTTGTTCGAGTGCCAGATAACTTTGAGATTGGAGAGCACAACAGTGTCCAGGGGCGTCCGACCAATTCGGAAGGCAAGCTTGCGAGGCCAGCAGCTGCATCAGCAGCTGGAAATTGAGCACGCGCTTCAAACGGACCCATAAGGTGTAACATTTCCATCAGCCCTTCATCTCGTTATCATTAGCTTCATTGTCGTTTGTCCATGCCGTTTAAGGTTTGTGACCGGTTGGTGGTGGTCATGCAGGAGCCGATTTTTTTTTGCACTGACTCGGTACTAATCATAACAGACATAGTATCATAAACATGAGATAATGTGTTAATTTGTATTTCTTAATATACATTGCAAGTTACAATGCTGCACAGCTTCCGCACCAGTGCCAGCAGAATTTGTGGCCAAATCGCCACATCATCGCATAGTACTTCCTACCTATGATGTTATATAGGCTGGCGCCGTTGCATTCTAGCACTGCATGCAATACCTCTGTGCTAGCCAGTCTGATACAATTTTCGTACGGATAGGATATCAACGGATTCACAATACGTGTTCTTTGACGAAGCACTGTTTCATTGTAAAGTTTGCACAATGATGGCGTTGTGCGGCTCTGAAGGAAAATTAACTATTTCGGAGTATTGTTAACGTAGTATTAGTTCATCGTAACATGCTAACTACTGCAATGCGAACAAGCTTTAACCGGACTGTTGATTTCAGTGTGTCCATGCAGAAAATATCTGCGTGAGCATGATTTCAAAAGGTCAAATCAGAAAGTACCTGTACACCTTGAGATGCATACTGACCATCCATAAATCAATGATCAATGCTCTTCCGCATTTTCCAGTTTTCGAACGTTTTCAGATTTTCCGTAGTTTCTGAGCATCGCATATGAGAATTCCTCCATCACGGAATAGTTTTCTCACGATTCACGCTACCCCACAGCGACCCGGGGCGGTAACCCCTGCCATGCGACCCGCTGTGAAGAGAACTACGTCTGTGAGGTGGTGCAGAAAGAGGGTGGTGACGGGCCCGCCAAGACTGCCGCTGTCTGTATCTGTCCGCCCGGCTTCAGAGAGATGCTCGCCGACGACAGCAAGGCTTGTCTGCCTGGTGAGAAACTGAGGGAGAGAGAGAGAGACCGAGACCGAGACCGAGACCGAGACCGAGACCGAGACCGAGACCGAGACCGAGACCGAGACCGAGACCGAAACAGAGACCGAAACAGAGACCGAAACAGAGACCGAAACAGAGACCGAAACAGAGACCGAAACAGAGACCGAAACAGAGACCGAAACAGAGACCGAAACAGAGACCGAAACAGAGACCGAAACAGAGACCGAAACAGAGACCGAAACAGTGACCGAAACAGTGACCGAAACAGTGACCGAAACAGTGACCGAAACAGTGACCGAAACAGTGACCGAAACAGTGACCGAAACAGTGACCGAAACAGTGACCGAAACAGTGACCGAAACAGTGACTGAAACAGAGACCGAAGCCGAAACAGGAACAGAGATCGAAACAAAGACCAAACAGAGATCGAGCAGAGATCGAGAAGAGATACTGAAATAGAAACCGAACAGAGACCGAGACCGAAAAAGAGACTGAACTCAGAACAGAGACCTAAAAGATTCCGAAACAGAAACTGAGACAGAGACCGATGCCGAAACAGAGACCGAAACACAGACCGATTCCGAAACGGATTCCGAGACTGGAACAGAGACAGATAAAGAGATAGAAGCAGATGAGAGGTGTCTGGGAGGAATGGAGAGAGAGAGAGGGGAGGAGTCTACGTATCGATGGTGTCAGTTGTAAATAACGAGTGTCATTTGGCCTCACTGTCTGTGTCCTCCTGAGTCCTAATACTGCGTGTCCTACCTCGCTGTTGGAGAGCCCCTAAGTTCCATTCACAGCTGCCACGAGATCTCACCGTGATCTCGGTCACATCTGAGACATGACTGGATGTGCCAGCTTCACGGTGGCTTTGTGTGTGTTTCAGCTGTGGAGCCGACAACTTCATTACCGAACGTCACCGGTTGCACGTACGGTGGAGTCAGCTACCATGCGGGCGACGAGTTCTTCGACGGCTGTGATTACAAGTGCATGTGTAACAGCGATGAAGAGATCGAGTGCCAGGTAACTGGGACACAGCCGATCACTGGGATTCGGCGGTGCAGGATTCCAGTATCAGCTGGGGGTGTAGACTTCCAGTACCAGCCGGGGTCCAGGCTTCCAGTACCAGCTGGGAATGCAGGCTTCCAGTGCCAGCTGGCGGTACAGGCTTCCAGTACCAGCTGGGGGTACAGGCTTCCAGTGCCAGCTGGCGGTACAGGCTTCCAGTACCAGCTGGGGGTACAGGCTTCCAGTGCCAGCTGGCGGTACAGGCTTCCAGTGCCAGCTGGCGGTACAGGCTTCCAGTACCAGCTGGGGGTGCAGGCTTCCAGTACCAGCTGGGGGTGTAGACTTCCAGTGCCAGCTGGCGGTACAGGCTTCCAGTGCCAGCTGGCGGTACAGGCTTCCAGTACCAGCTGGGGGTGCAGGCTTCCAGTACCAGCTGGGGGTGCAGGCTTCGAATACCAGCTGGCGGTGCCCCCAGCTGGCTGTGTACCAGGACAAACTAACCCATGTTTGGAGCTTACATGCAGGGCTACTACAGACATTAATTTGTTAATCTCTGAAATAATGCATATGGCCTGTATGACTACATTTCACGTTTCACATGATGGCTAAAAGTGAGGAATGTACGGTGACAATTTTGCCACAATACTCGAAGCAACAATACTACTTGGAAGCCCTTGCCGATCATCTCGCTCCGACAGATTTTGTCGCCGGTCTACCCTACATCCCTTTCTCCTACTTCACAAACTTGATATTTCGTTGATAATTGTAAAAGCTTGGTAGTATCGATTACCGGGCAAAGACCCTTTTTGATGACGTAGAAAATTTGTACTTATTATGCAGCTTTGTCTGTTATAGAATTCCAGAGCTACTTGACTCGTTTCGCTCCTGAGTAGCTAACTTCTGCGGAGAGCTGTCATGTCTTCGACATGACCATTTAGTGTCTGGGATGCGAACGCCAATGCAATTTGTAAATATAGTATGTGAAACGGAGCATATCAATATACCCAAGCATCCCTCGAAGAGTTCCTAACTGAAACAAATTCGTTTTGTACATGCATGGCACAAATCGCGCTACCGTCACTACCGTGATTGCGGGGGCTGTTGTGGAAAACGTGACGTCTATAACGGTAGTGGGTATTGTCACTGCGGTGACTGCCGTGGCCCCTGTTGCTGCTGTGGAAGCCATGACTCCTATGTCTGTCGTGACTACCGTTGCTGCTGTGGTCGTCATGACGGCTGTGGAAGCTGTGACTTCCACAGCCTGTCGTGGCTGCTGTGGCCGCCATGGCTGCTGTGGAAGATGTGACTGCTGCGACTGCTGTCGCTGCTGTGGCGGCCGTGACTGTTGTAGAAGCCGTGACTGCTGTGAAAATTGTGATTGCCGTGACTGCTGTGTTCACCATGACGGCTGTGGAAGCTGTGACTGCCGTGGAAGCTGTGACTGTCGTGACTGCTGTGGAAGCTGTGACTGCTGTGGCTGTCGTGGCTGCTGTGGCCGCCATGGCTGCCGTGGAAGCTGTGACTGCAGTCGCTGTCCCAACACTGACACCCATGTTCCATGTTCCATGTTGCAGGCGCGCTGCTTGACCCGCGCGGACGCGGTACTCCCGACCGGATGTCGACTGGTTCCGGACCCGGCCGACGACTGCTGCAAAACGCTGACGTGTGTCGCGCCCCTCACGGGTGAGATGTGTGACGCGTCAAGCACGGGTGAGATGTGTGACGCGTCAGGGACAGGTGGGATGCATGAGATGCACGACTCTGAGTTGTTCCTTGTCGCATGTCCCTGATATCTGGCCTTTACAGGTAAATCGACCAGTGTCACTGCCTCTACCACCACTGCGCTGCCGGAGACGGAGCCGACCCCGGAGCCGACACCGGAGCCGACTCCGGAGCCGACTCCGGAGCCGGCCGCAGAGCCGACCACATCCACTGCCACCACAGCACTGCCGGAAACTGAGCCCACGCCGGAGCCGACCCCGGAGCCGACCCCGGAGCCGACCACGGAGCCGACCACGGAGTCGACCACGGAGCGGGTGCCTCACACGACCCCGTGGCCGGAGACGACCGACGCTGGCCGGCTGGGCGCCGGCCGGCTGGCCGGCTCCATCCCGCCGGCGCGCTCGCTGCGCGTCCTCGAGCTGCTGCCGGTGAGCGCCACCAGCAGCCGGCTGAAGCTGCTGGTGGACCAGGACGTGCTGGGCAGCATCCTGTCGGCGCAGACGCTGCCGCTGCTGGTCGAGTGGCGGCACGACGGCGGCCGCTGGCGGCGCCACCTGTTCGCCGTCGACGACATCACCGTCGAGACGCTGGACACGCTCGTCATGACCGTGCCCGGCCTCGGCTCGCCCCGCACCGCCGACGTGCGCGCCACGTACGACGACGTCGTCAGTGACGTGGTGCACGGTCGGGACGTGGTGCCGGCCGACGCCAGCGAGCTGGAGGCCACGGAGGGAGTCGGCCCGGCCACCACACCAGGTACGGCGGCGGCGCGCGCGGGCGGGTGTGGGCCACCTGAGCATCGGGTGGTGCTGCTGCAGAGCCGGGTAGACGAGCGCCAGTCGATGTGGTGGCTGAAGGAGGAGGTGGGAGATGCTCGGTGCAGCTCCCCTCCTGCACGTTGTCGAGTCTGAAAGTGGTATGAGAAGGCAATGTCTGGGAAGGCTGCGAATTATATCTTCGCACCACTATTGGTCAGGAAGTACGTTTCATTGCAACGCATGCCAACGTTTCGCGAATTCATTCCGTCATTCACATTTGTTGTCTGAAATCAATGTCGCAGACCTGTTTACTCACATCTAACATGGCAATTCTTCTCTGGTCTGTCTTGCCTTCTCGACCATGCACGGATATTTCCCGAGACATGCCGCTATTGACAAGCCGTGTCCATGAAGCATCAGCTCTTAGTACTTTCAAATCTCGCGGCCGGTGGGACGTCATAATAAGGTGACGTCACCAGCCCAGGTGGCAGCGGCGCGCATCTTCAATGTCCCCGTGGTATGACCGATCAGTGACGTCACCAGTCGAGGCGGCGGCGACGCGTATCGGTAATGTCCCTGTGCTGTGACCGGTCAGGTCGGTGCGGCCCCCATGACCCGGGGTTCCGCTGTCGCGACGGCGCCTGTATACCGCTGTCCCGGCGCTGCGACTTCCTGTTCGACTGCTCAGACGAGAGCGACGAGGCGTCCTGTGGTAAATGCTGGTCGGCGCCGACCGCGCCTGACCACTAACTGTCGCACTGACCTCTCACACGTCGGCAGCAGGAAGGCGCCGTAGCATGCGTGCCTGCAGCTCACCTGATTAACCAGACGGCCGATAGTGGCACCGTGTGAGCTCTGACCCCGTGACGTCACACCCCGAGCTGGTCACGTCTCTTTGCCACTCGACTGTTCGCAGACACTCCACTGTGACGTTAGGGCACCACAGAGCATCACACTTGCAGGATGCCATCTTTGCCGGCGACTCCAATGTTGGGCATTTTTGTTTGCGGATCTTCGCAACACTTTATTTATCATCGGCAAACAATTATCGAATTGTGCAGGATGCGTAAGATGTCGCCAATATGCACTGATAGTTCCTGATGCACAGAACCAGTAAGCGACTACCAGACTAGTTACCTGGCATTATTATGGAATGTTTTGATTACTACTTAGACGCCTATGGATTAGTCCATACATTAAATGATGTGGTTAGTCAAACAGGTCGGTAACTGCTTAATCCTTATAGATTATGCAATAGGACTATTTGGTAATCCATCTGTCGGTAACTGTTGGATTAGCAATACTATTTTGATATATGTTGCAATGTTATAAATGGCTACAAATATGACTCACTATCATCAGCAGTTGTCTTTATTTAGCTACCATCACTGTGAGTTCGTGTTTACTTCAATATCATAGTAGTTAGCGATTTATTAAAATGATTATGTGATTGCTTATCTATTGAATTATCATAAGTAAATACACATAGCCTCCAAGATAACCTACCTATCTTCTTTACTGGGTTAAATATCTACCTACCATTTGAACTGCTATAAGTGCATATTTAGTTCGCATTTGCCAAGCTGCATTTTCTTACATGGTATTGTATCTTCGGAACCCTGTGTTCCCCATATTATCTAATACCAGTTCGGTTTGGGCTCTTTCCTTTCTTGTCAGTTGCGTGCGCCTCATTCTATTTATGGACTGCTAACTATTTTCATTCTTTCTGTTGAACCTTGCGAAGTCTAACATATCATTAAAGTGACCTATGGAACCTATGGACGTTGGACAGGAATGCATATTTCGGGAGTGGCATAATCTGAAATACTTCACATTTGCGATGAAGTCGTGATTAAAACTATTTGACGCCAGTGGCTGATCAAGTTATCATGGAACAACTCTCTTTAGCGCCACAGAAGCAGAACATCATACAGAGTTTGTAATGCTGAACCAGTTTGCAGCATTAATATTACTCTTGGCGTGGTTTGCGGGGGATCGGGGTACAGTTGCACGCATTTCCAATGTATTTTGACGGATTCTCCTCATGCTTGCACCAATTTTCTCTATCTCAGTCGTTTTTCTATTTGCGACTATCCTCGTAAATTCTGTCTTCATTTCAGGCTCTTTCCTCCCCTTGCAGTGTATGTTGTCGTGCATGACAGAGAGTAGTTAGCAGCATGGCGTGACCCGACAGGAGCCGGCTATGGCATGACCTCACCGTCACTACACGGGTCTGAGGCACGCCTCCCTCCGGTGGCAGCATGGCGTACGCCGACCTGCGCCGACCACGGCATGACCTCACTGTCACTGCACGGGTCTGAGGCACGCCTCCCTCCGGTGGCAGCATGGCGTACGCCGACCTGCGCCGACCACGGCATGACCTCACTTCCGCAGGTCTGAGGCACGCCTCCCTCCGGTGGCAGCATGGCGTACGCCGACCTGCGCCGACCACGGCATGACCTCACTGTCACCGCACGGGCCTGAGGCACGCCTCCTCGCCCGCCGTCTGTCGGCCGGTCTAACCTCTATTCCCAGCGCCTGGCAAGGCCTCCGCATGGCCACATCGCATGCATGTTTCGTGTTGCAGCGCCGTCTTCGACCGAACCTTCGACCGAACCTGCGACCGAACCTTCGGTCGACGCGTCGGACTCCTGCCGGCACGGGACCGCCACGCACGCGGTCGGAGAGGTGTTCTTCAGGGGCTGTCTGGAGCGCTGCGTGTGCCTGCCGGGCGGCCGGGCGGGCTGCCGGCCCCGCTGTCCGCCGCAAGGCCAGCGCGGCCGGTCCGGCCCCGGCTGCATCCTGGTTCGTGACGAGCGTGACCCGTGCTGCTGGGTGTCGCGCTGTCGGGACGAGCTGCTCGGAGCTACGCCAGCCCACCAGCAGCGCCCGCTACATCAGACGAAGCTGGAGGTCGCTGAGCCGACCGCCGGCGGGCCGGTGGGAGAGCATGCTGCCGGCACGACGCCGATGACAGCCGAGTCCACCACACAGCCTGCACTGGAATCCGCTCCGCAGATGGAACAGAAGTCTACCCGGCAATCATTAGGGACTGCAGGAGATGGATCGGTCGTCATCCACGATAAATTGGCGCCTGAAACAACGACAGAATTTGCAGCGAAGCCGACAGTAGCTAGAACAGAATTCCTCACCACGGCAGCGGAATCTTCCACAAAGATGACAGCGATGAGTGAAACCACACGTATGGCCGTAGCCAAGCCTGGCACGCAACCGATTGGAGTGGAGGCTTCCAACGGCGGGCGGTCGACAGCCGCTCTCACCACGGCACGACCGGAGGGCGTCGCACAGGAGCACCGCCCACCGCCAACGCTCGCCGCCGTCACCACAGATGCGGCCGACAAGACGTTCACCTTCGACACCACACCGCCGACCGCCCCAGAGCCGGCACCGGACACGACGACGTCACCGACAGGCGGTGACGTCACCGGCACCGAGCCTTCCAGCACGATCGAGCTGTCGCTGAGCGGCCTGAGCGGCCAGCTGGGCGCCGCCGAGCTGTGGGAGCTCAACCGAGCGATCGCAACCGCCATGGCGGAGAGCGCCACTACTGGCGGGCCAGCGACCAGGTGGCCCGCGTTTGCCGACCACCTGCACAGCACGTCTACGGAGCACCCTACCATCGGCACCACCGACAGCGCTGCAACCGTGCCCGGCGCCCCGGCCGCCGCCGGTGGTGAATGGCAAGCGACTGAGCTGGCCAAGGCGCGAGGCTCCGACCCCGAGCGCGAAGTTGTGGTGGGACAGAGTGGTACTGCGGCGTACGAGCATAGGATCACGGCGCCGCAGACTGTGCTGGCCTTGTCTGAGGACATGGAGAGGGCTGATGTTTCGCCCACGCAGAAGCCTATCGGTACTGAGCCGGCAACGACAATGCGGAGTATCGCTCCGGTCGAGGCAAGACATATTGATGCCAACAGAAAGACTGAGGAGATTGCCACAAAGTCTTCGCAGGAAACTGCGACAATTTCAGGACAGTTCACCACTACTTCACCAGAGCAGGTCACGACAATTGCACCAGAGCAGGTCACCACTTTAACAGAGCAGTTCGCCACACCGCCGGGCGAGAGCGCGGTCACCAGCATGTCTCTGTCTGCCCTTCTGGCCACGGACACCACCACTGCGCGTACCACCACATCCACCACGGCACGAACCACCACATCCACCACGGCACGTACCATCCCGACGACGCGCCGCATCACGGGCCTTATCACAGGCGTACCCACAGAGGCACCGGCACCCACAACAGCACCCACAACGGCACCCACCGAGCCCACAGAGGCACCGCGCGCCGGCGGTCTCCAGCCGTTCGTGGGCATTGTCGCGCCCCAGAAGATTCCGACTTTGATCCGCGTGATGACGGTGCAGACGTCGGCCCGGGTGGCCCAGGTGGATGGCGATGTGCGGCCGCGGACGGCCGAGGCCGCGGTCGCCGCGTCGCCCGGTCTGGCCGACTACAGAGACAACCTCACTGACGAGCTAGACGCCAGCGGCCTGCTGTCTGCCTTCTTCTCGCCGGCGCTTGGTGCCCAGCAGGAGTCCGCAGTCGGTTACCAGGACGGCCGGCGGCGCGGTCCCCAAGGTAACCCGATCACCGCTGCCACCTGCTGCCAACTAACAGCCCCGGGCGAGGTGACAGTCCACTGAGCGTGATGACGGCTGGCTGGAGCGAGCTAGCAGCTCTCTGATGAAGCCAGCGGCCTCGGTGGCTGGGCACGTCTGGAGTTAGCCGGCGACTGACGGGGATGTGCGGCTAATCGGCAACTGACGGGGATGCGGAGCTAATCGGCAGCTGACGGGGATGTGGAGCTAATCGGCAACTGACGGGGATGCGGAGCTAATCGGCAACTGACGGGGATGTGGAGCTAATCGGCAACTGACGGGGATGTGGAGCTAATCGGCAACTGACGGGGATGCGGAGCCAACACTGGTGTGGTGTGTGGAGCTAACATTAACCTCCGGTGGCGGCTGGTCTAACAGCACTGGTTGCAGCGGAGATCGGTGGGGCTGATGCCGCATCTGGTGACTGTCAAATACTAACTGCCGGGTCTGTGAAACCCAACAGCGAAACTGCTCCACATCCGCGGTCCTCCGTCATTACCACCATCCACGCCATCTGCACCGTCCACCGTGAGGCCTCAGCCGTCGGCTGGAATCCTTGACATGCAAAGCTGTATTTGCTGAGAGGCATTTGCATATAGCTCGCGATACGACAGGTGGTATCTAGCATAGCGCTGGTCGAATAGTCTTCCTGGAGCATATTACAATCGGTTTTTGGCACGGATCCGCGTTGGATACTGTGCCCCGTCGCTGAACCGAGCAGGTACACTCTGGACGACGTGAACACAAAACAACGGCACTAACTACAGATGTACTGAAACATCACTGACCAGGAGGGATGGTGTGGGATGCACTGCGCTGGTTTAACATAACACCGCCTGTATACTTCCAGACGTGGTCGTATGCGGCTCTGACATATGTGCAAAACGTGATATATGTCATGTCTCTAATGATATATGTCAATAATAATGCGGTCATTTTGATGGCTGTTCAGTGTGCACCATAGTCCCGTACGATGTTTTCCTACCTTCTGCGTTCGCCTAACGTTTAATCAGCTGTCTAACCATGCTTGCAATGATGTGTGCCTGAAGCGTTAAGACTGCCGTTAATCCGTGTTAGAGTGTGGCGATTTGGTGGTGTCGGACCAGACGTGGCGTTGAATTGTCGACATGACTTGTGCCTTGTGCGGCGACGGCCGACCTCGCTGGGCGCCGTACGTGCACCCCACTACCAACGGTGCCCCGCTCAGCGTGTCACTGTGGCCGGGCTGCTTCAGACGGGCCGGAGGAGGGCGCCGGCACCAGCACGCCGGCGCCGCCCATCACCACGCGGCGGTCGGCCGACGGCGCGTGCGTACTGAACGGGCAGCGCTACCAGCCGGGCGACGAGTTCCACGACGGCTGCCGCCGCTTCTGCTTCTGCTCCGAGTCGGGCGTGGTGTGCGCGCCGATCCGCTGTCCGCACCGGTCGGGCCTGTCGCTCATCAACCCCGACTGCCTCGAGTGGAACATGAAGCCGGACGTGGCGCCCACGCCGCCCAACTGCTGTCCGGAGGTCACCTGCCGCGACGACGGCAGCTGCCTCTACCAGGGCGAGAAGTTCCGCAACCAGCAGGAGCTGCCGCAGCGGCTGACCGGCTGCGAGCGGCGCTGCTTCTGCGAGTTCGGCAACGTCTCGTGCCAGCCGGACTGTCCGCCGGTGCCGGCCACGCCGCCGGCGACCCTGCCGTGTCAGCCGCACCTGGCGCGCCTCATCACCGGCCCCAACGGCTGCTGCAAGTTCTGGCAGTGCACCGGTCCAGGTGAGAGCCCCACCACCACCGCCATGTCCCACCCCACCTCAGGTGGCTGCCGTCGAGACGGCCCCGCCCCGGCTGGCCACGCAGCCGACGAGAAAGTCAGATGTGTGGCAGCTGATCGGTGATCCGGCGACTCGTCCGACATAGGACGACATGGTCAAGAGCTGGCGATTTGTCTGATATATCACGACATAGTCATGATCTGAGGATTCGCCTGACATATGACGACATAGTCATGATCTGAAGATTCGCCTGACATATGACGACATAGTCATGATCTGAGGATTCGCCTGACAGATGACGATATAGTCATGATCTGAAGATTCGCCTGACATATGACGACATAGGCAGGATCTGAGGATTCGCCTGACATATGACGACATATGCAGGATCTGACGTTTCGTCCATCACATGGCGACATAGTCAGGATCTGACGTTTCTTCCATCACATTGCGACATGGTCAGGATCGGACGATTCGTTCGGCATATGACGACATAGTCAAGATCTGATGTTTAATCCGACATATAGCGACACAGTCAGGATCTGACGATTTGTCTGATATATGAAGACATTTACCCCGTTTACATGAAGAGCAAAATTCCGAATATGTTGCGATTAGGGAAACTTGCGAAAATAATGCTCTTGTAAACGGGCTTTTGCGTAGCAAAACATGCGAAAAGATTATCACAAATGCACGCTTCAGTAGGTGGAAGTTTGCGATAAGCGCCAATCATGAACAAATAACGGTATGGCTGCAAGGGTTATGACACTTTTTAAAGCTATCTTCTGCTAACGTTTGAATAAATTTAGGGTAATTGTGAAATATAAATGTCTTATTTTTAAGTGTAATTCCCCTGGTGACGTACTTTTGGGGGAATTTTTTTTTGTGGGTAGACCCGGACCCTACTCGTCGAGCGCTTTCCGATGACACCTCTTTCGTTTTCGTGCGATGCTTAGTTTGGATTTTAGAGGGGAGGTCTTCAACCCCCCCCGAGACTGAGTGTGAGGATTTGACCGGAAAGACGGTGCGGGTTAATATGCGGCGTAGCTGACAGTCGTTCCTTATTCGAGATAGGCATGCAGTGTAGCTCTGTTCTGTGAACATTGGCCGGTGTTTGCCATGTTTGTTTGCCATGTCGTAGAGCTGCACGGTAGTGCATGTTTTGCCGCCTGATCCGCACGTGGTTTGTCTGGCATGCACCATTCACTTGTATAACACCCGTTCTACCACAGCTACGCTTACCCACTATTCTACTGATGCT
Organism: Imbricaverruca yamaguchii; assembly: GCA_034440575.1. Taxonomy (NCBI): domain Eukaryota; kingdom Metazoa; phylum Arthropoda; class Thecostraca; family Neoverrucidae; genus Imbricaverruca; species Imbricaverruca yamaguchii. Next base: position 2,355,654 of record JAOTOL010001652.1, on the reverse strand, counting down.
CTAGCGTGTGAGCAATACCATTGCATCTGTGATCACGCCCACCCAATCGCGCTGCGCGACACCCTCTCATTTCTTCTCACTATTGTTTCTTTCAGGCGGATTTAACGAGCATGCGCGACCTAACGTGACAGTTGTTGACCTGGAGACGAATCTCGACCCTAACACCACCCTGTTCCCCTACCTCGCCGACCCTGACACCACCCTGTTCCCCTACCCCGCTGACCCTGACACCACCATGTTCCCCTACTTCACCGAGCCGACCACCTGGCCGACCCCAGTGGGCGGCCCTGACGTCGACGTCCATCCGGAGACGCCCACCGAGAGGCCGACCACCGAGCGGTGGGAGCTCGCAGAGACCACGCCCACCACGGTTGAGATGACCAGCCAGTGGCCGGGCCTGGCCGCCCCACCTCCACATGTGGCCAGCGATAGCGATGGCCTGCCTGTTGAAGGGAGGACGAGCCCGACCGGAGATACGCCGCCGATTGATGCGGACAGTGTATCAGGTTTTGGCACGGAAGGAAATCACACCGTCTCAGGAGGCGCGTTTAGCACGGAGCCGCCATCGTCTCCCGATCTGCCCGGCGTGTCGGTATGGTCGGCCGACGGTCAGCAGGGCACCTCGCACATGCACGTGCCCCTGCCAGGACAGCCGCACACCGTCTTCAGCTCTGACGGCCGTCCGCCGCTCGTCGCTGGCGACGGTGGACACGTGACCCGACCTCCAGCTGTCTGGCGCCGCCCCGACGATGCCCCGCACCGTGCCCGACAGCCGGACGACGCGACGCTCCTTCTGCAGTACATGGCCTCCTCCACTCCTCCCCCACCCGCCGGCGGCGCGGTCACAGGTGAGTGGCCGGCCGCGCGCAGCTGGTGGACAGCCTCGGCGGCGGAGAGACGGTGACGGAAACGGTGGCGGCGGCCGAGTCCAAGACAAATACGGACGCGGAGACAGAGCCGGTGACGGTGACGGTGACGGTGACGGTGACGGTGACGGTGACGGTGACGGTGACGGTGACGGTGACGGTGACGGTGACGGTGACGGTGACGGTGACGGTGACGGTGACGGTGACGGTGACTGTGACTGTGACGGCAACGGCGATGGCAACGGCGACGGCGATGGTGATGGTGATGGTGATAGTGATAGTGATAGTGATGAAGATAGTGATGGTGATGGTAATGGTGATGGTAACGCCGACGGACATGGAGATGATGACGGCGACTGGCAGGCTGGAAGTGGCGGTGATGATTCGATGGCGGAAGCGGTGACTTGGCGACAGCGACGACTGAGGCAATGGCAATGACGGAGGACGTGGTAGTAGAGCTACCACCACGTCTTCCGTAGTCGTCAGTGGAGCTCTCCACTCGGCGCATGTCCACGGCTTGGTATCAGAGGTGCTGGTGCTGCAACACGCAGCATCCACTCATCTATGCGTGCTTGCATCTTGATTCACGTGCGCCTGCCGATAAGTAATCGCGTGTAGGTATAACATGGCTGACAGGCATACGCCGGCTTTCAGGTCTGTAAAGTTTCTGAGCGCCCTGTATTCTTAACACGCTCACAGGATGGGGGATCCGCACACCCTCACGTTTTTCGACGACGTCCCATAAACGGGCAGGGACGTTGTAATGAAATTATGTGGCAATGTTGGAAATTGATCAGCGTATCCTATGTCAAACTCCTTTTTCAATTCCGTTGGGAAATATAGGAACTGCAGGGGTGCAAATTCGATCGACCTTCCACCAGCCTCTCGCCGGCCGTACAGCGGTCAAGGTCACAAGGTTTCGTTGGCGCGGTGGCGCTGCGGCGCAGTGTGCCTCCCATCTCCACGTCATTGTGCCCACCATCTCCACGTCATTGTGCCCACCATCTCCACGTCATTGTGCCCACCATCTCCACGTCATTGTTCCTCCCATCTCCACGATATTGTGCCTCCCATCTCCACACCTCATTGTTCCTCACATTTTCACGCCATGGTGCCTCCAATCTCCACCTCATTGTGCCTATCATCTCTACGTCATTGACCCTAAAAGTATACTGCACTTTATTACCCAGTGTCATAAAATGCATACTGCAGTGAGTTCACTACAGCCGTAATCGATCCTCCAAATGTTATGCTTCCTTCAGTGAGCGATACGAGGTGGTCGAATCCGCCCCTTCCCCTCCGGTGCGCTTTATGTGAGAGGTCCTCTGGCGCGAGTGTTCAAGATCTATATAAATGAAACAAAACATATGTAGTATAATAAACATAATAAACAGAGGTGCAGCCAGTGGCACTCCCTATCCTTAGCAATACAAAATTAACGAAGTCCAAAAATAAATTTTTCGGTGTTCACCACGCATAACCAGAAATTTCGGCGCACGAGGCGCGCCAAAAGCGGTTTCTATTTCATGTATGTTTTGTCGTCAGACCAATCTTCAGAAAATCCTAGCTGCGCCCCTCATAAGCAATAAAAGGAAACATAACTTAAGCATCCCTGTAACAGAGTGCCGCATAGTGGCTCTAGGGCAACAGGTGCGACACCGTGTTTGTGCGTTTCTGCTAAGCTTGTGGATATTGATTAGCTTCTGACCACGATGGTGCTTCACTTATAGTTGCTGTCATATCTAACCAGTGTTGTCCATGGTGATGCTCTAACATTCGATTGTGTACGTGCCTGTGTTGTTGTTTTATGGAGTGTTGTTGTATACTTTTAGCGTATGATATTACCGAATCTTTTTGCGTTGTATGGATGCAATTTGAGGAGTTTGATTTGCACCAATGCTGCAATAACAATGGTTCTAACATGGCATTGCCTGCTCGAATCTATCTCATATATGTGCGTTAAACTGTACAAGAGTCAACGTTTACGTATGGGTGGTTTCGAAAGTCTAGAATCTCCGGATGGCCACATGTGGCATTGGCTTTATTCAATCGATATGCTCAGTCACGTACATCTGCCTGCATCTGCAATAGAATATCTCTGGCTTGCAGAACACCTGTACTTTTGGTGTTGTGTCCATATCCCACTGACATCGCAGTGTAGTATCATTCTCTCACTGCTCACTGCCATATGTGTGGTGTCATTCTTTCACTGCCCACTGCATTCGTTGACGTAACATTTTCTTATTTGCGTCTGCCGTCGTTGTGGGACCATTTCCTCATTCGTATCTGTCTTCTGTGTGGCACATTATCTCATTGGCCTCTGTCCTCGGTGTCGTGTCATTCTTGTATTGGCCCCTGCCTTCGGTGCGTGCCATTCCCCCACTAACCTCTACGCTCTGAGCCGCATTATTATCTTACTGGCCTCTTCGCTCTGAGATCGTATTATTATCTTACTGGCCTCTGCTGGCTGTGTATCATTATTCCACTGGCCTGCGCTTTCCGTGCCCTATCATTATCCACTGTCCTCAGCTCTCCGTGCCCTATCATTATCCCACTGGCCTCAGCTCTCTGTGCTGTATCATTATACCACTGGCCTCAGCTATCGGTGCCCTATCATTATCCCACTGTCCTCAGTTCTCCGTGCCCTATCATTATCCCACTGGCCTCAGATCCCCGTGCCCTATCATTATCCCACTGTCCTCAGTCTCAGTCCTTTTCTTTTTTCCTCGTCTCCGTGCCCTATCATTATCCCACTGTCCTCAGTTCTCCGTGCCATATTGTTATCCCACTGTCCTCAGTTCTCCGTGCCATATTGTTATCCTACTGGCCTCAGCTCTCCGTGCCCTATCATTATCCTACTGGCCTCAGCTCTCCGTGCTGTATCATTATTCTATGAATATCTGCGCTCTGAGCCGTATCCATCCCCAACCGACCTTTGCCCTTTGGTGTCGTGTCATTCTTCCATCGACCTCTGTCTTTGGCTTGGTAACGTTCTACCGCTGACGTCTGCTGACGATGTAGGCGCCCCCGGCCTCACGGTACAGGACTCCAGTCATCAGCGGTGCTCACGACCTTGACCTTTGCAGAGGAGACGACCCAGCTGCCGTACCTTCCGGACGGTTCGGAGGGAGGTACCGGGCCCACCGGGCCCCAAGCCGGTGAGTCACCGACACCATCTCCTGCTTACCGACTGGCGAGGTGGTGAAGACTCCTTCTCCCTCTCCTCCCTCTCCTTCCCCTTCTCCCTCTCTCGCCCTCGCTCTCGCTCTAGCGCTCTCTCTCCTATGTATCCCTTATGTTTCCGTCACTACTGATGTCGTCTCCACGAAAGCAGCCGTTGCGCTTGTTCCGGTCGCTGTATGCTGATGCATCTATTGATCTTCCCGGCATTGGTTATTCTACCTTGCTTTCAGTTCATGCACTGGACCACTTCGAGATAAATGTTGTGGATCCAAGTTCCATAACAATCGACTTCAGCATTCCGCCGGAAATGGTCGGTCTGCCGGGCCAGACGGAGGTGTTTTACACCTCAAACCCGGGGTACGTTCAGTTGTATTAGCTGGTTGGTTGACCATTGAGAAGCTACCAAGGCAATACTACTCACTTGCCTGAATTTCCTGGTGTGTCAGTATATCAAGAAGTACCCATGCAACAGATGTTATTTTGTGTGCTTCAAAATAGCAAATTGGCTGGAGATTTTCGGTCTTGAAATGTCTCAATATTTTCGAATTTCCGCTATCTGCATCTATGGGTTGTATGCACAGGTGTGGATGCATCCGCATAGTTGTTTATGTCTGAATGTATATACACGTCTCATTATCTGCATGACCAGTTTCTGAAGTGCAAATATAGCTTGTGTAGAGCAGCAATGTCCCAAATGACTTGCGGGGACAACGATAATTTGTATTGCTCAGACCACCGCAGGAACAATGATGAAATACATAGCCTGTGCAAATGGATCGCAGCAGAGCATGACTCGCGGAGGTACGTTGACCTGCATTACCGGTACAGGAACAGCGGCGACCTCTCCACCTGGGACCGGCGTGTGTTCGAGACGCCGTCTCTGCTGCTGGACCGCGACACGTACAGCTGGAGTGTGGGCGACCTGGCTCCCGACTCTGGCTACCTGCTGCAGGCCAAGGTGGTGGTGGCCGACGCCACCTCAACGGCGCAGAGCGACATTGTTGAGTTCCGCACACCGCCCCTGCCGACCGGTGAGTGGGTATAGGGCCGCACACGAACCACCAAGGCCCGGCACTGTAGGCCACACCGGCCCTGCCAACCGGTGAGTGGTATAGGGCCGCACACGAACCACCAAGGCCCGGTACTGTAGGCCACACCGGCTCTGCCGACCGGTGAGTGGGTATAGGGCCGCACACGAACCACCAAGGCCCGGTACTGTAGGCCACACCGGCCCTGCCAGCCGGTGAGTGGTATAGGGCCGCACACGAACCACCAAAGCCCGGTACTGTAGGCCACACCGGCTCTGCCAACCGGTGAGTGGGTATAGGGCAGCACACGAACCACCAAGGCCCGGTACTGTAGGCCACACCGGCCCTGCCGACCGGTGAGTGGGTATAGGGCCGCACACGAACCACCAAGGCCCGGTACTGTAGGCCACACCGGCCCTGCCGACCGGTGAGTGGTATAGGGCCGCACACGAACCACCAAGGCCCGGTACTGTAGGCCACACCGGCTCTGCCAACCGGTGAGTGGGTATAGGGCCGCACACGAACCACCAAGGCCCGGTACTGTAGGCCACACCGGCCCTGCCGACCGGTGAGTGGGTAGGGCCGCACACGAACCACCAAGGCCCGGTACTGTAGGCCACACCGGCCCTGCCGACCGGTAAGTGGTATAGGGCCGCACACGAACCACCATAGTCCGGTACAGTAGACCGCCTGACCAAAGCGGTGAGTGGGTATAGCCGCACTCAAGCCACCATAGTCCGGTACAGTAGGCCGCCTGACCAAAGCGGTGACGGTCTACTGCTTAGGAGTACTGATCGTAACTGTCGTATTACGGTAATAACTGTCCGAGTATGATGATGTATGTCCGAATATGATAAAGACTAGGAGCATGATAATAACTGTCTGATGATGTAATGACTGTCAGAGGATGATAATGACTGTCTGAGTATGATAATGACTGTCGGAATATGATAATGACTCCATTCAGTTTTGTTGCTACAACATGCCATATATTATGCTGCCGGAATGTCATGGTGGATGTTGTAGCCAATCACTGTATACGTCGTTGTCACTGCATTACCACATCGCATCATTGTGACTGCACTATATTGTTGTGATATCACATCACATTGTCACTGTCATTTCACTGGCAGATCAGAGTATCGCTGCCACCGCACTATCACATCACAGTATCGCTGTCACTATAATCTTACATCACCGTATCACTGTCACTGCAATATCACATTACAGTATCATCGTATATGCACTGCCACATTACAGTATCACAATCACTGCACTATCACATCACAGTATCGCTGCCGCCATCACATCACCGAACGGTCTGCCTCAGCGGGCACCACGCTGCCGCCCAAGGTGGCGCTGGACGCCCAGCTGGTGGCGACGGACATCAACACCACCTGGGCCAAGATCGGCTGGCGTCGTCTGACCGAGGACGAGCTGCGCTACATCGACGGCATCCAGCTGCGCTACCGGGACGTCGACGTCGACGCGCAGGTACGCACACAGCAGAGGGGCGGGGCCGGCCGCATGCTGAGGATGTACTGCGGACGGCGGCACGTCGGAGACCCGGCCCTATCTCTGACCATTGCTCTCCTGGGGAGGACGTGCCACGTATGTGGCCTGACCCTGACACTGACACTGACCCTGACCCTGACCCTGACCCTGACCCTGTCCCTGCAGGTGTGGGCCATGACCGCTCCATGACCTGACCTTGACCCTACCTCTGACCATGGCCCTGCTGGAGGAGGGGGACGTGCCCCGTGTGTGGCTTGACCTTGACACTGACCTTGGCCCTACCTCCGCAGGTGTGGACCATGACGCCGTTCATCCATCGTGAGCTGACCACCTACGAGCTGACCGAGCTGAAGCCCGGCACAGGCTACGAGGTGGACATCGTGCTGATGCCCTTCCAGACGCAGAACACCGAGATGGTCTCCGAGCGGCCGCTGCGCATCCGGACCCCGTCTGTCATTGGTTAGTCGATATCCGGACCCCGCCTGTCATTGGTTAGTCAATATCCGGACCCCGCCTGTAATTGGTTAGTCAATATCTGAACCTCGCCTGTCATTGGTTAGTCAATATCCGGATCCAACATACCATTTGTTAACACATATTTGGATCCAGTGTCCTGAAAGTGATTTTGTTTTGTAGAGTGGAGGGTGACGTAAAAAAACTGATGTTAATGAAATGTGCAAATGCATTTTGATGCATTCTTTATGGACAATGCATTTTGATGAGTTTTTTGTGGTAATTGTCGATTGTTTGATGAGGATGGTGTCAGTAGTGTGTCTGCTGATCTGCTGTCCTTACCAGTTGGCAGTGCTGCTGCTAAGAGCCACAGACACTTTTAATGACGCGAAGCACGCTCATAGCCTATAGCAAATATGCCAAAGAAGCACTTAATGATGCAAACAAAACTTGTCATTAGGTGTCGTTCTCCGTTCAAATTAAAAAATGTTAGGGCACAGTTCGGACCTCATCCGTCATCGATCAGGTCACATCCGAACCCCGCCCATTGTCGCTTAGTCAATATCCGGATCCCACCCGTCATTGGTTAGTCAATATTTGTACCTTGTCTGTCATCGTTCAGTCGATATCCGGACCACACCCGCTATCTGTCCGTCAAGATCCGGATCTCCTATCATCCCTCACTCCATATCCGGGCCACGCCTATCGTCGGTTAGTCAATATCCAGATCCGCCCATCTTCGACAACTCCATATCGGGACTCCGCCCGTCGTAGATCAGTCAATATGCTAATCTCACCCTTTTTGTACTTTGAATATATTGCGATACCATAAAGGAGCTGGAAATGTTGCGGATATGTTTGCGAATGAACAGCGAACAGGTGGTGCACTTGGCCTCTTTCCAGCCATAAAAGTGCAATGGAAATGTGGTATGATTAGAAAGATGCTAGTAATTATACAGGTTAGGCAGGAATTATCGCACAGAAATGGCTTTAAGATGAGTCGGGCAAGACATCCACCATCCACCCGCCACAAACATCCGCCATCCGACAATCAAGTAGATGTGATGGTTCAGGTGCCTGCCATCGTCACCCGCCACAGACACCGCCATCGGACAGTCAAGCAGACAGCCAGGCCTTTCAGACAGTCAGGCCTGTCAATGAGGGTCCAGACACCCGCCATGGTCACCCACCACAGACAGGGCCATCGGACAGTCAGAATTGTCGGCGAGGGTCCAAGCACGCGCCATAATCACCCGCAACAGACACCCAGCATTGTCACCCACCACGGACACCGCCCATCCGACAGTCAGACAGACAGTCAGACCTGTTGGTGATGGTCTAGATACCCGCCATCGTCACCCCACCCCCCACAGACACTACCATTGGACAGTTAAATAGAAAAGCAGGCCCGTCAGACAGTTAGGCCTGTCAATGAGGGTCCAGACACCCGCCATCGTCACCCGCCACAGACACCGCCATCGGACAGTCAAGCAGACAGACAGGCCTTTCAGACAGTCAGGCCTGTCAATGAGGGTCCAGACACCCACCATCGTCACCCACCACTGACACCGCCATCGGACGGTAAGACAAACAGAGTTGTCAGACAGTCAGAACTGACGGTGAGGGTCCAAAAACACCCATCATCATCACCTTCCACAGACACCCGCCATCATCACCCGCCACACGCACCCGCCGTCGTTCATTTGAGATGAAACACCCGCGCCGCTCCTGTGTGATGCGCCAGCCTGTTAATCTGCTCCGCCGCCAGACTCGTACGACTTCAACGTAACGCTGGTGCTGTCCGACATCGGGGCGCGCTCGGTGCTGGTCGGCTGGTCCGGCATCCCGCAGCCGCAGTACAAGTACGTCAACGTCTACCGCATCGTCTACATCGACGAGAAGGAGCGACAGGAGAACAACACCTTCAAGCTGGCAAAGACGTCCGATCAGCCCTCTCTCCGTCTCAAGGGTCTGAAGCCCAACAGCAAGTAAGCACTCGTCCGTCAAGCAGTGTAACCCTGATGGTGAAGGGGCAGCCGCCACGTGGAGAGTCGAAGGTGGCACTCCAGGCGGCCTCCGTGGCCTAAGGGCATCTGCAGATGCAGGCTGATTTTCATATTAAGAAGAAGAAATGAATGTTTACCAGAAAGAGCAATGAATAAATGTGTCTGTGTGAATTATCGCGTAGCTTGTATGGAGAAAATGCCTGAGAAAAATCGCACAGGCCTGTTATTTTTTTAATCAGCAGAACCAGGGAGATTGTGGCCTAATCAACCTCAAATTTAGTACATGTTGACCGCTTGTACATCATATAACCATTTACATCATTAAACATCACTTCAAGATAATAAAGCCTTGAAATGATTCCACGTCAAAGAATTTCACCACTTAGATGGCAATTTAGCCAAGTCAGTTCAGTGGTCAGTTGTGATGTGCCATCGCTCCTATGACCAATGATGTCTGTCCAATTAATGTCGGCACCAGTTATAACAATTGAATTCCCCTTGAAGAGGTTCGTCACTGTATGTTTATTTTCCATGTTATGCGTTGCCTAGCCTTAATATATTGTGCATTCGACCTCCGTCTTAGCTCGCAGGTGTGACGTTCGATATATTTGCGAGTACCGACATGGTACATGTCTGGGCAAGCTCAGGTACCGATGTGATGACGTGTTCTCCTCAGGTACCAGGTGTGGCTGGAGGCTTACCTTAAGAACGGCAAGAAGCGCGTTTCTGAGGTGCAGGAGTTCGTCACGAAGCCTGGTCAGCTGGGCAAGGCGGAGCAGATAAGAGGCCAGCAGGACGGTGAGTACGCCGCACGAATGGCCCACCGCAGTGGGCATGGGGTCACCGCGTTCACGGGGGGGGGGGCTATGCGTACCAGCGCAGTGCAGTGTAGTGAATTGCAAGAAGATCGTACATATTTGTCTGTCAGTCAGCTTGACGTTTGCACCTGCTCTTGTTACGCCTCTTTGCCGGATTATTTGGCGCTTTCTGTTGGTGCTCCCCGCCTGACAATGGTTACGTCAGCTCATGTCCATTGCTGAACACGTTCTGTGAATGTTTCCATCATGCGCTTCCCACCCCATTCGAATAAATGAAATGGACCCACCAGATTATGTATTCTCCACTCAGCCTCGGCTGCTCGTACCTTTTGGACATAAATATGTAGTACACGTTGTACAAATCGTCCTCATGGTGGCTTATTCCACCTCATTCCTATTGCCTAGCACCTTCTGCCCTCATTCAAGTCAGTTGTTGCTGCTGCTCCCCATGCCGACAGTATAACCTGTACGGAATACGGTTCTTCCGTAATACGGGAAAACTATATGCCGTGCGGGGGAAAATATGCTCCCCTCCCCTCCCATGGTTTTTGGTTCCCACTCTCATACCGTTTACCTCAGCGTCACAAGAATACCTGACCTTTTCAAAGCAATTCTAGAGATCTTCCGCGGGGCGGGGCAGAATTTGTCCCCCTCGCCAACACTGTCGTAGTACCGGCAGCTCGCACTGAAGAGGGTTAACAGTTCTGCCGATATCCAGCACGATATAGAAGCGTGCCCAATAACTCTCCATATCCAGCCCCATACAGCAGCGTGCCCAATACTGATGTACAGCCCGATACAGCAGCGTGCCCAATACCTCTCCATACCCAGCCCCATACAGCAGCGTGCCCAATACCTCTCCATATCCAGCCCCATACAGCAGCGTGCCCAATACCTCTCCATACCCAGCCCCATACAGCAGTGGTTGGTTGGTTATTTGAGTTTTAGGGCGCATCGACCAGGTGTGATCATTTAGCGCCCATCCCATACAGCAGTGTGACCAATACCGATGTCCAGCCCGATACATCAGCGTGATACAGCAGCGTGTCCAATATCAATGTCCAGTACGATACAGCAGCGTGCCCAATATCAATGTCCAGTACGATACAACAGCGTGCCCAATATCAATGTCCAGTACGATACAACAGCGTGCCCAATATCAATGTCCAGCGCGATACAGCAGCGTGCCCAATATCAATGTCCAGTACGATACAACAGCGTGCCCAATATCAATGTCCAGCGCGATACAACAGCGTGCCCAATATCAATGTCCAGTACGATACAACAGCGTGCCCAATATCAATGTCCAGTACGATACAGCAGCGTGCCCAATATCAATGTCCAGTACGATACAGCAGCGTGTCCAATATCAATGTCCAGTACGATACAGCAGCGTGCCCAATATCAATGTCCAGTACGATACAACAGCGTGCCCAATATCAATGTCCAGTACGATACAGCAGCGTGCCCAATATCAATGTCCAGTACGATACAGCAGCGTGCCCAATATCAATGTCCAGTACGATACAACAGCGTGTCCAATATCAATGCCCAGTACGATACAGCAGCGTGCCCAATATCAATGTCCAGTACGATACAGCAGCGTGCCCAATATCAATGTCCAGTACGATACAGCAGCGTGCCCAATATCAATGTCCAGTACGATACAGCAGCGTGCCCAATATCAATGTCCAGCGCGATACAACAGCGTGCCCAATATCAATGTCCAGTACGATACAACAGCGTGCCCAATATCAATGTCCAGTACGATACAGCAGCGTGCCCAATATCAATGTCCAGTACGATACAGCAGCGTGTCCAATATCAATGTCCAGTACGATACAGCAGCGTGCCCAATATCAATGTCCAGTACGATACAACAGCGTGCCCAATATCAATGTCCAGTACGATACAGCAGCGTGCCCAATATCAATGTCCAGTACGATACAGCAGCGTGCCCAATATCAATGTCCAGTACGATACAACAGCGTGTCCAATATCAATGCCCAGTACGATACAGCAGCGTGCCCAATATCAATGTCCAGTACGATACAGCAGCGTGCCCAATATCAATGTCCAGTACGATACAGCAGCGTGCCCAATATCAATGTCCAGTACGATACAGCAGCGTGCCCAATATCAATGTCCAGTACGATACAGCAGCGTGCCCAATATCAATGTCCAGTACGATACAGCAGCGTGTCCAATATCAATGTCCAGTACGATACAGCAGCGTGTCCAATATCAATGTCCAGCGCGATACAGCAGCGTGTCCAATATCAATGTCCAGTACGATACAGCAGCGTGTCCAATATCAATTTCCAGCGCGATACAGCAGCGTGTCCAATATCAATGTCCAGTACGATACAGCAGCGTGCCCAATATCAATGTCCAGTACGATACAGCAGCGTGTCCAATATCAATGTCCAGTACGATACAGCAGCGTGTCCAATATCAATGTCCAGTACGATACAGCAGCGTGCCCAATATCAATGTCCAGTACGATACAGCAGCGTGCCCAATATCAATGTCCAGTACGATACAGCAGCGTGTCCAATATCAATGTCCAGTACGATACAGCAGCGTGTCCAATATCAATGTCCAGTACGATACAGCAGCGTGTCCAATATCAATGTCCAGTACGATACAGCAGCGTGTCCAATATCAATGTCCAGTACGATACAGCAGCGTGCCCAATATCAATGTCCAGTACGATACAGCAGCGTGCCCAATATCAATGTCCAGTACGATACAGCAGCGTGTCCAATATCAATGTCCAGTACGATACAGCAGCGTGTCCAATATCAATGTCCAGTACGATACAGCAGCGTGTCCAATATCAATGTCCAGTACGATACAGCAGCGTGTCCAATATCAATGTCCAGTACGATACAGCAGCGTGCCCAATATCAATGTCCAGTACGATACAGCAGCGTGCCCAATATCAATGTCCAGTACGATACAGCAGCGTGTCCAATATCAATGTCCAGTACGATACAGCATCGTGTCAGTGTAGCGCGCCATGTCCGTGTCTGGCCACGTCCTCACCAGCTCGCCTGCGCCGACAGCCGCGGCGGACGTGCGGGAACAGCGCAGCAACTACTACAGCGGCATGGTGGCGGCGGCCATCATAGCCGCGTTCGCCCTGCTGCTCTGCCTGCTGCTGGCCGTACTGCTGGTGCGGAAAAGCAACCGGGCGAAGGCGCCCATCACACCGGCGCGCAAGAACGGCCCCAGCTACGAGAACCCCGCCTTCAAGGTGTGTGCAAAGGCTGTCTGATGACTGTCTGATGAAATGGTGGGGGTGAAGTGAGTTGTGATAAATTAATATCTGTATGTGGTGTGATTTGAGGTGGGTCGAGGTAGGTGGGTATCGGTGGGATGAAAGTTCAAATGGGTTTCATGAGAAGATGAAGTTGGTTGAATTGTGCATAGATACAGCATCCTGTATCACACCTTCGTGCACTGCCTTGCCAATCAGTTTCGACTGTAACGTTGGACTTATGGGCACGACTCAGATGATGCGAGCCTTATTGACACTCATTGCACTCTAAGCTGGATGGTTGCATCGTAGAGTGTGATGTGGTGAGGTGTTACGTGGTGAAATGTACTGCGAGAGCCTGGGCCCAAGGTCGGTTGGTGGATAAAATTGTGTGGTGTACGGATGTGTTCAGCAAGTGGTGCAAGAAAGTAAAAATCGCGGGATGTAAAATCATGCTTATTGAACGTGCAATCTTAGTGTATAACAAGGTGGTGTAAAGCGAAACAGCTGTGGGCGTAACCAAATTACAAATTACAGACGTGTTATTCAATGGCAAGGCCGTTATACCGTTGAGATGAGATGCGTGGGTAGCTTCCGCACGTCATCTCAAATCATGCCAGGAGGTCGTTAGAATGACATATGCACTCGTGTAGAATAAAGCGTTCCCCATTCTTGTCATTGTAAATTGGCTATGGGTGTTTAGCTGCGAGTATACTAACTTGGTGAACAGTGAAAGCTAGCATGATCCTTCTAGTTCCACTAAACTGTTTGGAACCAGCTCGAACTTTTTGCTTTCCGAATCCTTTAGTGAGCTTTGAAACACGGTGCAGACTGTCTCATAGGTGCTCTCACGCCACTTCATTATCGGTCCTTCGAGTGACTTTCTTCTGAACGAATGCAGCTTCCGAATCGCCTAACATTGCTCTCGGCCGCAGCCGTCCAACTCTTTCGAGGCTATTCCGCGCGACAGTTCGCGTCTGTAGCGCGGTTCCTGGCAGCCGGAGGACCATTCAGTAGGTGTGTCCTTGTTTTTCGCCTGCCGCTTGTGACTGATGGCTCGGTTGCCGACGCATCCCCTGCGGCCGAGACGCTCTGCACACGCGCAACGCTATGCACAGCGGTGGGCACGCGCATGCATTGTGTGGAGAGCATGCCGAGTATGCAGCGCTGGGCTGTCTGAACTGAGCGCTTGCGTCGTACAGCCGGCCGAATTCGCGACCCCTCGTTGTGTTCATGGGTCAACATCTGTGTGCACCGTGCTTGTTTCCGCGTGCATGAAATTGCATTCTGGCCCAATGTTTGTGAACGTTGTTTGGATGTCATGGATGTCATGGAAGACAGGATTAATCGCATGTGTACATGTCAGTTTAGCACGAGCGCTCGAGGTCCTCTCACATAACTCGAATCGGAGAAGGGGCGGATTTGTCCCCTTAGATATCGGCTACCACTGAAACTAGAAGTACAAAATGTTGCGGAAAATTAAGTCTGTCATGAACCTTCTGAACTACACATTGGATTACCTTCAGTTCGATGCCTTCGGAGTCTAATGGAGTCAGATGAGTCAGATTTTGGATGATTTGGTAGTTAAAGGCTTGTGTGGGCTTTATATACGAGCACATATTGCGCCAGCTGCATTGCAAATGTTTAAAATGTGTGCATTACCTGAAATAGGATACAGCAGGTTAAAACATGTTGAGTAGATCTTACGGCCATCACTACATGTTGAAGGATTGGGAATATCTTCCGACAAGAGCTTCCCATCTGTCTAGGTGCATGCAATTTCACTTGACCATGAGCATGATTGACTGGAGATACGCCATTCAAGTATAATATATTCCACATTAACATGGATGTAGTAGCGCCATTTTAGTTACAAAAATAGATTATCAAAACTTCAGAATCAGTTCATAATTACTGACTATTATGACATCAATCAATTGCTATTCAGTCACTTCGGCTATTCGGTTATGTTGGAAATACATTGCAATAAAATTCGCGACGTCGTCAAGGATGAGTGATGGTGAAAGAGCATCGTAAGTGGCTGACTTTGTCTGCTGGGGACCTAGCCTGATGACGGACATCGTAAACAGTCAACCTTGGCTGCGAGGACCCAGTCGACCTCGGTTGTGGGGGACCCAGTCGACCTCGGTTGCGGGAGACCCAGTCGACCTCGGTTGCGGGGGACCCAGTCGACCTCTGTTGCGGGGGACCCAGTCGACCTCTGTTGCGGGGGACCCAGTCGACCTCGGTTGCGGGGGACCCAGTCGACCTCGGCTGCGGGGGACCCAGTCGACCTCTGTTGCGGGGGACCCAGTCGACCTCTGTTGCGGGGGACCCAGTCGACCTCGGTTGCGGGGGACCCAGTCGACCTCGGTTGCGGGGGACCCAGTCAGCCTCGGCTGCGGGGGACCCAGTCGACCTCAAAATCGGTGAACTTTGCAGCCCCTCAGTGACTATGTTTACTAACTATGTTTACTAAAGAATTTCAAAGCCTCTTGAATGTGATGCGCCTTTCAATTGGCAAGTAGATCCCATAGTTCATTATTATATCTCCGCCCGTTTGTGAGATATCATAAACTGTTAATTGCATGCGCTGAATTCATATGCGAAATTTGGAGGTGTATGCGACATATTGTCTGGCTGCGGTCAAGCGTTCTTTAACCGCTCGCATGCGTTTTCTAGCTGCAGCCAAATGCTCCCAAGCTGCAGGTTTGTCAGAGGCCATCAAACATGGGCAGCATTGACCAACCATGTATATCTTATGCAAGGGATTAGAAACAAATGAGAACATGGCTTATTATTTGAAATTGTATGGGAGCCCTGCACTCACGTTGAGCACGTTCACGCTCACTAGAATATCGTTGTGTTTAACTGCATCAGTTGCGGCGCTTCGAAAGGCCTCTCAACCGTCTCTCGGTGTATTCCCCTTTTTTGTGGGTAGACATCCCACAATGGACCTTTTGTCATAACCAGCTATCACTCCATACCTTTCAGCGTGTATTCGAATGTGAACATTTGGGCTAGGTGCATTCAGGGTTTACTGAAGTATTTTTATGTACACGGTGAAAATTCGACAAGACCAAGTTTCCCCAAAGTCATGGCAGGAGGCAAAATATTTGACAAGTGTGCACGAACATAAGGTAACTTAGTCTCTTGAAAGACTTCTTTTTCACGGGATAGAGTATAAGGTGCAGTGTTTCTCGTTTATTGTTCTTGTTTTCTGATGTAGCTGGACATTTCTTTAAAACAAAATCATACAGACAATGGCAAATTTGCAGATTCTATGAGGATGAAATTGGTTTTTCTTTCCCTGCCTCGGAATAAGGGCTGACATTGTTCGTGTGCTCGCTGTCTCACCTCTAATGTAGTTTGCTGTACAGTTAGGTGGTCAAACACCTTGAAACCTGAAGGTACGGGATTAAAAATAGTCTAGCGGATTTTTTTTCTCTGAGGAGAATTTTAGGAGATCGGAAGACATATGGAATGTTTCAAATGCAGAATGTGTCAAGATAAAAACGTTTTATTCATTTATTCGTTGTCCGTGTCATCTAAAGTAGGCGAGAAAAACACGAATAACAGACCATTTTTAAGGAAACTTTTGCACAGATATATGACTGCGAAATGTAAAAAGTTCACATTTATATGGGTGCGCAAACGAAGGGAGATAAGGTAGTAGTGCAGGCTGCATCAGACTACGAGCTCAGGTCTCTTGTGTGAAACTGTGTGTATTAAGCTCGCATTTCCTGTCTACACTCGCTATCTGTAAATCCCAATCGGAAAGACATGCTTGCGCGTTAAACAAGCCATGCTTGTCGGAGTTTTCCTTCCTGACGGCTCCGCTGGTCGGAAAGCGATGCGAACTGAAAACTGCATGGCCTGCGGTTTGAAGAGAAACTAACTCCGACCTCGTGAGCTTCTCCTGACGTTATCCCGCTTCATTTGTGCCGCCTGTGCATTGCCAAGATCCGGAGAGTTCACGAGTAGTTTGACCGGCACGACTTCGACCACCGTCGGCCTGCCTGCGTGGTCTGATCGGCATCGCGCCGTTCTGTGCGTGCACGCTCATGAATGCAGGGCCTCCGCGCGCGTTCGTCTGTGGGTCATCATGGGTCATCAGGACTTGTGAACGAAATATGTACTCTTCATCTGCTGTTATATCGTGTCCCTTTCCACTGTGGTGCACGTGTTGACTTGTGATGTCACACAATTGCGATTGGGCCTGCTGTGCTTGTGATTGGGCCTGCTGTATCCGTGATTGGTCCTGCTGTGCCCATGATCGGGCCTGCTGTCCCCGTGATTGGGCCTCCTGTGCCCATGATTGAGCCTGCTGTGCCCGTGATTGAGCCTGCTGTGCCCGTGATTCAGCCCGCTGTGTCCGTAACTGAGCTTGCTGTGCCGGTGATTGAGCCCGCTGTGCCCGTGACCGAGCCTGTGTCCGTGACTGAGCCTCCTGTGTCCGTGATTGAGCCTGTGCACGTGATTGAGCCTGCTGTGCCCGTGATTGAGCCTCTGTGCCCGTGATCAGCCCGTGATTGAGCCTGTGCCCGTGATTGAGCCTGCTGTGCCCGTGATTGAGCCTGCTGTGCCCGTGATTGAGCCTGCTGTGCCCGTGATTGAGCCTGTGTCCGTGATTGAGCCTGCTGTGTCCGTGACTTAGCCTGCTGTGTCCGTGACTGAGCCTGCTGTGCCCGTGACTGAGCCTGTGCCCGTGATTGAGCCTGCTGTGCCCGTGATTGAGCCTGCTGTGCCCGTGATTGAGCCTGCTGTGTCCGTGATCCTCTTGCCCACTAGCCGCGTGTCCGTGACTTAGCCTGCTGTGTCCGTGACTGAGCCTGCTGTGCCCGCGACTGAGCCTGCTGTGCCCGTGATTGAGCCTGTGCCCGTGATTGGGCCTCCTGTGTCCGTGATTGAGCCTGTGCACGTGATTGAGCCTGCTGTGCCCGTGATTGAGCCTGCTGTGCCCGTGACCTCTGTGCCCGTGAGACCTGTGCCCGTGACTGAGCCTGTGCCCGTGACTGAGCCTGCTGTGCCCGTGATTGAGCCTGCTGTGCCCGTGATTGAGCCTGCTGTGTCCGTGATTGAGCCTGCTGTGCCCGTGACTGAGCCTGCTGTGTCCGTGACTGAGCCTGCTGTGTCCGTGATTGAGCCTGCTGTGCCCGTGACTGGCCTGTTGCCCTACTAGCCTGCTGTGCCCGTGACTGAGCCTGCTGTGCCCGTGATTGGGCCTCTGTGTCCGTGATTGAGCCTGTGTCCGTGATTGAGCCTGCTGTGCCCGTGACTGAGCCTGCTGTGTCCGTGACTTAGCCTGCTGTGTCCGTGACTGAGCCTGCTGTGCCCGTGACTGAGCCTGCTGTGCCCGCGACTGAGCCTGCTGTGCCCGTGATTGAGCCTGTGCCCGTGATTGGGCCTCCTGTGTCCGTGATTGAGCCTGTGCACGTGATTGAGCCTGCTGTGCCCGCGACTGAGCCTGCTGTGCCCGCGACAGTGAGTTGTCCGCCACGCCGCACCTTTGATCTCGTCCTCTGTCCGACAGACGTCAGACCTGGATCTGAACGGCTCAAGCGGCAACGACCGATTCTCGTAGGGTGTGTTCGCGCCTTGGACGCGCCGGTGGTGCGTGCCCGAGCGCGTGAGGCGGCGTGAGTGATGGCGTGACGTGGCACGGACACGGCGTGACCGGACGCGACGTCAGGGCAGTCGCTCGGCGGTGCACGTCTGCCAGGATCTCGACGCCGGCAGAGCGAGCGTGCGTGTGCGTGTGCGTGTGCGTGTGCGGTGAGTGTGATTAGTGCCAAACCCTGCCGCGGAAGCGGGGGCAGCTGACCAGGGCGGGCCAAGCCGCGCCGGTGATACTCGGGAGGACGTGCTGTGCGGAGCGCACAGGTCACATGACCGTGTGACCGGCGAGCGGGCCAGACCAGGTGGCGCGGGTCGCGACGGCGGCGTAGCTCCGCCTGTGGGACGAGCCTCTCGGGAGGCGTGCGGACCTGTACCTCAGTAGAGCCAGGCAACTCTGGCCACGTTCGTGTGTGTGATGACGTCTTGACGGCCCGCTGAGCCTCGTGACTCTGCCGACACCAGGTATATTTTATGACTTCTCACTTAACCAATTTTACACTGGAGTTGCCCGTGCGCGAGCTATTTTTGTATCAATGACGTAATAACCCATGTGTTTACATGTGACGTGTCTAGATATACAATGTCAGCATATTACAGTATACGACTCGTGGTTGTATGCTGTATATGACTCAGTTCGGGAATAAGTCAATTCCACCTAGTAGTGAGTTTCTTATAGCTTGGCATTTTAACTTAACTCCATCACCGTGCGGATTTTCCAACTGGATGCGTTTAGCTCCGTGATGTCATTGACGAGTAAGCGCAGATTTTCTCCGCATAAAACCTTTGTGCTGTGTTGTTTTGAGACGCGTTGTGAAGTGGCCACTGAGTTGGCGTGGCGTAGTCCTGTGCGTGTTATACTTTCCCGGCAGCAGCGCGGATATTTTGACTGGCCACCCCACCAGCTCACTTCCCTCGCCATGTGACTCGTGACTTGTGCTCGGAGGTTCGTGTTTGTAAGTCATTCGCCTGGTGGCGCTTCGAATATGTCGCTGCCGGTGAGGGAAGGCATTTTCGATGGACAACGATATCTCCCGAAATAAACCAGACACTGTTGCTGGAAGTCACGTGCAGAGCACGTCCCATCACCTCGCGGTAATATTCCGGTCGGCTCGAGGTGGGAAGCGGGAAGCCTGGTACTCGGCCGTCCAGCTGCACCGTTCGTATCTGCTGTTTTCACGTCAGCCCTCATCGTCTCTTCTCTACCATTGCCTTCAAGTCAGCTCTCACTATCTTCCTCATCTTGTATCTTCAAGACAGCGCACAGCATCCTTTCTCGCCTGCTGTCATCACAGCAGCATCTCTCCTTCTTCAGCTCCTCACAGCTGCATACAAATACGGAACACGGCAGACAAGACTGTAAACACAGAACATAACTCTAGCACTAGAAACGGCCAGCACCACCACACTGATGGCAGGCTGAGCAAAACGGCCAATATCACCACACTGGCTTCAGGCTGGACAAAACGGTCGACACCGTCACAGTGATGTCAGGCCGGTCAAAACGGCCGACATCACCACACTGATGGCAGGCTGAGCAAAACGGCCAATATCACCACACTGATGTAAGGCTGGACAAAACGGCCGACATCGTCACACTGATGTCAGGCTGGTCAAAACGGCCGACATCACCACACTGATGACAGGCTGGGCAAAACGGCCGACATCATTAGACATAAAGACATAAAGACAAAAGATTAGTGCAACTATGAGCCACAAGGGCCCTTCTTGGTTGCACTCTGTACACTGAACCAGTTGCCCACCAAATCTGTCAATCAGCCCTCCCTGTAATACTGAAAAGTTAGCCCTCTATTCTTATAATGATTGTCTATGCTGTTTTTAAAGGTGTTCAATGTGCTGCTACTGACGATGTTTTCTGGCAGCTGGTTCCAGTGTTCCACTACCCTGTTGGTGAAGAAAGTTTGCCTTAACCTTGTTCTGCTGTGGTTAACTTTAATTTTGAATTGATGACCTCTAATTGCATCATTTCTGTTAAATTCAAACATTTCCCCAAGGTATCCCCTCTTCACACCATTGACAAATTTAAAGACCTCGATGAGATCTCCTCTCAGCCTTCTACATCTAAGTGAAAACATATTCAATTTCTTCAACCTTTCCTCATATGCCAGGTTGCTTATGCCATTAACCATTTTTGTAGCCCTCTTTTGTACTCTCTCTAAAAGCCAACAATCTTTTTCATAGCTAGGAGACCAAGCTTGGATGCAGTATTCCAAATGTGGCTTGACGTATGCACAGTAAAGCTTCCTGATCACTTCCTCACTTCTGTATGATACATTCCTATTTATTGCCCCGAGCATTCTCAGTGCCTTCTTCCTGGCTTCCTTGGTCTGTTCTGATGCCCCCAGTTGTGTGTTTAGAATAACACATAAATCCTTCTCCTGTTGAGTCACTGATAGCACTTGGCCGCCCATCAAGTATGGAGCCTTCATATGCTGCTTACCTACATGCATGATTTTGCACGTATCAAAGTTAAATTTCATTTGCCATTCTTCGGACCACTTCACAAGTTCGTCTAAGTCTTTTTGCGGCGAGATATGCTCATCCTGACCTGTTATTGCCCTGAAGACCTTCAAATCATCCGCAAATTTCAAAACTTTACTGCTTAGGCCACTTTTAATGTTATTTACAAATATAATGAACAGTAATGGCCCTAGTACTGACCCCTGGGGACTCCACTAAGAACATTTTGCCATGATGACTTTGTACCATTTAGCATCACTCTTTGCTGTCTATCTGAAAGCCACAACTCTATCCATTTTAAGATGCTACCTGCAATACCATGGGACTGAAGCTGTATCATTAACCGTTTATGGGGTACCTTGTCAAAGGCCTTACTAAAGTCAAGATATGTTACATCAACCTGATTTGCCTGATCAAATTGTTCTGTGGCGAAGTTCAAAAAGTCCAAGAGGTTTGTGAGACACGATCGTCCTTTTCTAAACCCATGTTGAGTATCTTGAATCAATCTGCTACCTTCCAGATAACTAACTATTCTATCCTTGATAATTGATTCGAGTACCTTGCAGACTAGGGATGTGAGACTTATTGGCCTATAGTTTTCAACTTTCCCTCTTTCTCCTTTCTTGAAAATAGGAACTACATTTGCCCTTTTCCAATCGGTTGGAATTTCATTTTGTGAAACTGATCTACAAAATATTATACTAAGTGGAAATGCCAGTTCCTTTTCAGTTTCCCGCAACACCCTAGCATAAATTTCATCAGGTCCTGCTGCCTTATTTGGCTTTATTTTCCTGATATGATTGTAAACAACATTACTATCAATGAAATCAACATCATTTGTCAGATCCAATGTCACTGAACTATGGTGTACAGTCGGCAGATTGGTCATATCTTCCAATGTATACACTGATTTGAACTGCTTGCTCAGCTCCTCAACCATCTCACTATCCTCACCCAATGTAGTCCCGTTTACTTCCAGTGGACCAATTGTGCTAGAAACTTTACTCAGCTTGTAGAAACAAAATAATTTTTTACTGTCCCCATTACAGTTTCTAGCTAAATCCAGTTATTTTGCTCGCTTTGCTGCTCTGGTTTTTTGCTTCACAGTGTCTCTAGCTTTTCGATACGCCTTTAGATTAACGACATTTGAGGCTTCTTTAAAAACTCTAAATGCAGTTTTCTTAGCCTGAATTGCTTTTATCACGTCTGGTGTGAGCAATGCTGGCATTCCTACCCTTCTTTTGCGTCTTTGCTTTTGGGGGACATGTCTAATCTGAGTTTCCTTCAAGTAAGATTTGAACTTTTCCCACATTTCACAGGCATTTAAATTGGAGAATTCTTCTTCCCATCTGATGGCACTTAAATCCGCTCTCATGCGTTAAAGTCTGCTCTGTTGAAATTTGGAACCTTTACCAAATTATTCTTGATAATTTCCCCTACATGTGCCTTGAATCTAACTATGTTATGGTCTAACTAACTATATTACTATATTACACTGATGTCAGGCTGGACAAAACTTTCGACATCACGATACTGGTTGCAGGATTGCCAAAAATGTCGACATCACCACACTGGTGACAGGCTGGCCGAATTTACCAAAAACAGCAGCAGCTTCCAACTCACGTCCATCATTTGATGCGAGGGACTTCGCTTCATCCTGCTGAGACAGCTGCCGCCAGAGATGCACGTTCACGTCGCTGAGCCGGTTCTGCCACGAGCGCTGTCTGGTGTCGGCGTTGCCTGGTGTCGGCGCTGTCTGGTGTCGGGGCTGAGTGGTGTCGGCGCTGCCTGGTGTCGGTGCTGTCTGGTGTCGGAGATGTCTGGTGTCGTCGCTGCCTGGTGTCAACACTGTCTGGTGCTCCAAAAGGAGGATTCCACCAGGACGGAAAAGAAGGCTTCCCCCAGCACGGAAAAGGAGGCTCCCCCCAGGACGGAAAAGGAGGCTTCCACCAGGACGGAAAAGGAGGCTTCCACGAGGACGGAAAAGGAGGCTTCCACCAGGACGGAAAGGGAGGCTTCCACCAGGACGGAAAAGTCATTACACACATCGAATGCTCCCTGGAATTCGCCTATGGAAAATCGACACAGCTGAGACATTCCCTGAAGCAAAACAATGATTCCCTGAACGTTGATTCCCCCATCCCTTCCCAACATCCGACTGGTCGTCGCTCGGAGACGGCCAGCCTGGCCGGCGATTGGCTGATCTCAGGTCACGTGTTGGAGGGCGTGTCGTGGCGTCCGGCCGAGGTTCCGTCCGTGCTGACCCAGCCGCTGACCGCCAATTGTAGGGGTGTCGGCCGCCGGGTCAATGGAGTAGCTGCCGTCCTGTGATCCCTCCGTGAGCCTGCCGGTCTGTGAGCCCTTCGTAAGTCTGCCGGTCTGTGAGCCCTTCGTAAGTCTGCCGGTCTGTGAGCCTTTCGTAAGTCTGCCGGTCTGTGAGCCCTTCGTAAGTCTGCCGGTCTGTGAGCCTTTCGTAAGTCTGCCCCAGGACGAGAAGGAGGCCCCCAGGACGAGAAGGAGGCCCCCAGGACGAGAAGGAGGCCCCAAGGACGAGAAGGAGGCCCCCAGGACGAGGAGGCCCCCAGGACGAGAAGGAGGCCCCCAGGACGAGAAGGAGGCCCCCAGGACGAGGAGGCCCCCAGGACGAGGAGGCCCCCAGGACGAGGAGGCCCCCAGGACGAGGAGGCCCCCCAGGACGAGGAGTCCCCCAGGACGATGAGGCCCCCAGGACGACGAGGCCCCCCCCCCCAAGGACGAGGAGGCTTCCCCCAGGACGGAAAAGGAGGGGGGAAAGGAGGCTTCCCCCACCCCAGGACGCAAAAGGAGGCTTCTCCCAGGACGGAAAAGGAGGCTTCCACGGAAAAGGAGGCTTCCACCAGGACGGAAAAGGAGGCTTCCCCAGGACGGGAAAGGAGGCTTCCCCAGGACGGGAAAGGAGGCTTCACCCAGGACGGGAAAGGAGGCTTCACCCAGGACGGAAAAGGAGGCTTCCCCAGGACGGGAAAGGAGGCTTCCCCAGGACGGGAAAGGAGGCTTCCCCCAGGACGGAAAAGGAGGCTTCCCCCAGGACGGGAAATGAGGTTTCCTCCAGGATGGGAAAGGAGGCTTCCCCCAGGACGGGAAAGGAGGCTTCCCCCAGGACGGAAAAGGAGGCTTCCAACTATTTTACCACAAAAAGTGTTTACTTTGCATTGCTTCAGGACAACATGTAACCGAACCATCTGTCATTCTTGGTGTTAAACTGCCGATAATTATTTGAAGACTGAGCAGGTTTTAATACCCTAGTCGTGTATTAACTTGCAGCGTCGGAAGCTTCAATCACGCGATAGGGACAGTGACATAGGTTTTTCAGCATCAAGCCATGCTTTCGAAAAATGTCTGGAACAAGGACCAACTATATGCACCAACCTGAATCGTTTACCAGATTAAATTGCATCAACGGTGTGGTGTGTGTGCGATGTGTATGTATGTATGTATGTATGTGTATCTGTGTGTCTGTGTGTTTGTGTGTGTGTGTCTGTGTGTGTGTGTCTGTGTGTTTGTGTGTGTGTGTGTGCGTGTGTGTGGGGGTGTGTGTGGGGGGTGGGGGGGGGGGGGGGGGGGTGGGGGTGTGTAGTTCAATTTGGCCAGCCTGCCACTGTGTACATGATTTTGGCTGTTACCGTGTATTGTGATGAATGTGTGACTGTGTAAGGCTAAGAGGTAGAACGAGGTAGAGCATGGAGTATTGAGTTGAGGACAGTAGGCGAGAAAGGAATAGTGAAGCTGACTTAGAGAGATTCGATGGGGAGCGTAATTGTATATTGTCATGAAGACAGTAGACGAGTAAAGATGAGCAAAGATGAGTTGAATTGTTGGTCTTGAGTCGCAAAGTCGTTGGCAGGCCGTAGATGATTGGTAGATAAGAGTTGCGTGGCCGGACGGTGCCGGTTTGGGGTGTAGAAGGTGGGCTGAGAACGGGTTATCGCCACATCTTTTGAAGCATCTAAAAAACAGAGTATGCACGTTTAGGAACGCTGCTTTGTGTGTTTTTTTATGATTGTTGACTTAATTCTTTATATTATTATATGATGTTTCGTTTCCTTTTCGTTTTCAAGAAAACGATTATATGCGACCATTTGATCCCTAGGCGTGGTTGGTAATGCACGCTGTTCCTGGACCTTTGACATCCAGAACATTATCCTCTCCAGACAAGTATGAATATTATCATTTGGAGGTTCAATGGCATTGTTTGGTTCGTTCCATGCCAACTGAACCGGTAGACAACAATCCCCACCCCCACCCCACACGCCAGATTATGCTCAATATTTGTCTAGGAGATTATACTAGGCCCAGAGCACGATCCTTGACCCTCTACCCTGCAGTATGCCCTATGCAGTGCCACGGAAATATAACGATGTACCATAAATTGACTTGCTGACATGTCACAGACTCTGTATTTCTGGAACGGCGGAACATTTTATATCCGACCACTGCTGCGGTGTGATTAAGTGCAGCACCTTGTGATATATGTATCGATATCTTTGATACATTTTTGCCAAAACATTTTGAGAAATTTTAGACAAAAATTTTGTATATCCAATTTAAAATCGGGGAAATCACCCAGCCTGCTTTTCTTAAACATAGATTTTCCAATTTTACGCTCGATTTCACCTCGACTTTGTCAATAAATGGAGTGGGATCGCAACTCGAGCAGTGTTAAAAACTCCGTACGTACTGGCAGGTGAGTGCCAGAGGGTAAAACAGTTGCTGGAGTGTTACCGAGCAAGATTCCAGATATTCATTTTGTCTCCAATGCGGAAAATTCCAAAAAGACCATAACTCTTTGTGGATCATGAGTGTAATCCAGTCTCTCTAAAGGGCGCCGCCTTTCCATGGGGAGCACATGTTCCTCATACGTCTATTTCGACCCCTGAATTAGTTGCTGCGATACCCACCGCCGCATCATCCCCACACTGCTCTACTTATACAATGGAGATCCTCTTGATTCGCGCTGGAACTGAAATGGCCGCGAAAATCCCGTCCCGTCATTGATCCGGTGTCTGCGTCTTCCAGCCCGGCACAATCTCTCACATCCAGTTCCCGATGTATTTCACCATTGTGTTGCTTGTTCCTTGTTTGTTCTAAACTCGGCGTAGTGCATGCTGCATGCGTCCTTATCTTTGCCTCCTGTCTGAGGCATTCGACCCGCATTTCGTGGAGGACGCTTTGGAAAGTAGAATCTTCCAACGCTTGCTGCTTTACTACCCTGAGATTTCGTGACGATGGATAGTCTGTGAATCGCGTTGATTGGCTATCGTTGGCTATCGACCGATGGCCAATGGCTATCGATTGGCTATCGTTGATAAGCTTGTTGACCTAGTATTGTTGGCGATTTGCTTGAATATATATATATATATATATATATATATATATATATATATATATATATATATATATATATATATATATATGTGTGTATATATATATATATATATATGTATATATGTATGTGTGTGTATATATATATATATATATATATATGTATATTCACTATATAAATATGTAAGTGGAGTCTTGCGGCAATCACACACCAGTATTTTCATACCTGGGGCTCGAGCAGCGCGAAAAAATTGATGACTACTAATTGGCACTCATTAATAAAAAAAATTGGGGGAGTCGTGTTCTCCGCCACACATAACATGACACCGAGAAACGGACCGACGACACTCAGTACCGCCTGAAGCGAAATACCGGTGCGCCCTCACCAGCAGAAGGGCGGGAAGCCAATTGTCACTCGGTTATGCTGAATCACCCTGCAATTGTAGTGCTGAATCACCATGTATTCCAGTATCGATACCAGGCGCACTAACGATAAACACAACTAGAGACGTGAATTATTGATGCTGGATACCCCTAATGTGCATCCTGTTGCCATCGAAAATTGTTCATTACACACATCGAATGCTCCCTGGAATTCGTTTATTGAAAATCGATACAGCTGAGACAGTCCCTGAAGCAAAACAATGATTCCCCGAACGTTAATTCCCCCATCCCTACCCAACATCCGACTGGTCGGCGCTCGGAGACGGCCAGCCTGGCCGGCGATTGGCTGATCTCAGGTCACGTGTTGGAGGGCGTGTCGTGGCGGCCGGCCGAGGTTCCGTCCGTGCTGACCCAGCCGCTGACCGCCGATTGTAGAGGTGTCGGCCGCCGGGTCAATGGAGTAGCTGCCGCTCTGTGATCCCTCCGTAAGCCTCCCGGTCTGTGAGACCTTCGTAAGTCTGCCGGTCTGTGAGCCCTTCGACTGCCTCCGTCCTCCGCCCGCTGCACCAGCGCGGGAGTGGTGACTCTCGCCTTCAGCAACACGGTAGGTCTAACCTCCAGCGAGGATAGCTGGGTACGTCTGGCCTCGGCTTGCACAATGTCTCT
Source organism: Imbricaverruca yamaguchii (assembly GCA_034440575.1). Lineage (NCBI taxonomy): Eukaryota > Metazoa > Arthropoda > Thecostraca > Neoverrucidae > Imbricaverruca > Imbricaverruca yamaguchii. The sequence continues at coordinate 2,328,015 of JAOTOL010001652.1, read as the reverse complement.
CTTCCGACTGCGAAGTAGATCTGATCATCTTCGTGCATGAGCCAGGTGGTGCTTCTCTCCATCATAATGAGTGCCTCTTCGCTGAACGTTTGCTCCATGCAAGAGCACAGCGTGTTCGGATGGGTCCTGCCTGGCAACAAACTACTTCGCACATGATGCTTTTCGCGATGTGAAGTTTTATCATTGTCTATGAGCGGGTGAATGTTCGTGTGTGATAGACTGTAAGGATACCTAAGGAGCTTAGGAGCCTTGCTCATGCCTTCCTTGCACGCACCTTGCGTACCGCATCGCAGCAATGTACGTGTTCTGGCTACCTGTCGGCCCTACCCCCTCCCCTGCTGAGGTTTCACTAGATTGGGCAGGTTCTATGGATGGTCGACTGACTGTGGTCCTAAAGCAGGCGACTTTGTACCGTATGTGGGTTGGGGCCGTCCGTGCGCAACGCCAGCGGCCAAGTGTGTTGCGGACGTTTGCGCCGCTGCCCGTCGTCCATACTCTGCTCCGGGCTATTCACGGTCAGACGGCGGAGTAGCTGAGCCGGCGGTCTGGTCGGACGGAGCGCCTGGGCTACTGTGGTCTGGGTGTGTTGTAGCAGGGACGCGTCCAAGGTATTCTCCAGCAGTAGTATGCTCTAAGTTGCACTATCTGTCTGACCGCATGACAACTCGGTAAAGGACGTTCAGAACGACTCGCGGAACTTCGTGGAAAATATCGTGGATGGGATACTCTTCACGGGTTTTACATAATGGCGGCGGAGTGAAAATAGGCTTGCAACAAGCTTTAGTCATGAGGTGTTTAGACTTAATCAAGAGCACAGGGACCCATCCAGCTAACTCTGTAGATGGAAGATGCCATAAGCCTGGTAAAAAGACCCACCCCAAATATTACTCTAAAGAGACCATCTACCATCTCCCACACATCAATGCCTGTTTACCCTGGGTATCTAGCCCTACTCCCTTGATCCCTCTTAACGCATGTGGATTGAGTGCCTTGCCAATTATTTTCAAACTATATGCATGCCTGATTGAAGGGGTGTGCCGTGCACACCTACTTAATATAAATATCATCCGATCCATGACTAGAGCTCAACATTTTCCTCTCTAAAGCTTTGGTCGCACGTCGGAATTCTTCGACAAGTCTGCGTTTGTGTCCTTCTGTAGCAGCAGTGCTAAGACTATCTGATGGAAATGTGTTTCTTCAGAGAGGAATGGTTTTCCCTGTGCGGCAGCGCGTGAGTTGGCTACCTTCGAAGACTACCCACGCTTGGGAATCGCATAAACCAGAAGAGTGCAGGACTGGAGAAGCGTCTGCCACCCACGAAGTTTTAGTGGTGGGTCACCTTTGGTCTTTTTTCCTTTCTCGCGGTCATTCGTGATGACCTGGCATATACTCTTCTGGAATGTTTACATAGAATGTATATATGTATATGTAGTATCCAGTGCATTTTCCGCTTCCTTTTGTGCTCGAAGGACCCAGTTGTATTATTCACGTTTCTGGGCGCTACATTGCCAATGTAGTCGATGCGCCCTAAGGCCCTAATAACTATTACTCACGTTTGTGGAACCCTGGCACGATTTTGTGGGCTCGTGTAAATAAAGGTTCCGGGGTGACCTTTCGGCCCAAGGCGCGTGGTTCCGGAAGGCCAGACGAAATTTATTGACTAAGCTAATTTTTTCCTGACTCGTTATGAATTTTTAGTCCATGAGACCTGGGTCATGTGTATTCACGATTGCTAGAGCCCCGGTGTTTTTTTTTGTCTGACGTACGCGGGTTTAAGATATCTGGGATGCTTTTCGTCCGGAGCGATTTTCTTGAACACATCTATTTTTCAGGATGCTGATTTTGGATGGCTCCGACTTGGTTTGTCAGGTCCCGATACAATTTTTCCGATCACACTGTGCTTATTTGAACAATCTATGCTGTTCTTTTAGAGCCACGAGCGGAATTCTGAAGCTCATACTTACTTTTAGACTACCGACGGGAATTGTGTCCCGAGCGCACTGTGCTGCATACGGCGGAAGTTCGCGTCATTTTCCTCTTCGGTAAGTCATTGCGGCTGCTGAAGTTTTTTTTTCAGCCGATGGTATCCTTCCTGACTGATACCATCGTACTGCGGCCAAAAATACCGCGCATGGGGCTTACCAAAACGGAACGACCCAAAAAATCGCAAAGGAACTTGACGAGACTAAAAATCAATTATCGGAAGGGCAGGAACTTCGGATAATTTCCTTTTTGGTCTTGCTAAGTCCCTTTGCGATTTTTTTGGTCGTTCCGTTGTGGTAAGCCCCATGCGAGATATTCTTGACCGCGGTACAATGCCTCTGGCTTTCGGTGGGATTCCTTCTGGTGTCCCAGTACGTTCCGAGGTCAGACGCTTCGTCTTTATGGCAATGTTTGCGGCTGTAGTGACATTCTGGTTATGAATCGATTTTTGGTAGGCCAGCTGGGACTCGTGGGGCCCCGGCGCGAATTTCGGGTCCCATTGGCTTTTCAAGTGCAGTGACATACGGGTTTCTGACAGACTCTGGTTGGACAAATCTGTGACGGGAAGCAGCTCCGCCAGCAATGTACCGTACACTGTGGCCGACGAGGTGTATTGTTGCGTTTCTTTCCTAGGGGGCGGGCCCCCGATCACCTCGGTGTTTCTCCCGCTGTCGTAACCACCTCCGCAGGTGTAACCACATTCAGCTCTTGCATCTGTTTTCGTGTGCAATTAAGTGCACCAGTTCAGTGTTGGAAAAAAAGCGCATGCGATTCGAACAGAATGTTCATTTGGAAAATGCTGGCGAGGTTTCCGCACCGGTTTGACCAGTTGTACAGAAGTTAAATAATATGCAGGCACATGGATGATGGAGCAAAGTTTTCCACCGACAACTGTCCCGAACTTTCGGGTTGGATGCTCCATTGGATGTGGGTTCTGGCCTTGTAAATAGCATAATGGACGAAGAAATGAACCGTTCCCCAGGTCTTTTCATGCAGAACATCCAAGATATGTCTATATGTGGGTAACATTTATTGTACGAATCTGTTGAGTTCTATTTCCGCGAGACATGTGTGCATTAGTGCAACATTCAGTTGTGCGGTCGGGTTTTGTTCATGCGAGGTAATGTGTGCGAAAATAACGATAGTGTTGATAGCACCTATGACATGTCATACGTCAACATGGCATGGCTTTTGCCGACTGCGCAGACTGGCAAGACTGCCGAGTCGCCTGTAATTTTTTTTCGGATCACCAGAATGCCCGGGATTTTCAGAGGAACACCGAAAGATTTTCAACTTTCAGCAGGTTTCGGGTTTTGTTGGTCAGTCTGCCGACGGCGACATTGAGTGACTGGCTCTGCCTCGTGCCACTAAGTGAGCGGTGAAGTAGCGACATTGGGTGCCTACTCTGCCCCGTGTCCCCGAGTCGAGCGGTGGAGTGGGTGGAGTCTAGTGGAGTACGGCCCACATCGGCGACTGATGGACACTGCAGTTTCTCTCCTGAAGCGGAAGGTGTGTGTATTGTCTGGCAGCTTTCATACAGTCTTCATGACTAGAAGATGCTTAAAGACAGTAGCGGAGCTTCTCAATACAATGTATTGGTGCTTCGGTTGATTTACGGCATTAGAGATACTACCAGTTCAACTGGCTCATTCTTATATTCTCAGTCGGTAGAGGTGACTGGCTTGAAATGTTAGTGCTATTTCCGAACACATCGCCAAAGCTCGTCGATCACTCGGTTCCGCCACTTGGCGCGATTGGCTTCCGATTTCGCACCTTTTCATTTTTTAAATTTCCTTTCGGCGACACTTCGCCTTTTCGTTTCTAGTGGAGTGGCCCCCGCCACTCCACGTGGTTTTCGTCTTCGTCGTGCTTTCGCCACCTGTGTTTCTATGCGTTTTTCGTTTTTGTGTAGATTTCGTTTAGAATGAGTTTCTCCCGATGGGGTAACACGCAAGAGGAATCTTGGGCAGAGCAAAGATTCCCTCGGGGCTTTGCCCCCTCTCTCGGCATGGCATGGTAGCCGGCATGGCATGGTAGCCGGGATGGGCACGACCTCGTTTCGTCGAACGCTCGTGTGCTGACTACGTCTGTACAGTTCTGGATTAGATAGCCCGACGTACAGAAACCCGTGCGTACGGGTTTCTGATCGAGGGCCAGCCGCCAGATGTGGCCATCACTGCTGGCTAACGTGACGTTAGTTGAGCCTTGATGTGTGAACGTTAGCTATTCAAACTGTCCTGAGGCCAGGCAAGCTTCTTATGGAACAAATACACCGTCGGCATTGTCCCAAGCAACCAGATGCTTTTTTAACTCCAATAGTCCTTTAACTTCATAACCTTGTACCAGAAATGCGTTGCATTCATCAACTAGTTTCCCCATTCATCAAACTCCATTGTTGGGACCATGGAAACGTGTTGCCGACTGCTATTTTCATTTCATCAATCTGAATGTGTGGCATTATTACCCTGTATGTCGAAACTGGTTTTGACGTATTAAGCTCGCGCCTCCACATCACAAGTGCTGAATTTCATGACGCTTGACCCGCACTACGTCACACTGTATTTATCTGCCACAAGACGAACTGTCACCTAACAAGCTATGGACAAGCTAAAGACGCGTCGCACTTGTCGCAGGCCAGGCGAGCACGTGTTTAATTCATGCGCAGATGGTTGAGTCAATGCGATTTGAGCCGATGATCAGACACTCTGCAGCCATGGACTTGACCAATAAGACGGAACTCATTGTGAACTTCACTAGCAGAGTTCTTGTCACCCCAACAGTTTCACGGAACGAGGGCATTTGCTGGTCGCCGTCCTGCAACCTCATGTGTTGGAGTTCTGTTATTGCACCCGGCGAAAGGTGGATATTTCGTACCACAGTTTCCAGCGGACGGTTCAGGTGTCTTGATGTCCGCTCAGTAACTTTTCCCAGATGAAGAGCGTGCTGGGGACTCGGTGAAATGCGCAGTAATGCCAGCTTTGTGCTGGATTGTGTGGCCGTCTAGTCGCAAGTCAACTAGCACCATCTCCCCATTAGCTTTATGGCAACCAAGGAGAGAAAGCTCCAGTCACGGATTTAACCACCTTCCAGGCGCCCCCGTTCGTAATAGGGGCGACGTTGGAGTGGAAGGTGGACCCTCTGCTGGTTGAGTGTTGTGCCTGGGGCCGGCGCAAGTCTGACTTGCCATCTGACCTCGTTGACCCGCATGCTTCATAAATTTGTCCGGCACACCCTGAAGCCGGTCCCGGATCGGTGCCCTCCCTGGCGCTGTCGCTGTACACGCTGAGCTGGCTCCACCGCCACCTGAGACTCCAAACGTGTGGTTGCTGGGAGGCCCGGTGGGGTCCTCGCCGGTATGTACGGACTCGTGAGCTCCCACCGGGTTGAAATAGCGTAGCGCCATGGTGTTCCATCGCTGAAACAGGACTGGAAGAGGCATGCTTACGGCGGTTTCAACGGCGGCTCCGACGGTCGGAAAGGCGAAGGGGAAGAACTGGTTTCGATGATTCGCTGGCGTTGGAACTACAGGTTGCATGCACTAGAAAGGGTGAGTGGCAAGGCAAGTTGAAAACTAGCGTTTTGTAGACATTGCACGGAAGCAACTAAGGAAATATTTACGATCTGGTCATCAGATTTCTCTTGGAGCAATTCAACATTTTGATACATGCTTCACATTTTCTCCTTTGCTGCGAACCTACTACTCGGATTACTGCAAAAGACGTAACGCAATAAAATGAACTGAACCACGACGCCTCTCAATGCACTCTGCTATCCTTGCATATCGCCATAAACATTATCCAGCAATCCACGAAGGTTGGGGCAGAGAACGAGATCCACTTACGGGAGCGAAGTCAAACATGCGCATATCGCACCTGGTCGGTGGCATGCAGACCCTGTAGCATTTCCTCCATGCAGTGTTCGTTGACAATTTGACGATTACTAACATGGCATGATTAACAAGACAATACAATTGAGCTACATTCCAATTAACGTCATGTTCTTGGTGATATGGTATGTTATTGGTGGAATGTGTTCTCCGTCGAGACTGGTCCTATGAAATCTCTACATTCTTTCATTATTTCCTCAGCTTTTCTTCCCACATAATTCACACAAGCATGTAGAATTACTGTTGCACCTAGACTGCATTTCATCACTTCTAACCTATCCTCGACGTCCTTTACTAGGGCACCTGGGAAGCGGACTTAAGTCATGCTCGGGTTTCTTCTACAAAATGAGCAGTCGGCATACGCAACCATTGAGTCCCCTATGTCTAAACCATGTATATGTATATAATATATATATATATATATATATGCATGCATATGATATATCAGACATCCGCAATCAAAATGAAGCCAACACAACCTACAGTTGCAAAAGCTAGGGCAATGATGCCGTCCCAGGTGTTGTAGTTGATGCCGTACGCTGAGCTTGCCCCACCTCCACCTGAGACACGAGCGGCATGGGTCGTCGGGCGGTCCAGCGAGGTCCGCTCCAATGTACCCGGACTCGTGTGCGGCCGCCGGGTTTCAGTACCGGAATGCTATTCCACTGCTTTACCAGGACGAGTGCGGTGGCAGATTAACACCGTTTCGATTGGACGGCCAGCACGGTGAAGGTGAGTATTGGGTTTCGATGATTCGATGGCGTTTGAATTACAGGTTGGATGTGCTACGGAAGGTCCGGTGTGCGTCGTAATGGTAGCTGTAAAACTAGACTGTTGTAGACACTGCACGGAAACAACTCTAATGCCATACATCATTTCTGAACTGATCCAATTTTCCTTTACGCGCAACTCAACATTTAGATACAAGCTTCACATTTTCTGTTCTGCTGCAAGCTTACTATTCAGTTAATTGCAAAAGTCGTACATTAAAATGAGCTGAACCAGGACACCCCTCCATGCACTACTCCCCTGCATATCACCATAAATATTACAACCAATCCAGAGGGGCGGCGACAGGAAGCAAGCTACACTTCACGTGGCGGCCAAACCCGCACATACCGCGCATATTGTATCCGGTCTGTGGCACACAGGTCGTGTAGCATCTCCTCCCTGGGATACTTCGTGTCCACACGGGTTTGCGACTGTGACTCCGGTGGGGCAAGTCCCCGAGACGTGCAGCCACTCCGCCAGCCGTGTGTACTGCGGCCGACAAGATGCATTTTTTTGTTCCTTAGGGAATGCCGGGCCATCGACCACTTCAGTGTTTGTTCCTCTATCGCAACCACCTCCGCAGGTGTAACCACCTTCAGCTTTTACATATAAAGTGTGCAATCAAGTGTACCAGTGCAGTGTTGGAGAAAAAGCGCATGCGGCTTAAATGAAAGGAATGTTCATTGGAAGAATGCTGGTGAGGTTTCCGCACCGAATTGACAGGTTGCAAAGAAATTCAGTGATGTACAAACAAATGCACGATAGAGCAAAGTTTTCCACGGACAACTGTGTCCAGGACGTTCGGGTTGGATCCTCCATTGAGTGTGGGTTCATGTCTTTTCATACAAAACTTCCACGAAATGTCCATACATTGGCAACATCTCTTATACGAATCAGTTGGTACCTATTTCCGTGCTACACGCGTGCATTTGTGAAACATCCATTTGTACGGTCGTTTTTTGTTCATGTGAGGTAGCATTGATGCGAATATATCCGGTGTTTATATCATCCATAACATGTCATGTGTCGACATGACATGGCAGCCTTGCCTGACTGCCTAGTCGGGAAAAGCAGTAGTCTGGGGTTTATCAAATCACCAGAGAGCCTGGGATTTTCAGAAGATCACCGGGGGATTTTCAGCTTTCTGTAGGTTTCGAGTTTCGTTTGCCACAGTTCTCCAACGGCGACATTGAGTGTCTGGCTCTGCCTCGTGCCACTAAGTCGAGCAGTGGACTAGCGACATTGGGTGCCTGCTCTGTCCCACATCCCCGAGTCGAGCGGTGGACTAGCGACATTCAGTGACTGGCTCTGCCCCGTGCTCCCGAGTCGAACGGTGGAGCGATGTAGTGGAGTACGGTCCACATCGGTGATTGATCGGCACTCTGCAATTTGTCGCCTGAAGTGAAGGTGTGCATATTGTCTGATTAGAAGATGCTTTGACAGGAGCGAAGATTCTCAACACGATATATTAGTGCTTCAGTTGATTTACACCATTCGAGCTACTACGAGTTCAACAGGCTCATTCTTATATTCTCTGTCGGCAAAGGTAACTGGCATGGAGTGTTCAATGCTATTTGCAAATACATTGTCAAAGCTCGTCTGTCACTCACTCCGCCACACGTTGACTTCAAACAACGTTTCTCAGTCTGCTCTACCCATTGGAAAAGGAAAATTAAAGAACTTGACAATCTCAAAATTTTAAAATAAAAAATGTGGGGGGAAATTATAGCCCTGGTCGATTTCGCTATCCTTTTCTCATTCCAAATTTTTTTTTTCATATCCCCAAATGAACTCCCCAGAGTCAAAAACATAACGCAAGTCATGAGAAGTCGTGGAAATCTAGCCCCCTGGTGACGTCACTTTTGGGGAAGTTGTTTTGGAGGGTGAACCCGGACCCTACTCGTCGAGCGCTTTCCGATGACTCCTCTTTCGCTTTCGTGCGATGCTTAGTTTGTATTTTAGAGGGGGTCTTCAACCCCCCCCCGAGGCGGGGGGGAGGATTTGACCGGGAAGACAGCGGCAACCAACAGCGGTCACAAGCAGCAATGGTCATCAGCAGCTGATACCAGCAGCGGTCACCAGCAGCGGTCACCGGCACCACCACCAGCATAAGCTCGGTAAAAAAGCCGCCGGGCAGCCACCGTTACGATGACGTCACTACAAAGCCAGCGGTCGGCGCGCGTCGACCCTGGACGCGCGTACCATTCGGCCGCCGGGCCGGCTCCTGCCAGTGTCTGGCGGAGACGCGGTGACGTCACTAAGGCACCGCACCCATCACATGCGACTCGCCTTCTGCAGCAGCATCTTTGCATTGTCGGAGGGCTGTACGCTGTTGCTGTAGTTGTCGCACGAGGCGCACTCGCGCGACACCACGCACAGGAACTCGGACTGGCCGTTGCTGCCGTAGTTGTACTGGCTGCCCACGTTGATCAACTGTTCGAACTTCCAGCCGTCGCTCATCGAGGACATGAGGGAGGTCAGCTTGTAGTGAAACTGCATCACCCGGTAGACGTGCTTCCGCGGGTGGCCCTGCACGCCGGCCTCCCGCTTTGCGATACGCTCCTTGACCAGGCCGATCAGGCCGGTGATGTTGTAGAACTCGGCCTCCTCCAGCACGCCTTCGGCAGCCATGCTGGCGTCCATCACCAGCTTGCCATGCCGCAGATAGTTGAGCACCGGACCGAAGTAGCGCGGGTCGCGGTCTATCAGCAGAGCGCCCTGCTCGTCCTTAGGTGTAGCCAGATCCATGTTCTGGCACGGCCTGTACAGGAAATGACTTCTCATCGTGACGCAGGGTGGTCCTCGTAGTCATGAATTGAGTGCCACCGACGTTCAGCTTAATCCATTCATCATCCCTTTGTCCAGACATATCCTTGATGTTCAGTCCTTGCGGCCAGCTTGAGTGTCTGGAACAATTGAACGTCGGTCGAAAATAGGTTTGTCTATCTAAGATCGTTCTCCCCATACGGTATACGTTAGGGAAAGTGATCTAGAGCTGTCAACTCCCCAAATATCACCGAAATCAGTGGACATGGACGAAATGGCAACGAGCACTTCAGCAGGATTTAATTTTCATGGAGATCTTGGGTTAACCCGTTTCTATATTGGAAAAATGAAAGTAACAAAGCAAGCAAAACAAACAAGTATTTGTGCCAGTGCCACTCCTGGCATTCGCACCAAGCGACGATGTCCTTGGGCGAGCACGCAGCGAGCTCCCTTCAGAGAGTAACGACATCCATGGCAGCGCACACTTCCGGTCTGCCCGTCCGGACATGGGAAGCGCACACTTCCGGTCTGCCCGTCCGGACATGGGAAGCGCACACTTCCGGCCTGCCCGTCCGGACATGGGAAGCGCACACTTCCGGTCTGCCCGTCTGGACATGGGAAGCGCACACTTCCGGCCTGCCCGTCTGGACATGGGAAGCGCACACTTCCGGCCTGCCCGTCTGGACATGGGAAGCGCACACTTCCGGCCTGCCCGTCTGGACATGGGAAGCGCACACTTCCGGCCTGCCCGTCTGGACATGGGAAGCGCACACTTCCGGCCTGCCCGTCTGGACATGGGAAGCGCACACTTCCGGTCTGCCCGTCCGGACATGGGAAGCGCACACTTCCGGTCTGCCCGTCCGTACATGGGGAAGCGCACACTTCCGGTCTGCTCGTCCGTACATGGGGAAGCGCACACTTCCGGTCTGCTCGTCCGTACATGGGGAAGCGCACACTTCCGGTCTGCTCGTCCGTACATGGGGAAGCGCACACTTCCGGTCTGCCCGTCTGGACATCGGGAACTGTCGACCGAGGCGACTGAGCGGGTTCATCCTGGATTGATCCTTTGAAGCCTGCGACTCTGACAGGCCCTCTACACGCATCCAAGGAGACTGCGTGACCGTGCTGGTGGAGAGGGCCTCATCAAGTCATTTATTAGGCACTGCCACATGGTGGAACTCACGATATACCTAGTTAACTGATTACATTCCTGCCATCACGTTAGATACAATTGTAAAGCACCTAGCTACCTAGTTGATGCTGATTGCACGCACGAATGTTGCACGGCTAGTTGCGTCGCGTGCTTCACCGGGAAGCGAATTCCACTGGAGAGTGGAGCGGTAGGAGAGCCCCGCTGGGTAGCTGTTAACCTACACCGTTGCAGGTGAAGTGCCCCAGCATCGGTAGCACGAGTGCTTCTCTCCGACACAGCCGAGCGTTCAACGAACATTTCCCTGATGGCAGGCGGGCAGTTCGCGCCGTGTACGGCTTTGTGTGCGTTGCACAGGTCACGGTGTCGCACCATCTCCTCAATCTTCTCCCAGCCCAACTCGCGCAGAGAGGACGATATGTGGTCGTGCTTCCGTCTTCCAGTGACCAGCCTAGCTGCGAAGTTTATGCAATTCTGCACTCGCTTCATGCGGCACGCATCTGCCCCACCCCATACGGAAAGGCAGTAAAGGATATGGGGGAACACATGGACTTGGATGAGGAGCTTCAGGACTTCAGGGGTGAAGTGCTGCCGGAATTTGAAGAGGGACACGATGATGGCGGTGCACTTCCGGATGATGGAGGATATTTATTTTATTTATTTATTCGGTTTGCCACACACAGGAACAGTGCCCCAATTATGGTGGTCCTCATACATACACTCAAACACGCCGCCCATTCGTGACACTCTACTTCAGAATGGTAAAATGGTGACTGGTTAAAAACAATACAGTAAAAAATGAACATGTTCGATATATAATGGCCTGATGAAAGAGGTGAGAATGTTTATGTTAAGATCTCGTGCATGTTTATGACGAAACACTACAATCACCTTGCAGCAGTTGCATGTAGGAATGCAAGCACAGTGCGTCTGGAGTCCCGAAACATATCCAGTGCTGGCTGCACGGCGGTTAATACGTTCGCAGCTCGGGGTAAGCGGGAGAACAGGCTGGTTGCAGCAGCGTTGACGCGGGCACGGGGCACCGCAAACAGGTCGACGCTTCTGGTCCGACGAGACGCGACGCGGAGCGGAAACCTGCCTAGGAGGAGCGGACTCTCGCAGCGGCCGTTCAGCAGCCCGTGAAAAAATGACAAATCGAGTAGCTCTCTCCTCCCAGACAGTCTCGTTACGTTGTATTTTGTACAGAGTTCATCGTAATTTCCTAGGTTGTACCTGTCACGCCTGGTTCCCGCCAGAAAAGCCAAAAATTTGTGTTGGATGCTCTCCAGCCGATCTAGGTGAGTGCACGCCGCTCCCGCCCACACTACGCTTCCGTACTCGAGTATGGACCTTACGTTGGCGTAGTAGGCCACTACTACAGCTGTCTTGCTGTAGTTGCCTCTAATCCCCTGTAGGCTACGGATTAAGAGGCCCAAGGCTCTATTTCCCCTTCTGACGATGGAGTCGATGTGATGCGAAAAAGTTAATTTGGTGTCAAGAATGATGCCGAGATCTCGTACATGTGTTACTAATTCGAGTTGAGCTGATCCAATCTGAAAACGTATAGGCAATGGTTGAGTTTTGAGAGTGACTCGAAAATGAAAGCACTTGTTGGCACACAGGGTCAGTTTCCAGGTTTTGCACCAATTTTCCAGATAATTTAGATCACGCTGTAACCCGATGCCGTCTTCCTGGCCCTTGATTGTACGGAAAATTTTGAGATCGTCGCAGTACAGAAGGCAAGACGATTCTAAAACGTTGGGAAGATCGTTGATGAAGGCCAGGAAGAGGCTCGGGCCCAACAGGGAACCCTCTGCAACCCCGCTCAGTACCTGGGACCATCCTGACGTCAAACCGTTCACAAGCACACGTTGGCGTCTGTTCATGAAGTACGATCTAAAAAGTGACAGAACTGGGCCAGAAATGCCGTACGAATTTTCCAATTTGTGAAGCAGAAGTCGATGATCAACGCTTTGAAACGCGGAACTAAAATCAGTATAAATTATATCAAGTTGTTGTTTATCCTCCAGAGCCGAAGTGGCATGCGCCAACAGTTCGCACAGGTTCGTCACACAGGACCTCTTTGACACGAATCCATGCTGCGAGTCCGAAATTACGGGCCGAATGTGGGAGATGAACACGTCGCACACAACTTTTTCAAAGACTTTAGAAATGAGCGGGAGCAAACTAATGGATCGGTAATTACTAGCCAGGTCGCGACGCCCCTTCTTGTGTACCGGAATGATATTCGCTTCCTTCCACTTTTCGGGAAAAATGCCAGTAGTCAAACACTTATTGAAGATAATACTCAGCGGATTCGACAAAGTATCGGCGCATTCCTTCAAAATCACAGCGCTGAGGCCATCCGGTCCACATGATTTCGACTTGTCAACTGAAGAGAGCAAAGCTGCAATTCGGAAGGGCGTCACCGACATTCTGGAGAGTGTACCGATCCCGAAGTCACAACAAGGAGGCAGGGCCTCATCCGGTGCTGAAGGCACAGTGAATTTAGACGCGAAGTATCGATTGAACATACTTGCTTTTTGTTCGTCAGCCGAGGCGATTTCATTTTCGAGTTTCAAATTTGACGGCAAAGTTTTTGAAAGCTTCACAGATTTAAGGAATGACCAAAATCTCTTTGGAGCTGTTTTGAAGTCAGCGATCAGACTAATGAGATAGTCACGATATTTCTTCGAAACAAGATCCTTGAAAAACTTTCTCTTCTCGCAGAAATTGGAAACATTCGCTTCATTGGGAAGTCGCCTCTTGGACTGAAAGGCACGTTCTTTCTCACGCAGAGCGGCGCGCACTGCCCCGTCAAACCAAGGCGGGTATTTGCGTGACAGGGTAACCGTCGGAATGTGGTCGCTGACGGCGGCCTGAACAAAGTCGTAGAACAATTCCACTGCCTCGTCTACGGACATGTCTTCCAAAGCTATCCATGGGCACAAGCGAAGCGTCGTGCGCAACCCGTCCCAGTCAGCTCGCCTATAGTTGAATGCGCGGGAGCGCGTTGGCAGCACACGGCGCGACAAACAAATCGACAACCTGGCACTCACAGCGCGGTGATCGGAGGAAAACACACCATCGCAAATTGACGCCGCGCCGGTAACGTTGGTCAGAATCAAATCCAGATAGGTGCCAGCTTCCCCAGTCGGTTCAGTCACCAGCTGGTTCAGTCCGTACAGCTCAGTGTTGTCAACAAATTCAGTCGATGTCAAGCGGTTGTTGCTGTTCAATAACACGGATTTGGCGCTATCAAGTTCAGGGTCAAAACACCATCGCAAACTGCTCATGTTAAAATCGCCACAGATGGTAAGCGGTAGACCAGAAGCTGACATCAATTGAACGCATTTGAAAAATTCGGACAAGCACGTAGTGTTGTCTGGGGGCCGGTACATGCATGCAAACAGACAGTTCCTAGACCGCAACACTCCCGCCTGGACAACAATACACTCGCAATTAGTCTCTAAGTCGCTGCGCTGCACAGGCATCAGCTCACTGCGAATGGCTATGGCCACACCGCCACCTACTCTCCCGACACGGTCTTTCCTAAAAAGGGAGTAGTCGCTCAGTCCCAGCAAGACTTCGGCGTCCGCGACATCAGAGTTCAGCCAAGTCTCAGTGAGACTGATGACATCGTAACTCTTCAGCGTAGGAGCCTCGGACCGCAAGCACGACAGCTTATTCTTGAGACTCCTGACGTTCTGGTAGTAGATGCTGACGGTGCTGGCAGTCCCGGGCCGCCCTTGGACCGGGTGTCGTTCGCCGGCGTCGTCCGCACCTGGTTCTGGCCCTGGGTTCAGCTCGATGTCGCCTGCCAGGAGGACAGGCGGAACGTACACCAGCCGGCCCAGCTGTCGAGACGCGTCGGAGTTGGCGACGTAACGAATCCTCCTCCGGAAGCGGCGCAATTTCACTCGTCCGATCTTCAGCAGCGACCGGTCCGCTGGCAGTGGCGCTGCACCCGTCGTCGTCGGCTGCGGCACCCGCAGCAGGCCTTCCGCAAACTCTCCAGATTTAGGTGTAGGTGAGCTGAACGGCACTGGAGCATCTTGTGTAGAGCTCACAGTTAAAAACAGCGCCAGAAGGTACACCGCCGTCAGGAAAAACCCAGCAGCGCCGGACGGGGCTGGCGACGTCATCTGCAGCACGAGCGCCAGCTGCTGCCGCTCCGACATGGGAGTCCGGCAGGACTCGGCCGGGTGGCAGCCGGACTCGACGGACCGGCAGCGGGGCGACGACCCGGCCGGCACCGGCACCGACGGGATGTACGACAATCGCCGCTTTGGTGTCACAGCAGGTGACAGAGGCATCTGGCTTTCCTTCATGTTTTTCATATGTACCCCTTCACTTTCTTCACATGTACCCCTTCATTTCCTTCATATGTACCTTAGTACGTAGAAATAGTGCTATGTGCTTATATATGTGCTTATATTATATGTGCTTTTCCCACGTCAGCTGCTGGTCGAGGAATACTCCGAGCACTTTCACTGTTGGGGCCGGGTGGATGGATTTTTCCGAGATCATGATGTGAAAACCTGAAGCTTTTTGTAAAGAAGATCTCGTGCCAAGAATGGTGAAGCAGGTCTTGTCCGGGTTCATTTTGAGACTATTGGACTGGAACCCCTTTTGGAGTGCATGGAGAGATTCCTCGACCCGCAACCGAAGGTGGGAGAGGCTGACGACGTCAGGAGCAGAGTGGTCTAGGAGGTCGGTGTCGTCAGCGTGGCGACAAGGCGACCGTGAGGAAGGAAGGAGGACAGATCATTGATGAAGAGGAGGAACAGGATCGGCCCAACGATAGAACCCTGAGGGACACCGTGGGTCAGGAGGAGTGTGGAGGAGCCGCCCGAGATCATCTGCTTCCGATCGGAGAAGTAACTTTTGAACCACGGGGACGGGATGCCGTACCACCCCAGCTTACTCAGGAGAACGCCATGGTCAACGCTGTCGAAGGCCTTACTTAAATAAATCGTCGTTAACGACGCAATGTGACCAATGTCGATGGCTCTAGAGATCCATTCGACAGCGTCGAGCAAGGCGTCCTCCGTCGAATGACCGGGGCGGTAAGCGTACTGAAACGGGGACAGAATATTGTTCGACAACAGATAAGCCACAAGTTGGGAGCAAACAACTTTTTCCGTGATTTTGGAGAGAACAGAGAGATTCGAGATAGGCCGAAAGTTGTTCACATCATCTCGCGTACCAGATTTGTGAATGGGAGTGACGCGGGCGACTTTCCAAACACTCGGAAAGTTTGTGAGGTTATGGATGTGTTGACG
This sequence comes from Imbricaverruca yamaguchii, assembly GCA_034440575.1. Classification (NCBI taxonomy): domain Eukaryota; kingdom Metazoa; phylum Arthropoda; class Thecostraca; family Neoverrucidae; genus Imbricaverruca; species Imbricaverruca yamaguchii. The sequence continues at coordinate 2,312,174 of JAOTOL010001652.1, read as the reverse complement.
AGGTGGAGCAGGTGCGGGCCGATCACTGCAAAACATCGCTTGACTGCAAACAATGGTACGCCATCAACTCCCACCGCTCGAGACGTGCTCATACGGCTTATGGCCTTCGACAACTCGGGGAGCGTGTCGGGACGCAACACAAGAGCAGAGGCGCACACTCCGGGTGGTCTGGGTGGGCACTGCTCTATGTCGCCGGCTCGTCCCGCCTCCTCAGCAATACGGGCTCCCACCGCCGCGAAGAGGGCGTTGAAGTCGTCTGCCCTTTCCGTGGTGTCGTCTCTGCCTGGGAGGCCTGCCGCGGGACGGAGGGGACTGGCATACAGAAGTTGCGAAGAAATTCACTTAGTTCGTGGTAGTTGATGCGATTAGTTCGTTGGTTTTGGTTGTCGGTCTGGTGTAGAACCGACGTAGTATTTTCCACTTTGCAAGATTGTGATAGCAAGACTTTACACTACACGCCTATTGTGATTGAATGACTATCTATGCTCAGACGCACTACTTCCCATTATGGCTGATCAAGTTGTGCATGGGTGGGCAAAGCTGACCTTCCACATCTTGATTTAGTTGATCCAAGTTAGCACGTGAACTCATCCCGAGCGCCCATGAGCCACCCTTCCTCACAAAGGTGCATGGATGTGGGGCCTAGCAGCACACGACTCCCCTTTTTACACTTTAGCCAATGACCCTTGACAGCCGTGCAGTACAATTCGACAATAAGATTACTTGTTCCAGGATGTTCTCCACACTATTATCTCTGCATCCAAGCGTTTCCTGCCACTAGCCATCTCATGTGAAATATTGCATTCTCATTCTCCCGTCGGTGTTATGCACATTCCACCGTCGCACATGTCTCCCCTTTGATTCCTTCCCAACCATTAGGCTCCATTCGAGACGTACCTTTCATATGAACATCGAAGAAAATACTCCCAGCTGCAAAGAAGCCTGCATAATGTGCCGTGCAACTTTGCGGTGCAGCCAGTCCGCAATACAAAGTATCCGCAAACTAAAATTATATTGGCTTCTGAGCCCAGAGTCTTAAAAGGGCGATTGGTTTGCACGATCGAAGCAGAAGTTGACTGCTAGATGTGTGGTTACAATGTACGCTCATCCTGTCTGATTGTGTTACGTACGGGTTGGTCGACACAGGACGACAAACGACTCCTCTATGCGGCGGAACAGAAACTACCCGACCCGACCTGATCTGACCTGGACGCTAGACTGTTTGCGCATACGTGGCAAGGCGGTGTGTGCATCATGCATATGGTATACCACTAGTTAACATTGAAACGTCCGGAGCGTCTGCTTGGTGACTGTCCAGTTTCCCCACGCGACTTCGCCGGAGTGTGGCAGCCGTACACTCGGGTGTGGTAGGAGACACCTTGCGTGTACTCAGGGGCGTCGCCACCGGGGGCAGAGGGGGCAATTGCCCCCTGCCGTGAGACTGGGGGGCGCCGACCCCCCTGAAATTTGAGGAGGCCCCCAGGACGAGAAGGAGGCCCCCAGGACGAGAAGGAGGACCCCAGAACGAGAACCCAGGACGAGAAGGAGGCCCCCAGGACGAGAAGGAGGCCCCCAGGACGAGAAGGAGGCCCCCAGGACGAGGAGGCCCCCCAGGACGAGAAGGAGGCCCCCAGGACGAGAAGGAGGCCCCCAGGACGAGAAGGAGGCCCCCAGGACGAGAAGGAGGCCCCCAGGACGAGAAGGAGGCCCCCAGGACGAGAAGGAGGCCCCCAGGACGAGGAGGCCCCCAGGACGAGAAGGAGGCCCCCCAGGACGAGAAGGAGGCCCCCCAGGACGAGAAGGAGGCCCCCCCAGGACGAGGAGGAGCCCCCAGGACGAGAGGAGGCCCCCCAGGACGAGAAGGAGGCCCCCCCAGGACGGACGAGGAGGCTCCCCCCAGGACGGACGAGGAGGCTTCCCCCAGGACGGACGAGGAGGCTTCCCCCCAGGACGGACGAGGAGGCTTCCCCCCCAGGACGGACGAGGAGGCTTCCCCCCAGGACGGACGAGGAGGCTTCCCCCCAGGACGGACGAGGAGGCTTCCCCCCAGGACGGACGAGGAGGCTTCCCCCAGGACGGACGAGGAGGCTTCCCCCAGGACGGACGAGGAGGCTTCCCCCCCCCCCAGGACGGACGAGGAGGCTTCCCCCCAGGACGGACGAGGAGGCTTTCCCCCAGGATGGAAAAGGAGGCTTTCCCCCAGGATGGAAAAGGAGGCTTTCCCCCAGGATGGAAAAGGAGGCTTTCCCCCAGGATGGAAAAGGAGGCTTTCCCCCAGGATGGAAAAGGAGGCTTTCCCCCAGGATGGAAAAGGAGGCTTTCCCCCAGGATGGAAAAGGAGGCTTTCCCCCAGGATGGAAAATGAGGCTTTCCCCCAGGATGGAAAATGAGGCTTTCCCCCAGGATGGAAAATGAGGCTTCCCCCAGGATGGAAAATGAGGCTTTCCCCCAGGACGGGAGAGGAAGCTTTTCCCCCCAGGACGGAAGAGGAGGCTTCCCCCCCCCCGGACGGAAAATTTGTAAATTTGTAAAAAGAAGTCGCCTAGGAGAGGGTAGGAGCCCCCAGAAATCAGGCGAGTGCCAAATATTGACGAAAATAGGCCCCAGGACGAAAAGGCCACCAGGACGAAAAGGAGGCCCTCCAGCCCTCGGTTTCCCATTCCCGGACCATACTAAGGGCCTACAAACAATAGGAGGCCCTAACACAATGGAGGCCCCATTTCGGGGAGCAAGAGGCCCCCTTTCGATCTCGCACCCCCCTCCCTGGAAGAATTTCGTGGTGACGCCACTGCATGTACTACGGTGAGGTGAACACCAAAATCCAGTCTGAGCACGAGGCAGAGTACCCCACCAGAGTACAGGACCGCCATGAGCACGAGGCAGAGTACCCCACCAGAGTACAGGACCGCCATGAGCACGAGGCTGCGTACCCCACCAGAGTACAGGACCGCCATGCACTCCGATGTGGTGGTAGACTCCTTTAAATTTCATCAGAACGCCTGGAGAGTTAGGAACTCGCGGTGCACCGATGAAGCATCTAGGGGAATGGTAGGTCTTCTGCAGAGAAGCCACATTTCTGCCTGTATACTCGTAACAGGAAACCGTAAAGTAATGTTTTCGTAGTTTAGGATGTGTTTCCTACCAACCAGATTACCAAGCATATCGTCGTTCTACCAACCTGATTCCAAAGGATATAATTTTTCTAGCAACACACTTCACGAATTTGCCTGGTGATGGTGCCAGTTTATTAATTCACGTTAGAATGTTGTGATCTTTTACATAAAGATCATGCGTAGCTCGGCATGTTGCAATTCCACGAGCGGATCTTGACACGCAAACGGCAATCGCCCACAAATTTACGTCCAGACACAGAGCTGTAGCTCATCTATTTGTGATTTCTATCACTTTGCACAGACGTTGTAAACATGATGAACATTCTTAGGTAACTAATACACCCCGCACTGTGTACTGCTGACGCTGTTATCTGGCTTAGTGTCCCGTGGGACTAAGCATTTGTCACTCGCGGACGGTCTGTTCGCGCCCCGGCAGAGAGCACCACTGAGCAGCTTCGCCGGAGGTGCACACAGAAGTGCACCTCCGGCGACTTCTGTGTGCACCTTCGAGGCCGCCGGCGCGGCAGCCCATGGAAACCGCCAGGACCGGGGACCCGAGCAGCGCGGACTGCGCACCCCGGACTGCGCACCCCAGGTCGCGAGCCGAGACCGCTGCAGCTGGCGACCGACTCGGAGCCAGGAGACCAGGAGCTGCTGCTTTTACACAGGGAACTGTTTGGCGTGCACGTGCCACCGCAAGGGTTCGGTGTTCGCACCGCCGACTGTCGCGAAGGTCTGTTGGCCAGCGCGCTAACTCAGTTATGCGCCACAGCTGGGGTACCGGTCCATGGCCGACCACTGAGCTTCTAGTTATCTTCTGGGGACTAGGCAGGGCCACTAGCCGTCTGCGCTAGCCACTAGCCGAGAGACAGAGAGACAGAGAGACAGAGACAGCCGTGTGCAATTCGTAGTCGTATGGTGGTCCAGGATCTTATTTAGATGAGTAGGTCTTAGGACTAACTGCGCTTAGTTCGTTCTGTTCGTGTGCCTATTTGTAGGCATAACAACCATCCGAATATACCCTGACTTAGATCCGCCCCCTCCCTGCCTTCAGTTGTCACAGAGAGGAACTAAAACGGGAAAAACGGCCAGTACCCACAGTTTACACTTCCACCGTTAGAGGGCAGTGATGTCGCTGCGGTCGGTGCACCTTACGAGACTCTGCGTAATGACGGGCACAATTTTCAAGTCAGAGAAGTGAAAATTGGCATAGCGGTCAATAAAAGACTGTAGAATGCAATGAAACAACTCTTTATTTTCTATCTAATTATTCGAATTCTTGAAATGGTGATTTATCCCGCTAGTTCGTTAGAAAACGTCATTTCGGTCTCAGAAAGCCCTGAGGCGCGGCGGCTTCCCGGCCTCAGATTGCTCTAAAACTTTGCAGATCGTCTTTTTAGATCCAAACGCAAGTTTTAAGACTTTATCCCCCAGCGTTTTTACAAAAAAGCATAAAATCACTCCACCCTAATGTACAGTTCTAATTCGTTTCTATTTTGCGTTGCAACATGAAAATAAGTTTATTTTACACTGTTTCCTTATAAAACTCAGTACCAATAGGATGTCCCTTGGATACAGCTGAACAATTTTCATTAATTTGGTGTCGATATCTGACTATATGTTTGCGCGACTGCGCCATTACAAATCTACAAATGGACATACCCTGCATCTTATGCAATGTTGGAAGTCTGGAGAGACCAAAAGCGTGAACGAGTCAACTATCGAGTCAAATGTCAAAAACTCTTGAGGCCTGGATAGTCCTTCGCCCGCCACAAGCACTCCAAAGCATCTTTCGGGATGCACTACGCATCATTGACTTCTGTCCTTTCCAAGAACAAAAGCATAGACAATGTGACTTTGTTTTATATTTCGTTGATTTATATGTCTCACTACGTGCATGTGATGTGTTGGTGTTCAGAAGCTCAGGGGTCACTGATTTTGATTGTCCTCGGATGACCTCGACATAATAGTGATTGGAAGTCATTGCTCCGGTTTGAATTTGAATTCGGTTAATTTGTTACCCTTATCCAACGTTTATAGGAAATATTGACTTCTGACCTATTCTGGATAGTTAGTGGTTTACCGAAGGCATAACAATCAGCATCCATCTGATACATTTCGTGACGCGGGACGCGCTGGATTTGTTCCACGACTCCACATCCAAATTGTTCCACATCATAGCTGGGAGCGAAATGACGACAGGTAGGAATTGAGTCATCGATAGGGCGCAACTCGGATTGGAAGACTGACGAGATACGCTTGACAGACGACATTTTATCATCGTGCACAGAGTCGGGGACAATGCGAGCTGTCCCTGAGTCATCGTACACCGAGGAAGGGATCAATTGGAGCTGTCCCGTATCATCGAAGACCGAGTCAGAGATCAATGGGAGCTGTTCCCGTGTCACAGTGCACTGAGGCAGGGATCAATGGGAGCTGTCTCGTGTCATCGTAGACCAGGGACCAATTGGGAGCTGTCCTCGCGTCATCGTACACCGAGGCAAGTGTCAACGGGAGCTTCCCCTGCGCCAATGCCAGGCAGCTGATGGGGATGAGTAGCCAAGGGGTAAGTTGCCCGTCTCACAATCGAGAGGTTGTGGGTCTCACCTGTCGCTACTCTTCGCCCGCGAGCAATCGGCGTGAGAGATTGGCAACGCTACATGGCTCAACGGCCGAGGTGTCGTGAAACCAATAACCAACCAACCAACCAACCAGCCAGCTGGTGCACTGCTGAGGGCATGGCGTGGTCTGCGACTCGGCAGCAACACCAGAGGCCCGTCTGTGTGTGGCGTGTCGTGTTGGCATGTCATCGTTACGTGCCGTTAAAGTGAAACAGACGCGAGAACCGGGGCGGAACACCAGGCACGTGACATGCCGGCCCGGCCCTGTGAAGCGGCGAAAGTCTGAATGAAATCGTAGCCGTAGTTGTAGAACTTCACACGTCCACCATGGAGACAGCGCCATTGTGTTTGCGGGCCCTCGAAGAGGCCCCAGAGCCGGTATGAAGGGCCCCTGGACTGATGGGGGACCGAAACCGCACACGCAGCCCTAGCGTGATACAGCAGGCACAAGCTTTTGAAGAGGGCCCAGAGCCGGTATGAAGGGGCCCTGGTCTGGTGGAAACCGAAACCGCACATGCACCCCTAGCATGATACAGCAGGCATACGCTTTTGAAGAGGAGTCTCCGGTCGGAAGACGATTGCCCTGGGCCCTCAAAGAGGGTCCCTGAGCCGACGGATGGGACCCTGGGCCGAGGGTGCAGAGGCACTGGATCGGCTTTGACCCATGTTGATTGAGAGGGGCTTAGAGCTGAGAGCGGGCCTCAGGCCAATAAGGGGGCCCCCGAGTTACGGAGACGATCGGGGTAGAAGCGGAGTGCTCCCCGTATTACCTACAGGGTCTCTAAGCCCATGGCGAGGCCCCGGACTGCTGCAAAGCGTTGGCATTTTCAAGGGGTGGAAGGGCACCCGCCCTCTTGGCGAGACCGATGGGGCCCACCAGACGACCGCCCTGTGGAGCAGAGATTTATCCGAGGAAAATTATAAACGTGTAGAACAGCTTGTGCAGAAAGGGCCCTTGAAACTTGAAAACATCCATTCTGGTGATGGCAAGGGTCGTCAAAACACTGTGATCAAAATCCACGGAGTTTCTGGAAAGTGAGCGTGGACCTCGATAGGCAGGAGGCCCTCTTCAGATCAGCATCCCCCTCCTGAAGCACCAAATCCTGGCTACGCCACTGTCCGAGAAGTACACACATGCTTGCGTCTTTTTCAGGCCCTGCCCATACCAATGGTCTTCTTTGCTTTCCGGGAACTGGGCGTGGCGTGTTGCGGGTCGTTGTTACCGTTGCGCGGGTCGTTCCAGCTATTTGGCGCGCCAGAAGGTACGCCCGTGTCCGGGTGCTAATTGGCCGCCCGTTGACACGAAGAGCGGAACTGTGTCAATGCGTACAGCCAACGGCCGCAAGGAGGCGATAGTGCATGTCACAGTCTCTGCTGCGCCGCGCCTTGCTATTACAGCCCACCTCAAACCCCAGAGAGATGGACCGACGAACCCCGCTTTTCTTTCGACTTCAACCATACAATTCTGAATTCCCATGGACAATAGTATTCGAAGCAGACTAACGCCACTATTTTTCGGCGGGACTTCCATTTCAGCGTTGGATTGAACAACGACGAACAAGTTGGGATGTGTGTTCTTTCGAGGGCCCTGGAATATTTAAGGTCCTCACAGTGCTCTTTATCTCGCGATCTGGAGGGCGCGCATAATTCTCACATCAAGCTGTCAATAGGGCGATGATTCGGCCCCCCTAACATCTCAGAAACTACTGAAGCTAGAACCAGAAAATGTAAACTGTGGATTGTGACTGTAGTGAACTCGCTGGGGTATAAATTTCATGACAGCAGGTTTTCAGGTTTATATACGATCGAAATCGGCTACCATACCACGCCACCGCTTGACTGACGAGAAAAAAAAACTTTGTGACCTTGAAAGTCCGGCGGTCGGCGACCATCCGGTGGTCGGTCGGTTGATTTCGCCCCCTCAGTTCCTATATTTCCAACTGATTTTTTTTTTCTCAATCTTATTTGCATAGGATGGACTCATCAATTTTTGGCAAGGCCCAATAATTAAATGCAATATCCCTGTTCGTCTATGACGTATCGTCGAAAAAATGAAGGTGTGTGCGGAATCCTCCTCCCACCAGTACGATTATAAAAGGCCTCGGTGCCTTTTAGAGGCAGTACCATGATGTGTTTATATCCCAACCGGTTCGTTTTTGTGGAGCATCGGGCGTTATTAGTATCCCGGTGCGTCTTGGGGGATCAGACGTGTTTTGGTTCTGGGTGCATCTATAATGAAATTAACTTCTGGCATTTATCAATGAAACATGCTGTTCCCGGATGTACACCGAACCCCTCCCCGGCTGTCGCGAACCTCTCCCCGGCTGTCGCGGCGACATGTCACGCTTATTTCGATCCGGTGCCGGTGGACGGCCGGCACATGTGCTACCCATGTCACGTGACACTGCGTTTCCATCATACGACCGTTGCACATGTCGGTCGTGGCTGGTCGGGAGTCGCCGACCGAGCCAGTCGTTCCGAGGTATGGAGCGCGTTAAGCTCTGGCACGTGACTGGCGTGTGACAGGTCACGGTCCCCTCCCCGGTCCCGAGATGACATGCGCTGCTGTCGTTACCAAGGCAGAATCAGCTGGACAGCAGGGCGTGGGCGTGGCAGTTAGACAGTTGAGCGTCATCACGACGAGAGGACTTTGGGGCACGAACTGTTGATAGACACACGTCTGTATCTTCCCAAACGGTCGTTGAAACTGACGTGTAACAAGCTGTCGCATTGCTGCTGTTGTAAGCTTTTTTCTTGTAAGCTCGATCAATGCTATGGCAATTAGCGGCCATTGCATTTGCGAACAACCTGTCTCGGGGCGAGATCAAGCCTAGACTATCGCAACCAGAGCATAACTCTCCTACACATCTTCAGGCCCTATTGCGTGTTTGGGCCCCAAGCGCGATTTTGGGCTTCAGGTGGACTAAAATGATCCTGATCAATTTTGTTCGGGCTCCCGGCACCCCTTGGAAGTCCCGGCACGCTGTAGGGCTCAAGGCAACCTCGCACTTTTTTGCTTTCCAGTGAGGATTTACAGGCACATATCACGGACCGCAGAGATGGTGCAAGCTCACGGTGTGCATTATAACGACACTGGTGCATGTTTTGCATTTTATTTCATTTCATATGCACGATGAGAATCGGCCTGAGAGTGGTAATCGATCCGTGATGACCACAACTAGCGGCTGCATTTCGAGTTGACTCCAGTACCTGTCGGCGCTCTCGCTGTTTAGCTATGGGTGGTGCACACTTATCAGCTGTGTCCATCGAAGCGAGTCTGTCCTGAGCAGCTGCAGGTTCACCTTGACTTTGCATTCAGCACTCCGAAGCGTGAAGCGTCATCTGGGCAGGCCTGACCCTAACAAGCCTGGGCTGCCCCAGATGCATGGCTAGTCTACAGTCTGGCCTGCACGCGCCCAGTCTGACCTCTGCTCGCCCGGTCTGTGCCTCCGCGGGCGGACCGGTCAGGCGCGGTCTGCCGGGACACCGGCCGGTCTGAACCTTGCGGGGAAGCTGGGCATCCGCCAGCACCGACTGACGTCACCGCACACGACCAGCAGCGCTGCAGTCCGACGCGCGTGTGACGTCATCACATGAATGGCTGACTGGTGGCCACTGATCGCTGCCGATAATGGGCCGTACTGCCGCTGCGACTGGAGGGAAAGCCGCCACCAGCAGGATCATATTCGCTTGTCATGCCTCCATATCTACAAAGAAGCGATGCTGGGTATGCGCTTAGTAATATTTGCTAAATGCGTCGCAACTTCCGTGTCTAATTTTGTCTCGGAGTCGACAGAAGTACGCTCTCTCCTGTCCACCAGATGCTGAAACACTGTATCTCATCCTCTCTTCACGGGCAGGTAAGTGGAGAACACCTGCGTGCTGTGCCACATTTGGCCCTGTTCTCACGGTGACTCGCGGGTCGCTGCAAGGTAGCTCTTCAGGCACTGCAGCTGTCTGCATCTATCACTTTCTATGCACCTACCTTGTCATTGTGAGCGTGTACCCCATCTGGCCCGGAGCTCATTGGCACAGATCCCGGCACACGGACACACTACGGCTTCGTCTACCAGCCAACCGAACGGTGACCGTCGCCAGGGCCGGGAAACGACCGGGTGCATCGGCCTGGTTTGTTTGTTGCTTGTTTTCAATTTGGCTTGAGGTCACTTCGTTTGATCCCCTTCGTTTCGGTGTGCGACACACGGTATGCAAGAATGTGCACAGCACAAAGGACGTGGTCAGTCATCCTCAGTGATTCCCCCGACATCCGGTGACCTGAGCGCGCCGCCGGGCATTCCCCGGAGAAGGCGGCACTGGATTAACCCCACGAAACATCAGCGATCCAGAGCTGGAGCGAATGTCCAGGTCGCATCAACGGTCCGAGGCCAGATTGAACGATGACGTCACATGGATTATTCGAGGCCGGAATTGGTGATGACGTCATACCAGTACCCCGCTAGAAGGCGGGCTATCAGTTGCTCAAACATGCCTGCAACCCGTTGCAAAACGGGCCGAGCCAGTCGAAGTAGACCGCACGTGGTTGCACGGCGGCGGTAATGGAATTATTGGCGTTGCCTCATTGATGTGTGGCTGGGCGCACGAGGGTGGAACGGGCACTGTCTCGGCACAGCGCAGTTTCAACTGCCTAACGCGCACGGGACGGCGTTCCTGAGAGTACTCTGGTGCCGTGCTGCCGTTGCGCTCCTCGCCAGCCAATGGTTAGACATAAAGACATAAAAGATCAGTGCAACTATGAGCCACAAGGGCCCTTCTTGGTTGCACTCTGTACACTGAACCAGTTGCCCACCAAATCTGTCAATCAGCCCTCCCTGTAATACTGAAAAGCAAGCCCTCTATTCTTATAATGATTGTCTATGCTGTTTTTAAAGATGTTCAATGTGCTGCTACTGACAATGTTTTCTGGCAGCTGGTTCCAGTGTTCTACTACCCTGTTGGTGAAGAAAGTCTGCCTTAACCTTGTTCTGCTGTGGTTAACTTTAATTTTGAATTTATGACCTCTAATTGCATCATTTCTGTTCAATTCAAACATTTCCACAAGATATCCCCTCTCCAGACCATGGACAAATTTAAAGACCTGGATGAGATCTCCTCTCAGACTTCTATATCTAAGTGAAAACATATTCAATTTCTTAAATCTTTCCTCATATGCCAGGTTGCTTATGCCATTAACCATTTTTGTAGCCCTCTTTTGTACTCTCTCTAAAAGCCAACAATCTTTTTCATAGCTAGGAGACCAAGCTTGGATGCAGTATTCCAAATGTGGCCTGACGTATGCACAGTAAAGCTTCCTGATCACTTCCTCACTTCTGTATGATACATTCCTATTTATTGCCCCGAGCATTCTCAGTGCCTTCTTCCTGGCTTCCTTGGTCTGTTCTGATGCCCCCAGTTTTGTGTTTAGAATAACACCTAAATCCTTCTCCTGTTGAGTCACTGATAGCACTTGGCCACCCATCAAGTATGGAGCCTTCATATGCTGCTTACCTACATGCATAATTTTGCACTTATCAAAATTAAATTTAATTTGCAATTCTTCGGACCACTTCACAAGTTCGTCCAAGTCTTTTTGCAGCGAGATATGCTCATCTTGACCTGTTATTGCCCTAAAGACCTTCAAATCATCCGCAAATTTCAAAACTTTACTGCTTAGGCCACTTTCAATGTTATTTACAAATATAATGAACAGTAGTGGCCCCAGTACTGACCCCTGAGGGACTCCACTAAGAACATTTTGCCATGATGACTTTGTACCATTTAGCATCACTCTTTGCTGTCTATCTGAAAGCCACAACTCTATCCATTTTAAGATGCTACCTGCAATACCATGGGACTGAAGCTGTATCATTAACCGTTTGTGGGGTACCTTGTCAAAGGCCTTACTAAAGTCAAGATATGCTACATCAACATGATTTCCCTGATCAAGTTGTTCTGTGGCGAAGTTCAAAAAGTCCAAGAGGTTTGTGTAGACACGATCGTCCTTCTCTAAACCCATGTTGAGTATTTTGAATAAATCTGCTACCTTCCAGATAACTAACTATTCTATCCTTGATAATTGATTCGAGTACCTTGCAGACTAGGGATGTGAGATTTACTGGCCTATAGTTTTCAACTTTCCCTCTTTCTCCTTTCTGGAAAATAGGAACTACATTTGCCCTTTTCCAATCGGTTGGAATTTCATTTTGTGAAACTGATCTACAAAATATTATACTAAGTGGAAATGCCAGTTCCTTTTCAGTTTCCCGCAACACCCTAGCATAAACATCATCAGGTCCTGCTGCCTTGTTTGGCTTTATTTTCCTGATATGATTTTAAACATCACTATCAATGAAATCAACATCATTTGTCAGATCCCATGTCACTTGAACTATGGTGTACGGTCGGCAGATTGGTCACATCTTCCAATGTAAACACTGATTTGAACTGCTTGCTCAGCTCCTCAACCATCTCACTATCCTCACCCAATGTAGTCCCGTTTACTTCCAGTGGACCAATTGTGCTAGAAACATTACTCAGCTTGAGAAACTAAGAACTTTTACTGTCCCCATTACAGTTTCTAGCTAAATCCAGTTCTTTGCTCGCTTTGCTGCTCGGTTTTTGCTTCACAGTGTCTCTAGCTTGATACGCCTTTAGATTAACGACATTTGAGGCTTCTTTAAAGACTATAAATGCAGTTTTCTTAGCCTTAATTCTTTTTATCAAGTCTGGTGTAAGCCATGTTGGCTTTCCTACCCTTCTTTTGCGTCTTTGCTTTTGGGGGACATGTCTAATCTGAGTTTCCTTCAAGTAAGATGTGAACTTTTCCCACATTTCACAGGCATTTAAATTTGAGAATTCTTCTTCCCATCTGATGGCACTTAAAGCCGCTCTCATGCAGTCAAAGTCTGCTCTGTTGAAATTTGGAACCTTTACCAAATTATCCTTGATAATTTCCCCTACATGTGCCTTGAATCTAATTATGTTATGGTCACTTCTTCCCAGAGTTTCTCCTACAGTCAAGTCTTGAAACAAGTCACTTAAATCCGAGAATACAAGGTCCAAGAATGAGCCATGCCTGGTAGGTTCCGATACAAACTGGTGTAAGAACAGGTCCTCTTCAAGGCATTTCCTAAACATTTTGCATAATGGGGAGCCAACACCAGCATTTTCATAACCTTCTTTGATTAAAGTCACCAAGAATAAGGCACTTCCTCTTAAAGTTTCTACTGATTTCCTCACAAATCACCTTGTCAAGCTCCAGTTGCTGAGAATGTGGCAGGGTTCCTGATCGGTAGAAAGCTCCTACCCTAAGAGTATTGCTGTTGCCTTTTCCCACAGTGACATCAAGCCAAATGGTCTCCACAGACACATTTTTATCCCCACCTGCTACTTTGTGAGAACTGAAAAAGCTATTCACATAGAGCATTACACCACCCCCTTTCATTGCTGAACCCCTATTGCACGAAAGCATATTGTATCCTTGGATCTCATAGTCCTGCAAGTTATCTCCAAAATACCCTTCACTGACCCATGCCTCCGTAATGCAAACAAAATCTGGTTCCTCCTCAGCAACATAACACTTGAACTCATCAAATTTGGAACGGATACTCTGAGCATTAAACATCATACACTTAACAAATGCTCCATAACCACCTTTGGCTTTTTCATACTGAGGAGTTCTTTTATCACTAGATGAACTATCACTCTGTCCCCTTGAACTGCTTCTGTCCCTATTTGCAGACTTTGAGGTTCTATTGCCTTGGCTGACGCACAGTGAGGGACCCAACGATGGACCTGGCTGGATGCTCTATGCTCATTGCGCGATTTGTTCTGCCTTCCCATTAAATAGCACTTTGATGTCTGGAAGTGTTCGGTAAGTCTGAAAATGTTCACTATCTTTCGCACATGGACAATCCGTCTATACGTATGTTGCAACGCAAACAGCGAGCCATTTGATAACGTCAACAGCTCAGCTCACCTCCATTCCTGATCAACGCGGCAGCACCATTTGATAACGTCAACAACTCAACTCACCTCCATTCCTGACCAGCGCGGCAACACCATTTGATAACGTCAACAGCTCGACTCACCTCCATTCCTGACCAGCGCGGCAGCACCACTTGATGTCAACATCTCAACTCACCTCCATTCCTGACCAGCGCGGGAACACCATTTGATAACGTCAACAGCTCAACTCACCTCCGTTCCTGACCAGCGCGGCAACACCATTTGATAACGTCAACAGCTCAACTCACCTCCATTCCTGACCAGCGCGGCAACACCATTTGAAAACGTCAACAGCTCAACTCACCTCAATTCCTGACCAGCGCGGCGGCACCACTTGATGATGTCAACATCTCAACTCACCTCCATTCCTGATCAGCGCGGAAGCAGGACGCACAAACCGTAAAAGCCTGGCGTGGAAAGTGGGCGACTCAACCGCCATGCAGTCACTGCAATGTCAAACAAGGTAGATATATCAGGGAAAACTGCGAAGAAAAACTTGCCCTCTCTTGGTGTGGACAACTATTTATGATCGTCAGATTGCGAAAGCTAATATAAACGCCGATGCCGATATATGCTGTCTCACATGGTGTATCAAAACTGGTGTTATTTGGCATTGTATGGGGAGCAGGATAATATTTTCAGGCATATTGATCGCTTCCATTTGGTATCAAAAGTGTTACTTAGTGAGAAAGTAGAACCACTTGTGTATGCATTCATGCTTCCAGCATGGTTTGGTGGGGATCTGATTTGACATCGGGCTGGAACACTATTTCCAATCGGCACTTCCTGTGTGCCATCAAATTGATCACCTACCAAGTTCTATTGGCGCGTATTGTAACTTTGATAATCCAGCAGCATGTAGGGGAGACCGGGTCTAGTTGATACAATATTGGCGAAACTCAAAATAACTCATCACTTTGGAAGAGTAGTGAGAAAGTGCATTGGCGCACACAGACACCACGCACACTCGGTTGTATCCATGGCGAAAATGATTATCATTTCCCTCTAATTACAGGCATCTTCATCCTTTAAGAAGTTCAAGAATTTCCGTGCCCCGCATATACAGTTTTGCTTTAAAGCTCCATGAAGACATGTTTGCAGGACCTTAACACGCGCCCTGGAGGGGGGCGAAATCCGCCCACCCCTCCGGTTTTTCGTAGATAACTCCAGATTTTACCGGCATATGTACGCCATTGTTTGTATACCTGCTTATAAATGACCAGCGCGTTCTGTAAAGTATGAAAAATAAACATCGGCCGAAAATGTTTCGAGTTAGGGGTTGCTAAAGTCCAAAAAAAGTGATCAGCGCCAGACCATAAATATCGGCGCTTATGCGCTTCCAGTATATTGGCAAAAAGGAAGTGTTCTCGGAAAAACTAGCGACTTGTTTGGTGTACATTGTTATGTCATGTTGTTTCAAAGTCATGTTAGGTCACCAAGGTCAAGTCAGGTCAAGGTTATGACTGGTTAACACACGTCCTGGAGGGATGACTAAATTCGCCCACCCCTCCTATTTTGTGTACAATACTCCATATTGTACCTGTTGATATGCGCCATTTCTTACGTACCTACTTGGAAATGATCGGCGCATTGCGTAAAGTAAGAAAAATGGAAATCGGCCGAGAACTTTTCAAGTTATAGGCCGTTAAAATAAAAACAATTCGCAGCGCCAGACCACAGAAGTCGGCGCTGATGCGCTTCCCGTATATTGGCAAAAGGGAACTGTTCTTGACAACACTAGCGACTTGTTTGATGCATTTTGTTATGCTATATAATTTAAGTCAGGTTAGGTCGCCGAGGTCAAGTCAGGTCAAGTTCATGACAGGCTAATGGAACCAAACTTGGTCAACTGGAATGTCAAAAATGCAAATGACTGTCATGTGACTGATGTCACTTTACATGTTACTCCCTACACATCCCGGAATCTACTGTTTGTCACTGTGTCCCTGAGCGCTTACATACTTTATTCATGTATTTCACTCCTTTCTTTGCGAAGTCGATTGTGCCGAACCGCCCAACGGAGCAGTCGGGTGGGCAGCCCGGTTCCGGTAACTGGAGCAGGTAATGACCTGCCAAAGTGCCCCTATATAGGTGACCTGAAGTCAAATGGCGAATCTGGCATGCATATTGTATCATTAGTAATGTCCAAAACAGCATGAATGCCAATTGTGAAGCATTGAAATACAATCACAGCGATCCATAACATTGACAAGCGAATCCACGCAAAACCAGACAATTTTGTTATTTTGACCTCATTTGACTTTGAAGATATTGACCTAAGGTCATGCAATTTGCACACAACAGAGTTCACTATCATGCTCATGCACCCTGCGAATTTCGTTGCTCTAGCCTCAGTAGGAACCGAGATCTTGGGGGCGGAATCCGCCCCCCCCCCCTCCAGTGCGCGTAATTTGCCGAGGCCCTCCAGGGCGCGCGTTAAATCACACAAACGTCAGTTCCACACTGCCACGTTACTTCCCGTTACTGTTCCTTACTATCCGTTCGACATCGCTTCACATTGTCGAATCTGGGGTAGATAAACTGCGAACCCTGTTGATTTTTCCCAACCGAAGGCGTCCCTCTGGGTGGAATTGGGTGGACTTCGTCCCCAACCTCAAAAACCTTTTTTTTCGCCCGAGGACGACCCTCTGAGTAGAAAGTGTACCCCGGCGGAAGACTACCTGATCCGTCGGTGACGCAAGATATGCTTAGATTCCACATCAAGCACGACTGATTAAACCACTATCTGGTAGTATCCTTCTTATCTTAAATACACGGTATGAGGATGGGAAGAATGGGATAAGATGGAAGGTCTGTAAGTACCCTAAAAAAAAGAGTCTGACGTAGTCCGACACTAAAATATCGCTCCAACGTCACGGCCTGTGATTTTGGGAACAACAGCCATGTCTGACATATCAAAAGCAGCTTGAATGAAACAAAATGGATACAATAATTATACTGAAGCGTAAATTTGGACTGTTTAATACAAACGAAGCCACAGCAAAGTTTAACCGGCATCAAAATAGAAAATGCCAACGTTGAAAACTTTTGGTATTTCTCAAAGACAGACCTACTCATCACGCGTACTGACACCGAGGTGGAATGGATTAGCAGCGCGATGGTGCATGTAAATATCTCTCTGTGCACCTCGTCAAGGTTGCCAATGTGTAGAAACTGAGTCATTCGGTACCAACTGTTGTAGGGTACCACTGGTGTCCAGTACCAACTATTGTATGGTACCAACTGTTGCATGGTACCAACTGTTATAGGGTGCCATCTGCTGTCCGGTACCAACTGTTGTAGGGTACCAACTGTTGTATGGAACCAACTGTTGTATGGTACCAACTGCTGTAGAGTACCAACTGTTATAGGATACTATCTGCTGTCCGGTACCAACTGTTGTAGAGTACCAACTATTGTATGGAACCAACTGTTGTAGAGTACTAACTATTGTATGGAACCAACTGTTGTATGGAACCAACTGTTGTATGGTACCAACTGTTGTATCGTACCAACTGTTGTATGGTACCAAATGTTGTATGGTACCAACTGTTGTATGGTACCAACTGTTGTATGGTACCAACTGTTGTAGGGTACCAACTATTGTATGGTACCAACTGTTGTCCGGTACCAACTGTTGTAGGGTACTACTGCTGTCCGGTACTAACTGTTGTATGGTACCAACTGTTGTAGGGCCCCAACTGCTGTCCGGCGGCACCAGTCGAATCTCATCTATCCCTGTGTACAACTTCAGTCTCTGCCGCCTACTATACGTTCGCGCCTCGCGGTACTGAAAGCAAAGAAAACGTAAGTAGACGTGGGACATATATGCACTGACGGATCTAGGATTTCGCTAAGGGTGGGCGAAGGAGGCGCATTTTAACCCGGAGGATGCATTCGACTGAAAATGTTGCTGACCGGGGCAGGGCGATTGGGTGCACTCGACCTTTTCGGAGAAACACCTTCTCCACCTTGAGACACACCACCCCATCTCGATCTGGGGCACCTTTTGGAGTGCTAAAGGAGAAATGACCACTCTGAAAGTGCTCAGGGCGAAAAGGGGCGACCCCCGGTGGCCCCTTTCGCTTCGTCCTTCGCCTTGAGTCCGTCCGTGTGCATATGTAATCTTGCCAACGCAAAGCCAACTAATTATACGCAATGTCATATGCCCCACTCCTTAGTGTTTATTCGTCCTAGTCAGTCAGTGGTGGGGTTTTCGATGTCGCAGGAACTCATGTTGCTGTGATATGCTGATGAACCGTTGATTTTCCAGTACCATGGCATTACCATTTCCCAGTATCACAGCATTTCCCTATTGATTTCGCAGTAGGCCACAACGCTGCTAATGCATGCTACGATCTTGTTGATTGCCTTGATGCCTCAACATTGTCTTGTTGATTTCTCAGTAGACCATAGCGTTGCCTTGTTGATTTCCCAGTACCATAATATTACTATTTTCCAGCATCATGACATTGCCTTGTTGATTTCCCAGTACCATATTACTATTCCTCAATACCATAATACCGCTGTGCTGACAATGTGCGTAGCGCCCGGCTTGTTCGCTTTATTCTGAACGCTTACCTGATATCTTGTGGAAATGTTTGAATTGAACAGAAGTGATGCAATTAGAGGTCATAAATTCAAAATTAAAGTTAACCGCAGCAGAACAAGGTTAAGGCAGACTTTCTTCACCAACAGGGTAGTAGAACACTGGAACCAGCTGCCAGAAACCATTGTCAGTAGCAGCACATTGAACATCTTTAAAAAAAACAGCATAGACAATCATTATAAGAATAGAGGGCTTGCTTTTCAGTATTACAGGGAGGGCTGATTGACAGATTTGATGGGCAACTGGTTCAGTGTACAGAGTGCAACCAAGAAGGGCCCTTGTGGCTCACAGTTGCACTAATCTTTTATGTCTTTATGTCTTTATGATACGGCATGCAGCACAGATCTAGTGCTGCCCGCACCCGGATGCTGCCACGGCCGGCGCAGTAGGACCGTGGCGCGCTATTTCGTCACGTCTGGCTCGATGCCGTCGTGGAGATGCATCCATAGCAATAAGCTACCAGCGGTCAACCCTTCGCATCAATGCGATAAAAAGGCAGCCGTCGAGAGGATCGTCTTGCTGTGTTTGCCGAATACATCATACCGGAGCCACAATAAGCCAGAATCTCATAACATGTGTGTATTGGACGAACATCGATCACAGTGTACTTGCAGCCTTACAGCGCAGGCATTCGCTGATATTCTGCATTTCATGAAATGCTCAGACGTTCCGTGCAGGACTGATTATGTGAATTGAGACATTTCCAATTCTGGTGGACTTTTGACTTTCGAGATGACCTGGGGGATTCGGACGCCGCCAAAGGCGACAAAGAGTTCAAACCGTGAAGCTTGAGGATTGGACATCGATTGGGAGTTAAGAAAGCCCCCAAGTGGAATAAATGTGTTATTCCATTCAGTTCGACGAACTTGCATGGTCTCAGATGGATATTTTATAAGAAATACAAATCCACGATCAGATGTGGTAATTACAGGGGCGTTGAGAACTTACGTAATTTGCTCTCATTCATCGCATTCCTAAGCATTCCATGTCATACTGGATGTCAGCAAATGCTGACGACGTATACCCAACATCTTCAACAATTCGCATCGCATTGACATCGCCTGCGGCAATTTCTCAAAGTGGAGGGGGGATGACGCTGGCAGCACCTCTGCCTGAGATGGTGCCTGGCACCGCGCTGAGAGACTGATGTACTAACAGGGAGGCCGCCGCACTCCCGCAGAGACCGCTGACCCTTGCACCCGACCAGCTTCCCCGGGTCGGTGGGAATACTGCAGACCGGTAGGTCCAGTTCCAGAGAAGGAACAAGTATGACGGTCAGACCGGCCCGACCTGTTGCAAATGCACACCACATGACCTGTCAGTGGCAACCGTACAGCGATAACATCGTTCGCAGACATATATACAACGCAGAACAATCACTTGCTACACTTAACACGGTTAATACTCAGTCTAGCGTGATGGGATGAGGTGCACCCTCATATAGATACCACATCCACACTGAAGCCATGTCTGCTGCGCATAGTTATAAAATTGTTTTATGCCAATTCCCGATGCAAAGGATATTGGCAGGCCTTTGCAATAGTTTTAAGCGTTTTCATGCTTCAGGTATAATTACCATATGCCTCTACCTGAAGACATTACAGGAAAAATTTGAGGTCGAACTAGCAAAACAAAACTGGCGAAAACTGAAAATGAATACTAAAATCGTGAGGAAAAGCTCGTGAAATGATAAGTGTATGTGTTCAGACTCGCCTACTCAGTGTACGCTGGCAGAACCGTGCGTCGATGGGCGTGGGTGGAGCGACGGGCTAGAGTAAGTTGAAGATGATGGTGACCCCGAGTGACGGCACGTCCGTCTGCACCGTCTGCGAGTCGGCGCGGCGGCTCGTCTTCCCCCGGCCGAGCGACTTGAAGCAGACGTTGTTGAGCGGCTTCATCTTGTCGTCCTGCACGCTGACGCGGAAGGTGGGCCGCTGGAAGGCGGCCGCCGTCAGGCCCACCCGCGAGTCGCACAGCAGGTTGGCGCACTGGTACGGGAACTCGGACCGTGTCGGGATGCGCGGTCCGACGTGGCCGAGCTGCGCCAGCTTCTGCCGCAGGCACGTCTCGGCCAGCTCCGGGCAGTCGAACGAGTGGATCTTGTACGCCTGGTAGAAGAGGAAGCGCTGCAGCTTCTTGCTGGTGCCCGAGTAGGTGGGGTTGAGCACCATGATCTTGGTGCCGGTGCACGAGTTGTCCTCGGCGCTGACCACGCGCACCTGCGTCAGCGGCGTGTCCACCGTGGTGCCGATGCTGTTGCTCTGCAGCGCCTTGAAGCACGCCTCGCCCTCCATCTTGTCGTCGTCGTAGAGCAGGTAGTTGTAGTAGCCGAGCGCCAGCTCCTCCATCTGGGAGTGGCACAGCAGCCGCATGCACGAGTCCATCTCGCCCAGCCAGGTGGCGGCCAGCTTGTTGATCAGCTCCATCTTGGCCGGGTCGCCGACGCACGAGCTCAGCACGGAGACGACCAGGTCGCGCGCCAGCTCGAGGCGCGCGTACTGCGGCACGAAGCCGGCAGAGGCGGAGCGCGCCTGCGGGCCCGAGTACATGGTCAGGTGGGTGACCGGCTGCCGCTGGCCGTGCGGCTGCACCAGCATGGCCGGCCGCGTCACGTGCAGGTCCGACTCGCACAGGATGAACGTCTCGAGCGGCTGCACGGAGCTGCCCTTGAGCGCGCTGAGCAGCAGCAGGCGCTGCTTCTCGACGCGCGCCGCCGAACACCGCGAGTCGTGGAACACCAGGTGGATGTCGCCGGCCGCGTAGAACGCCACCGGCAGGTTGGACTTGTAGTAGGTGTCGGGCGACGAGCGCACGTCGGCCATGCAGGCGGCGCCCTGCTCGCTCGCGTCGTCCACGTACACAGAGGTGAACGTCTTGCCGCCGGTGTGGTGGACGATGAGCACGTGGGCGGTGCACAGGATCGGCACGCACGACGACGGCGCGCTGACCTGGTGCAGCTGGAGCGCGTCGCTGGTCAGCGGGTTGCCCTCGATGTCCTGCAGAGGCCGCTGCGGCAGGCACTCCATCAGATTTTGTGACTGCGAGCGCACGCCGGCCAGCAACGTGGCCAGCAGCGGCAGCAGCACCTGCCAACAGGAGAGAGGATCGTGACGACACCCGCGCAGCACAACGGACAGTATATCACGACCACGTCTCGCAGGACAGCCAGAATGTTTGTACCACACGTTTCACGGGACAAAAGGAATGTTTGTACCCCACGTCTCACAGGACTCCTTGAATGTCCGTACCTCACGTCCCCCAGGACAGCCAGAGTGCCTGTACCGCACTCGTCTGCTAACGACTGTGTTCCCAGTTCCCGTGGAGGCAGCACGTGAACTGCTAATTGCCACTAGCTTGGTGCCAGTCGATTCATTTCTATTTTCCAGAACATTGGCACATCCGCCACAATTTGTCACGGACTCAGGCGGCACCGACACTACCCGACAATTCATAGTTACTACACAATATCTGCCGTCGCATTAGGCTGTCTCACATCATTAGTGAAAATGAACTGTTAGCCATGTCGAGGAGTGCTTGCTATCCTATAAGTGACACACGTCTTTAAAAAAACCAAAGGGTTATGCACTCAGTCAAGAATAATGAAGAAGCATTTTTGAACGCAAATGCCACTTAGGAAGAAATGAATCATACAAAATACAACGCACACAAGTCTGCAATGCTGTTGATAATTTTGTTACATTGATATATGTGGCTACTTGGTTGTATTTTGACTGAGCTGTAGGCTCACTACATCAGTTGACACGGGATCCCAGCACTGGGCTGTGGACTGACCTCGTCATTTGACACGGGGTCCCAGCCCAGCGCACTGACTTGATGGTGTACCGACTGGGCTGTGGGCTGACTACGTCACTTGACACGAAGTCCCAGCCCAGCGCACTGACTTGATGGTGTATCGACTGGGCTGTGGGCTGACTACGTCACTTGACGCGAAGTCCCAGCCCAGCGCATCGAACCGGTCCTACTTTCCCTGGCCACCCAGCGTCAAACGGCCACTAAAACACATGCGTACGTTGGCGACACGACCTCCAAGTGCCCCATGCCTGACAGCCCCAGATGGCACGATGCCGCCGGTGCAATTCAACAGCGCACACAGGCGCCGGAAATCTACAGCCGAGACGTGGGTGTTCCATCCACCCATGTCGATGCGCAGTTGGCCGCGAGAGGGTGCTCATGAAAAACGCGGCGCTGAGGAGTCACGTGACTCAATTGACCCCTGGGATGAGCGGCACGGAACCCACCCGCAAGGGCAGCGAGTTAACGTGATAACCCGGCTGGATAGCATCAGGCGTTCCCCACAATGCGTGCTCCCCATAATCTACCGCACCATTAATCGTCGAAGCGTCACGTCCCAGATCTCCGGTGAAACTGGGTGACGTGAATAGGGCGCGCGGGGGCGTGACATGTCACGCGGATCGTGTGGTTCATGAGGTCACGGCAGGGGGCGTACCTGGGTCGTGAAAAACACCGGCACGACGCGAGGGAGGCGGTGGTGGTGGGGGCACGACGTGTTATCAGGGAAGCGATGGTGGCCAGGGGGCAGAACGTGTCGAAGTGTGGCGCGTCAGGAATGTCAAGATGTGGTGTAGATGAATGTCAGGAGGTGGTGTATAGGAATGTCAATACATGGCGTATGGGAATGTCAACACGTGGTTTAGAAGAATATCAGTGTGGTGTATAGAAATGATGATTTCCCTTATTCTAATTTGCATTTTACTTGTGTTGATTAGGGGTGGGGGTGGGGTAGAGTGGGGGCGGCAAGTTGCCATGACTTTCCTTTTAAGCGCTTCGGGGGCATGGCCGGAATGCCCCCTCCCACTTGGATCCGTCAGTGGTTTACAGATTGCGTGCAACAAAACTTGGGTGACACAAGCAGTGCTTTGATTGCACGCCTCACGATCCCACACGGCGACAGCGAGTCCTTGTGTGGCAAACTCTGTTCATATCTGATGCACCGCCATGCGCGCGACCCACGTGAGGTTGTGCCGCGGCTGTCACCAGGCGGCCGTGAGAGGTGCGGCTCCGCGCGCACGCGCGCAGTCGCCGGCTGGCCGGAGTCACGCGGGTGTGACGTGTGACCAGCGCGCGGCGAGACCTTGGCGCCGGCCACAGACGACCGTCGGTAGCGCCGCAGGGTCTTGTTACGCGTGTCAGTCGCCGCGGACCGGTGTGACGTCATCGGTGTCCAGGCGTCACCAGGGGTGTGGTGCAGGCAGCCGCCAGCGGGGGTTATAGCAGGGCTCTGAGAGCAGCCGCTCGCGCTCAAGTAGTACGACACGCGAGGAAACGTGGACAACATTGAACGGAAGCAACAATCCATGATAGGCTGCTTGTTGCGTGATTCGATCATTGATGCTTACGCTTTATATACGCTTTACAATAAAGACGTATATCCACAAGCCAGATATCCTCCCCTTGAACAGTCCGCCAGATTTTCCTCATGTTTCTATGTGACGGAAATAATATCTGACATAGAACAGAGAGCTTTGAATGCCTTTGAATTACCTCAACTCGACTTGAAATTCTCTCCACTCGACTTCAAATTATCTCCACTCCACTTCAGAGCAAATAGCCTGAACGGTCAGATCAGACTTCACTGCTTGAGCCCAACTCTCGCAAAGTTGAACGGGAACGGGAAGCACCTCTGCGCGTAGTGGATGTGGTGGAGGTGGGGTGGGGGGCTTGTTTAGATAATTGTCGCAGTTGTACACTCGCGATGACATTGTCACATTGCTCTATGACAGGTTGAGACGGTAGAATAAAGTTATTTCGCTGGAGCCAGTCCAGACGGTTGGTATCAGGACCCGGGCCGGTGCCGGTCCAGACGGTTGGTATCAGGACCCGGGCCGGTGCCAGTCCAGACGGTTGGTATCAGGATCCGGGCCGGTGCCGGTCCAGCTGGGTGGTGCCAGGTCCTGGGATGGTGTCTGTCCAGATGGGTGGTGCCAGGTCCTGAGATGGTGTCTGTCCAGATGGGTGGTGCCAGGTCCTGGGATGGTGTCGGTCCTGATGGGTGGTGCCAGGTCCTGGGATGGTGTCGGTCCAAATGGGTGGTGCCAGGTCCTGGGATGGTGTCGGCCCAGATGGCTGCTGGCAGATCTCGGGATGGTGTCGCTCCGGACGGATAGTCCCGAACGATGCCAGGCGGTGCAAGGTAGTGCTGTGTGGCGCTGGGTCGTATCGAGTAATGTCGGGTAGTACCACGTGATGCCAAGTAATGTCACGTGGTGCCGGATGGTACTGCATCGTGCCGGGTATTTTCTGGTGGTGCCACGTGGGGGCGTGTGGTGCTGTGTGGTGCCGTGTAGTGACGGATGTAATCGGGTGGTGTCGCGGGGTGCAGTGAGGTACCGTGTGCTGCCGGGTATTATCGGGTGGTGTCATGCGGTACCGAGTGGTGCCGTGTGGTGCCGGGTACCATCGGGTGGTGTTGTGTAGTTCAGTGTGGTACCGTATGATGCTGGGTACCATCGGATGGTGGCATGTGGTGCCGTGAGGTATCGGGTCAATAACCGACTGTCCAGCCCAGCCATGGTATCAGCAGCCGAATCAGCTGGTCTGGAGCCCTTCCACAGAACTTGTTTACACCTAGCCACCTTGCCAATGACCTTGACAGGTGAAGCAACGCCTGCTGTCCAGGCACCGACTCCCAGTCACCGGACTGCGTGAACCAATCGCATGGGTGTTGTAGAGAATCCGGCTGACAGACAGAATCCGGATATACATAGTATAGTGGATTCATAATCATCCACACAGGTGGGCGGAGGGGACATAATCGTGGGTATGGGCCACGGATCTGGCTACAAGCAAATAAAAAAGGTTGCGAGGAATGAGCTACCCATCTCCTGTATGACTGACGTCCGTGTAGGCAAAGTTGGCTTTTGGACACAAGTCGCTATTTGTAGAGGATCATGATCATATCCATTGCTTCGAAGCATTAGTACTTCTGAGCGTTCTGACTTATCAATAGCTGTCTTAATTACAGCTGTCTTGTGTTCAACGAATCGTAATGTGATCCCAAATAAACAATGCATGTTATCCCTCATAGATACAGGATACGACCTATCAAGTACTTTGCTTGTGGACGAAGTTACTCCCCCATGCGACACAAAATGTGCACATCTTGAAGTGATATCAATTCTATGTCACGAGATATAATTTTTGCTCCTCTACACAAATTCAGGTTAGCACAGGGAAGAAATGATTAATTAACAGGTACAATGAATCTGGTCTCCCATATTAGTGAACTCTGCAGACTTCGAAATTGTGAGTAATAGACAATGGTCATCACCATCACATGCCTTCATGAAGCGCACCATAGTTGAAGCCGTGATAATCCCCGCCCGCTGTTTCCTGACGATGGTAGCGAGGCTCACGAAGTTGTCGTTATGACCTGAATGCAGTCAGCCAGCAAACCGTGGGAGTGCAGGCGTGACTTTGACACAGATGCGTCAGTTTTGCGGTGGAGGAAGGTAGCACCGCCGGCTTGTAAACAGATCTGACCGTCATTTTTCTGAAGGTCTGAGGTGACGTAAGACAAACGAAACATAACGAAAACACACCGTGTTGGTGACTCGAGTTTCATAAACTACACCGAGCCAACGAGGGCAGCCTTGGCGGTTACCGGCCGGCCTGGAACGGTATTGGTTCATACATGAATGGCGAGGCAGAAACTGCTGGAAGGGTGGAGCATCCAGCCGGGCCGGTGGCGTAACGCAACCTTGTCCTGACTAGTGCACCGGTTGGGAAAGACAGTGTTCTGAACTGTTGAAACTCTGAGGCGCTATCGCCGAAATTATGTCGCCAGCTTCCAGTGCAAACCAAGCATGATTCGAACTTTCGATCGCAACGGCTTCCAACAGTTGAAGGGCAACATTAATGAAGGATGCTCGAGTAGTGGACAGTGAAAATAATTCCGGGCCCAATTAACAGCTAAGGCAGACTTCCGACGTGGTAATTGTAACGTGGTGGGTTCGGGAACGAGGTGGGATAGACTGTCGCGAGTACTTGGACACGTCAGACTCGAGTGTGCCATGGGAACGTGATGAGGTGGGTATAGGGCGTGATGAGGTGGGTATAGGGCGTGATGAGGTGGGTTGTAAGGCGTGATAAGGTGAGCTATAGGGCGTCATGAGGAGGGTTATAAGGCGTGCTAAGGTGGGCTATAGGGCGTGATGGGGTAGGCTATAAGGCGTGATGAGGTGAGTATAGGGCGTGACGAGGTGGGTTATGTGGCGGTGAATTGGACGTGATAGGCTTGTGTATGACCGGGAGGTGATAAGGTGAGGTATATGGTGATGGCGCCTCTGACCTTTGGTCAGCAGACGTGGTCTCCTGGGTGTCACGTGCAGTACGCACTGTTAGTCTGTCTGTACAGTTTGCAGTGGTGGAGTGCGTCTGACCGGTGGTCAGCAGACGTGACCTCCTGGGCGGTACGAGCAGTACGCGCCGCCACAGTCTATCTGTACTGTATCTGTGCAGTTTGCAGTGGTGGAGCGCGTCTGACCGATGGTCAGCAGACGTGACCTCCTGGGCGGTACGAGCAGTACGCACCGCCACAGTCTATCTGTACTGTATCCGTGCAGTCTGCAGTGGTGGAGCGCGTCTGACCGATGGTCAGCAGACGTGACGTGACGTTCAGTACGCAATGACACGCAGCACGCACACCACGGGACCGCAACGAAGCCGATGCAGCCGACGCGGGAAACCGCGGCCAAATCAAGGCCGGCTATTCAATTCGCTGACGCGGATGTGGGCCACATTCACCGACACATCACGAGTACGACGGAGCCGGCCACCGCCAACGGCGGCCGGAGGAAGTCACCAGGAGCCGACGCCAGCCGGTGCGGATCAGAGTCCGATGGAGGATACCAGGAGCTGAGGGAGCAATCAGAGTCGGTGGCTGATTAGCGGCAGATCGAAGAGTTGTCATGGGGGTACCTGTCCTGAGGGGCGCCACTGGGAAAGTACCTGGAGGGGCGCCTTTCCCTTTCGAAGGGTGCCCATAAGGTTGAACTTATGGGTGAAATTATTTTCCTGTTATTATATTTCCTTTCCTTCCTAGCTAAGTGCTACATGGTACATTTCCACAAGATTCGACTTCATTAAATTTGCATAAATACCACCGCGATCAGCTGCAGAATACATTTGCTGAACGAACAGCCAGAGAAGCTCCCAATGTGAAGGAATCCTATGGGCTGCCCAACGCCTTAACTCGTCAGAATGCTCTACTGCCAGGCCAGCTGCAGCCGTTGCAAAATAACGACAGCGAACAAATATATAACACACGTTTAGTGTGCTGCAAACACCAAACCCACCCTGATCGAAAACAAACTTCCAAATCCGAACTGCTTTAATTCATCAGCGCATTCGTCGGGTGTTGACGGTCATTCATGACAACTGCGTGAGTTGGCAGCTCGTCCTCATATTTCGTCTATCAGAAATAGAAGAGTCCATCTAGTCCACTAGCTCCGCCTGAAAATGATTCCTGGTTGGTAGGCATCGTATTTTGAATTATTTGCAACTGGTAAGCAATTTATTAACTAGCGACAAAGTCTATCGGTGCAAGGCCATGCCATTCAGCTTGTTGGTATGCATCACGTTAGTTCCTCTCTGCAAGAGATTGCGAAAGTCAGCTTCAGCGTTGCTGCAGGTTGGCTTCTTGCAGCTGTTGTTTCCATGCTCGGCCGACCATTGACCTGGGATTAAGGCAGAGCACCCATTCTCCCCAGCGCAGATTCGGTCGGGCTGGGCCACTGTTCAATCAGAAGTGCATCCAGCGAACGATCAAGTGTCAATGACCTCACATATCGCGCTAATTATACCTCCCAGTTATCACACCACCTTCTCAGTGCCGGCCCTCACTTCCGTATCATCTGACCATACCTGGCGGCAGCGCTACACTGAATACCACCGATAGGACGGTCGCACATGGGAGCACGTACGCCTAGTTACACTGGTGCCCAGGCATTCGTGCAGCGGTGCCCGTAGTACCACCACCGACCGAGATCGCTGGCTGGTGGCACTACGGGCCTGTGCATTGGCACACCTGTCCACGACCCCGGGACTTAAGAGGCTCCACGGCATCGGCGTTATCACTGGCACGTTGTCGCATACAGCTCAGCTAATAGCGATGTCGATGAGTTATGCTGACGGTGTCGGGGTTATTCGGCGGTGTCGGGATTATTCGATTGTGTCGGGATTATTCGGCGGTGTCGAGGCTATCCGGTGGTATCTCCGTTTGTCCCAGTTTTACCGTCAGTATTATCCGGTGATTTGCCCGTTTGTTCCAGTTATGTCCGTTTGTTCCAGTTATGTCGGCGGTGTCGGTGATATCCGGTGGTGTTCCCTGGACATGTCTCCCCCTACCAATTTCTGAGAAGTGGCGATTTGTCCCCCTCAATTTTTCCCGTGTCTCTAAAACCTCAGCTAACTGGGTGTCATCGCCACAAAGTCATGCTTAATCATTTATAAAGTGGCTATTTATAAATATATAAATATAAATGTATATATATATATATATACGTATGTCTATATATAGCTACGCAAGATTATCACCAATAATACTAAAAGCCAATAAAGCCAATCAACGGGCTTCAAAGGCTATCCGTCGTCACAAAATCCCAGAATGGTAAATAAGCAAACGTCAGAAATGTCTGCTTTCAGACCATTCTTGAATAACATGAACCCTGACTATTTTCTGTTTTCGCTTGGGTGGACAATTGTGCTCCGCTAGGCAACGAATTTGCATTATCGCAAGGCTCTATGCGTCTTATGTTGCATTCCTCTGCTCATATATTGATACATCTTGAACAAATGCGACTCTGGGTGTCCTTGGGTATCTTCAAGACTACTGAGGGAAGTCATGGGCAGTCTTAAGCACGTACGTCAAGTTAACGTCGTATTTGTATTCGCTTTCAGCGTTCGCCAGGGGCATATTGACATCAGCATTCAGCGACGGGTTTATGATCGTTCAAATCAATTACCACAAATGCTTCTGCTTGTACTGAACACGCTGGAAGGAGCTACATAGGTCTCAAATTACCACTTTAACGGTTAAGCTTCAACTCAAACCGGTTTATCCGGTCGCCTTCCATTTGTTTTCGTTTTCACCCATACCTGTCCAAGTCTGGCATCAAGCCTGGCTGTGGTCAACCACCGTGTAACATTTCAAATCAGTGCATGTCGAGATCAAATTTCTAGGTCGAATGTGTCGATGTATTAGATGGCGATATTGAAGCGATATCGACCGTGCACGAGGTTCGGTCGCTATCGCTTCAATTTCCATCAAATGGGCGTCATTCGATGTGGCTTTCTATGCAATACCAGAAAGCTAAGCAATCAAATTATGTTTCAAGGACAAAGTCCAAGCTGATCATTCGGTCGCATTTTTTTTCGTTTTCTCTCAAACCTCTCCAAGTCTGGTATAAATAAATAACCAGTGTAACATTTGAAACCTGGAGTGTTTTGAACAAAACACTCGAGTAACATTTTAAACCTGGACATGTCAAGGTCAAAGGTTTCATTGAGTTCTTCGATGTTCTCGCATTTCATCGCTATGGCTTCAATTTGCGTTATGTGGATGTTATTTGACGTGGCTTGCCGTACGGTATCCGAATGCTGAGATATCGAAATAATTTCAAAGATGTCGAAAGTCCGGCGTGTGTGTGTAATAAGAATAGGAGGGCAAATCAATTTTTATTTAAACCATTTTGATATCAAGCACTCGTATTCTATATGACTAAGGGCTTCCCAAGAAAACCGGCATAACCTGCTTGGACTGTGCTCTCACCGGTGGTTTATAATTTGCACTGCGACTTTGCTCTTCCGAATACATAAAATATAGAACTTTTTTAAATGGTCCGCTTTCCTCTTAATGGTTCAACGGAAGTTGTCAAATTTGCAAGAGAAGTTAATAACTTGCCAAAGTTCATAAGTATCCAAGTCTTGAATGTCCATATTTGTTACCATAAAGCCATCATCCAATATTTTGTCTTTCCTGCTATAAGAGTTGTGCATTTTTACCAAATCGCTCCATGATGATCGTGAAATCGGGTCCAGCGCATATGACTTAAAGCTAGATGTTCATAGGCAATGATAAGTAGTGAAACTTGCTTATTTTGGTGGAACTTTTAGTCGCCCAAATAACATTTTGAACAATGGTGATTCCGAAAAAATTGAAATACATTGAACATTGAATTGAAATGACACGAAATGACAATGACAATGAAAAAGAAGTGGCTGAAGTCCAAGGACTTTTGTTCTGGGGAAGGCGAAGCTGGGTCCCTCTATTCAGTTCAAAGTTACGTCGTTCCTGATTTGCCTCCCACCCCCCACACACACGCACACAATTTATAGCATAGCTGACATCTGTCATGGCACATCTGTTAAACGGCCAGATTCCTCTGACCCTGAAATCGGCTTTAATGCTCTTTTTGGACAGTGATCCGGAGTACGCTACTTGCACCAGGTGTGGTACGTCGTAGGTAGTTGCGGCCTTGCCAGGATTCTGCCTCATCCAGTCCGACCTCTTCCTGGGCGCCCCCTTATGAAGTAACCTTTGTAGTGCGCTGGTGAGAATATGAACAATTACAATGTGTCCAAACACTTAGGAAGATTGTTTAAAATATACTTCAAACATGTTTTAATTGCTTTTGTTTGCAACGTACTAGACACGTTTGACTCTCTCGCGACGGCGGAACCAAAAGACTGTAGTTTCGCAAAGCATGGGACAGATGCTAGGTTGGCTCAAATGGTAGCATACAAGTCGACATATAGGGGATGGATCAGCTTACCTACATGTTCAACTAACCTCACTTTCCCCTGCCCGTGGTGTCGGGTTACCCGATGGTGTCGAGGCTATCGCGTAGTATCCCTATATGTCCGCGTTATGTCGGCGGTGTTGGTTTATGCAGGTGCCGTCGGACGTATCCGGTGGTGTCGAGGCTAGCGCGTAGTATCCCCGCGTAACAACCTAGGCATACTACATGCCTGGGTTGTGTCGGCGGTGCTGAGGTTATGCCGGTGGTGTCGGAGGTATCCGATGGTGTCGAGGCTAGCGCGTAGTGTCCCCATATGTCCGGGTTATGTCGGCGGTGTTGGGTTATGCCGATGGTGTCGAGAGTATCCGGTGGTGTCGCCCAATGTCGTTGCCTTGCGGCGTCCAGCCCACCAGCACACCTAGGCCGGCACGTGGCGCACAAACCGGCGCCCCGGTCATGAGCCGAAAGTTTAAATCGGCGTCTGTGTCCCCCACAGGTGCATGCCAGTATTTAGTGATTGGGAGTTATCCCAGGAGAACTCCTGGTGTGGGTCAGGAGCCTGGGTAAGGGAGCCGGCGCCCATGTGGATCAGGGGCCTGGGTAAGGGAGCCGGCGCCCATGTGGGTCAGGAGCCTGGGCAAGGGAGCCGGTGCCCATCTGGGTCAGGAGCCTGGGTAAGGGAACCGGTGCCCATGTGGATCAGGGGCCTGGGGAAGGGAGCCGGCGCCCATGTGGGTCAGGAGCCTGGGTAAGGGAGCCGGCGCCCATGTGGGTCAGGGGCCTGGGTAAGGGAGCCGGCGCCCATGTGGATCAGGAGCCCGGATAAGGGAGCCGGCGCCCATGTGGGTCAGGAGCCTGGGCAAGGGAGCCGGTGCCCGTTCGATGGAGACGCTTGACGTGAGCCATCAGATGTGACGAGCTGAGTTTGGTCGACCAGCTCGGATCTGCCCAGAAGCTGTCGGTCCAGTTTTTCTTCCTTCCGGATGTGAAACCAGCCCAGGAGCAGCCCTCTGGCGTGGGCATAATTAGAGAACTAATTACGACAATATAATTATAATTGGCATGTTAACCGGCTTATGTGTTGTCTACTGTGCAATGTCATCCCACAGCCATATACTTTATGCAAATGTGAGCTATGTGCATGGTACAGTGCAGCCCTACACGACGTTCCTGAGCGTCATTCATTCCGCATTAATTGTGTGTTGAATGTGCTGAATAAGGTCCATTCTCACTGTTTTAATTAGGTCCGGACACGACCAAACACCAGATTGTCGTGGTTCAGTTTGGCAACCTCCAAGTAGCCGCTGTCCCATCGCCACATTCATCCTTAAACACGGGTGTGCCATTGAACTTGTCAGCCAATCCGTACACCCCCTCCGGCACGGCGCGAGTTCAAGAGGCCTAGCGTGTTCTGCCAATTTTACGGCGTGGTATATTTTTTTTTTAGTCAAGAAGGGATAGGTTTTGACAGATTAATCTTGCATGAAGCGCCGCTATTTTGGCCTATGATGCAGTGGCTATTTTAATAGCGCACAAGCCTCCATCCTGACTGGTGCACATCGACGCAGGCTCAAGGTAGCCTGAGCTATAAGACACAAAATGTCACATGCATGGCACCGGTTGGACTCGAATGCACTAGCGTCCTTTTCTGATCTAGTGTCCTGAAAACGTGATCTGACATCCATGGCGTAACCAAGGGAGAGGGGCAGTCCCTTCCCCATTGATGGCCGGAAAGGGCTCTCCGGGCGGCTGCCCTGAGGAACCTCCAAGAGTCCTTCAAGGCATATGTGCAAGGTCCGCAGGCTGACTGAAATGATTCCGGGACTATAAGGAGGGTCCCGAGTTAACGGGAAGTGCGCTCAGGAATACTTGAGGGCCTTTGGATGGGTCAACGTAAAGGGCTTCTAGATCGACGGAAGGGCCCGAATAGTTCGAAGTGCTCCCGAACTGACGAATAGGGCCCCGAGCCAATATGAATGACCCTGAGCTGTTGGGGGGGGGGGTTGACGAGGGGACGCCGGGTGGACGGAGAGTATCCTGAGCCGTTACAGAGAGTATCCAGAGCCGACGGGTGGGGGAAAGGGCCGGACGTAAAGAGCTACTAGGTCGGCTTTTGCTCACGCTAATAGAGAGGGGCTCAGAGCTGACAGCGGGCCTCATGATTAAACAGAGGGCCCCGAGCCAAGGAGACGATTCGAGCCGACGCGGAAGATTTCCGGTGATGCACGAAAGGCTTCAAGCCCATGGAGGGGCACGGGCTATTAAAAAGCAGTGGCGTTTTCAAGGGGTGAAGGTGTCCCCCCCCCTGTGAGTCCGATGGAACCCTGCAGACGACCGCCATAAGGGGCATGAGATATAATCGAGGAAAGGTTTAAGCGCATCTAACAACTTGTGTGGAAAGGCCCTATCTGTGTGAAATAGTATCAGCTGGAATGGGACCCTAACAGCTGAGGAACAGAGAGGTCTGTGATGTTCTTTGAGTTTGAACGGGTCTCTGATGAATGAACAGTACCCTTATGAGCTAAAGAGTACTAGTGAGGGCCCATCTCATATCTGAAGTGCCCCCGAGATGCTAGCTGGATAGGACTATTGAGGACTCTTATGAGCTACTCATGAGGAAGAGGAACTCATGAGAGTCAGAAGGGACTAGACTGAGATTCATTTCAGGTTGAGAGCGCACCCCACAATTAATTAATAAAGCTACCTGAAAGATTGATACAGTCCTTGTTGGCTGGCGCTTTATGTGAGAAATCCCGAGGACCAGCCTCAAAACTAATATGTTCTTACATACGACAACTAGAAAGGTCCCCCCGCAGCTTGAAAGGGCCCTTGAAGGCTAACAAAGCTTCGTGAGAGCTATCACGCGTCCTGGAGGGCCTCTTAAAATTACGTGCACTGGAGGGGGGGGGGCGGATTTCGCCCCCTAAGATCTCGGCTCATATTTAGCCTAGAGCAACGAAATTCGCAGGGTGGATGGGTACGATAGTGAACTCTATTGTGTGCAAATTGTATTACGTTAGGTAAATATCTTTAAGGTCAAATGAGGTCAAAGTAGCACACCAAAAAAGTGTGTGACTTGGCTGGCTAGGGAAATGGCGCTCCCTCGGGTCACCACAGCCACCTCTCTTCCTTCCGTCCATACGCTCCCATTCCAATTCCCATGTCATCCCAACATCCATGTCCCTCATCTGGCCCTGCAACACCAACTATCCCTACTATGAGCAGGCAGGGCAACTTCCCCGGTCCTGCCCACCAGCTCAGTTTTATCGGGGTAGCCGCGCCCCCTCGGCCCGTCCCCCGGGGTTGACGGAGTCCTGGAGGTTGAGGTCCCCCGTCGCACGGTGCTAGTTGTGACGGGGGACCAACACACCTCTTTGGTCCTGATATCCCGGAGGGGCGGGCGGGTCCGTGGGGCCTCACGCGGGCCAAGTGGCTGGTCGCCTCGGGCCGGGGGCCTGGGAATCTTCCCAGTGCCCGCCGGCCCGGCCGGCCGGGGTCAAGGGGTGGGCGGCGTTGGATTCCGGTCGGGGTGGTGAGTTTCTCTCTCCCGGCCGGACTAAGGCGCTGCCTGCCCCGTATAGCTCCTCGGGCGCCTGGCGACCTCCCGTTCGCGGGACCCAGGCGTCCCCCCAGTAGGGCCCTATGCGGTGGGGCGCCCGGGGAGCTGAAACCAAACTCACTACATGGCATCAACAACCCAAAAAAACACCCCTGGCCCCTCTCATGGGGGCCAGACCAACCCCCATATACGACGTGATCGGAGCTCTCCATCGGATGGTACCCCCGTCCCACGTGTGCTGATTTTCCGTGGAATTAGCAAGAGTCTTGCGTCCCTGTCCCACTTCCAAAGGCGGGACGGATGTGACAGGTTCGGTAGGATTATAAGATGCGAAAGGCTGAAGGACGGTGCTCTGGAGGTAGAATTTGCGGCAGCAGAACAGGCAGACGCAGCACTGCGATCATCTGAGTT
Source organism: Imbricaverruca yamaguchii (assembly GCA_034440575.1). NCBI lineage: Eukaryota > Metazoa > Arthropoda > Thecostraca > Neoverrucidae > Imbricaverruca > Imbricaverruca yamaguchii. The sequence goes on along the minus strand of JAOTOL010001652.1, from coordinate 2,277,078 downwards.
TGTGTATGGCGTGCGTAAGAACGGGAAAAAGGAGGACGAGACGATCACAATCACCGTAGAACCACATAGTGCAAAAAACACCTCGCGTGGAGTAATTAACTGCTTCGACCTAAGAGATGTTACAGAGGATGAGATCGTAGATGGGCTGGCAACTTTCGGGATTATAGCCGCCAGGAAAATGAAAGTAAGGAGAGGTACAGACTTTATTTTGACCAACAATGTTATTTTAACTTTCAACACAACCGACCTTCCATCGGATATCAGGGTGGGCTACCTGCGTGTGAGAGTGAGGCAATTCCTCCCAAATCCCATGCGTTGTTTCAGATGCCAAAGATTCGGTCACACTACTCAGTTTTGCCGTGGCCGCCCAGCGTGCAGCAGATGTGCCTCCCATGATCACACGGGTGAGCAGTGCTCCTCTGAGCAACCTTTTTGTACAAACTGCGATTCAGGACAGGTCCCCCACACGTCGTATGATCGTACATGTCCAAGTTACATTAGGGAAAAGGAAATTATTTTTTTGAAGCACACGCACAAAATATCGTTTAGGGAGGCCAGGGACCTCTATGAAAGATCACACCCAAAAATATCGTATTCTTCCAGAACCAAAGCCAGCACAACCGCACCAAACGTACAGCCCGACAAGGCATGCGAGTTGATCGCACAACTTACAGCTCTTCTCCGAGCTTTTGGGGTGCCCCTCGTCTCGCCTACGATGAACAGACAGTTCAGTGAAAATAACGACAAAACAACTAAAGCCCCACCCACCACCAAAGAGTGTGCGGAAGATGTTTTGCAGGCCTCTCAGCAGCCTACTCCTGACGGTGGGGAGTGGACCCAAGTCCACCGGCCCAGGAGGCCGGCGCGATCTTCCCCTTCCAAACCCGGTCCATCCCCGACTACCACATCTACCTATACCCCATCATCACCCAAATATACGCCTACTCCTTCTCCCAAAGCCACCCTCGTTAACCCTATCACTTCGGCCATCTCAGGAGGGGGCATTGCTGCCTCCCGTCGCGTCCCGGTACAGCCTCCTCAGACATCGCGGCGATCGCAGATGACCGGGGTTCGACCAGGAGCTCCCGATATGGGGGTTTCGGGTCGAGTAAACCGTGACGGGTCGCGTGACCCCTCACTTGGCGAGCGTCCTGCCGGTCCGTCACAGGCCGAGGGCCTGCACGAATCCCTAGCCAGGACCTCTCGGGCACCCCCCCTGACGGTTCCTGGAGATGCGATGGGACCTCCACCCGTTCCCCTTGTGAGAACCCGCCACGCTCTTCCTCTATTGCCGGACGCAAAAGGGCACCACCAATCTCGCCACCGAGCGGTGGTATCCCTAGGAATCGCCAGCGAGCGAATTCTGCGTCAGCGGGGGCTAGGATCCACACTGGTGGATCCTAATTAGGCATTCACTTTTTTTTTTTTTTTTTTTATTATTGAACTCTGATATTTGGATGTCCGGAGGCAGGGCAAGTTTGTACAGATGTATAGACATACCACTTTGAAATTCTAAGACATTTATGACCTCTACATCAACAATTTTGCAGTGGAACTGTCGAGGATTTAGAACTAGCGCCCAGGACCTCCAGGTGGTCTTAAACCGGCACTGCCCTGTGGCGGTATGTCTCCAGGAGACCAAGCTTTCGCCTAACAATACGGTGTCGTTGAGTGGATACTCCATATGTCGAAAGGATACGATGACTGATGCTGTGGCACATGGTGGAGTGCTACTGGCGGTCCATAATAGCGTCCCCATGAGAGCATTAACCTTGCGTACTGCACTCCAGGCGGTTGCCGCTCGTGTTCTTTTTGGGCGCAGACTCATTACAGTGTGCTCTGTATATCTGCCTCCAGGGTATGTGTTCCCCACCGTGGAACTCGCCAACTTGGTGTCTGAACTGCCTCGACCGGTCTTGCTTTTGGGCGATTTTAACGCTCACCACACGTTGTGGGGATGTGACGGTATCAACACCCGTGGTCGCCATTTGGAATCTCTAATCCTTAATGAAATGCTCTGCATTTTAAACACTGGAACACGAACACACTTCTCCACACCGTCGGGAACCACTTCTACCTTGGACCTCAGCCTGGCCAGCCCGCAGCTAACGGAGTGCCTCGAGTGGACAGTGGACTCAGATCCACTGGGGAGCGATCATTTCCCAATCTGGTTGAGTTATCTGGACGGCTCAGTTTTAGGCCCGCGCCCGCAGCGATGGAATTTTAAGAAAGCGGACTGGGGTAGATTTCAGGAGAAAATTCAAGCTGCTTTCCGCTCAGAATCAAGGTCTCCACCACTGCCAGTGACCGAATTCACTGCACTTCTCCTGGAATGCGCCTCCTCAAGTATCCCCAGGACCTCTGGGCTTCCTCGACGCACCCCTGTGCCGTGGTGGACGGAAGGGTGCAGTGACGCTATTCGTGCTCGAAGACGCGCGTTTCGAGCCTTCAACCGTAATAGCACCACAGCCAACTTAATAGAGTTCAGACGTACTCGGGCCCTCGCTCGGCGCACTATGCGGGAGGCCAAGCGTGTTTCGTGGATTGAGTATGTTGGGTCACTCAATCGATCCTCGCCAACCTCATTAATTTGGTCTCGCATCAAAAGCATCTCTGGCCGATTTAATGCAGGCCCGCTTCCCACGTTGACGGTCGGTAGCCGTGAAGTGACGAACCCGATTGACGTGGCGAACGAGATTGGCCATGCTTTGGCAGACGTTAGCCGCGCCGGCAACGGCGACCCACAATTTATGCGCCACAAGGCGCGCTGTGAATCGATTTCGATTGATTTTTCTACTTCAGAACATCCGTCATACAACAGTTGCTTTGCTCTGGCTGAGATGGAATCGGCAATTAATTCGTTGCGCAATGTAGCCGAAGGACCCGATGAAGTGCACAATGAGCTGCTGAAGCACCTGCCTTCCTCTGTGGTCGCGGAGCTTTTACGTACCTTCAACCTGATATGGACTAATGGCGAGTACCCTCCATCGTGGTGCGAAGCTACAGTTACCCCACTGTTGAAACCTGGGAAACGTGGCCTGGACCCCTTAGATTATCGTCCAATCTCTCTGACGTCTGCATTAGGTAAACTAATGGAGAAACTCGTGAATGGACGCCTGTCCTGGTTCTTAGAAAAAAATGGCATATTCGTAAACACGCAGTGCGGCTTTCGGAAGAACAGGTGTACCATTGACCATATTTTAACACTGGACACCGAAGTACGCATCGCTTTTAAGAGGAAGCGACATCTAGGCGCGGTGTTTTTTTACATAGAAAAGGCTTACGACACCACGTGGCGTAGAGGAATCCTGCTGAAGATCCACAAGCACGGAATTCGAGGACGACTTGGTACCTTTTTACAAAACTTCCTAGCAAATCGATGTTTTCGTGTACGTGTCGGTAACTGCCTGTCGAATTGGTTTATTCAAGAGAACGGAGTCCCACAGGGAAGTGTCCTGAGTGTGACCCTTTTCGGGGTGATGATCAACGATATTGGGTACTCGCTTCCTGTGACCATTGGGCGCTCCTTATATGTTGATGATTTCGCCATATGGTCATGTGCCTCACGTATACCGCCGATGGAGCGACAGCTACAGTTAGCAGTCAGGTGCTTGGAGAAATGGGGAAACACGAATGGATTCCGCTTCTCTACAGCGAAAACCGTTGCCATACACTTCTGTCGCCGCCGTGTATGTCCCAACATGAAAATCATGCTGTACGGACAGTTGATACCGGTGCAACCGGTAGTGAGATTTCTGGGGGTGGAATTTGATTCACGCTTGACATACCGACAACATCTTAAAACGCTACGAGCTAGGTGTGCAACTACTTTAAATATCTTAAAATGTGTGGCTCGTGCGACCTATGGAGCAGACCGCGCATCGCTGCTTCTGCTATACCGATCGCTTGTTCGGTCAAAGCTTGACTACGCGTGTTTTATTTATGACGGAGCTTCTTTGACGAATAAACGCACATTGGATGCAGTCCACCACTCTGCCCTTCGTATCATCACGGGTGCATTTCGTACCTCTCCAACGGCGAGTCTCCTTGCGGAAGTTCACGAATTTCCACTCTCTCTGCGGCGTGAACAGCTTGGCATGCGATATGCTTGTAAGCTACGGCAATATCCGGACCACCCAGCTTACACCCATGTATTTTCCCACCGGATAGTAACGCTGTTCTCAAACGAACACCCTGCGAGAGCAGTCCCCTACGGAGTGAGGATGAGACGACTTTTTTCTGAGAGCGGTCTCCGGCTCCAGGGAGTTAGACGGACTGAGCACATTTCAACGCCTCCCTGGGAACTGATCACACCGGAAGTTGACACCTCCCTCGCCTACACAAAGAAATCCGATATTACACCACATGAATTCAGAGCAATTGCCATGGAACACATTGAATGTTACACTGGATTTGTTCCAACATACACCGATGGATCCAGAACTGAGACCGGCGTAGGCAGCGCTTTTATTACAGGTACTGTGGTGAGAAGCTTTTCCATTCCAGCACATGCTTCTGTGTATTCTTCCGAGCTGATTGCCATTCTGAAAGCTATCTGTTTCATCGAAGTATCAGATCATCTACTCCACATTATTTTGACGGATTCTTTAAGTAGCCTTTTAGCGTTGAGGACACACAATCCGTCAAACCCCATTTTACGTGACATCTTAACTCGTCTCACCAGTGTGTACCAGACAGGTAAAAGAGTGGTGCTATGTTGGATCCCGAGTCACGTGGGCATCCCAGGAAATGACCTTGCTGATGCTGCTGCAAAACGCGCGACGCAAGCTCCATGTTCACGAACTCTACCACTCCCTGCCCGTGACCACTTTCGAACCATTTCTGACTTTATGCTCACAAAGTGGCAAGGCTCGTGGAACGCAATACCCGACAACAAGTTGAAGGCGATCAAGAATCTCCTCGGAAAATGGAGTTCGTGCTCGCGTAGGATCAGGCGAGATGAGGTGGCACTATATCGCTTGAGAATTGGACATACATATGCCACTCACTCTTACTTGCTAACTGGTGATGACGTGCCACGTTGCCCCAGATGTCACGCCCGCCTATCTGTGCGGCATGTCTTGCTATCCTGTCCCGGCTACGAGGAGGAGCGTAAACGTCACTTTGGGCGTGCTCAGTCCTTGTCTCTCAGCGAGGTTTTAGGCAACGACTCGGATATTGTTCGATCAGGGCGACTATTTGACTACCTCGCTGAAATATCATTTTCAGTAATATATGCACCAAGTTGAAAATGTTGAATGTTGCGAAGTTTTATTTTTTATGTACGATTCGTTGTGTCGACTATTATTCTGCAAGCTTAACTAGCTAGGATGTGTGATATATCGACGTGTAAGTAAGTTGTATTGTTATGGGCGCTACATGACCAATGTAGTCGATGCGCCCTTAAGCCCTAATAACTAACTAACTTGGCCTGTCATTGTTATGGATCGCTCTGATTGTGTTTAAATGCTCCAAAATTGGCATTAATGATTTTTTGGACATTACTAATGATGTAATACAGATGTCAGACCATTTGACCTCAGGTCACCTATATAGGAGCACATTATCAGGCCATTATCCGCCCGGTTACCGGAACCGGGCTGCCCACCCGACTGCTCCGTTGGGCGGCTCGGCACAATCGGCTTCGCAAAGAAAGAAGTGAAATACATGAATAAAGTATGGAAACGCTTAGGCACATAATGACAAACAGTAGATTTCGGGATGTGTAGGGAGTAACATGCAAAGTGGCATCAATCGCATGACAGTCATTTGCATTTATGACAACAGTCCAGTTGGCCAAGTTTAGTTCCATTAGCCTGTCATGAACTTGACCTAACTTGACATCGGCGACCTAACATGACTTTTAAATTACATAGCATAACAATATGCATGAAGCAAGTCGTTAGTGTTGTCAAGAAGACTTTCCTTTCGCCAATATACGGGAAGCGCATGAGCGCCGATTTCAGTGGTCTGGCGCTGCGAATTTGTTTTAACTTTAACGGCCCCTAACTTGAAAACGTTTTGGCCGATTTTCATTAGTCTTCCTTTGAACAATGCGTCGGTCATTTCTAAGGAGGTACGCAAAAAATAGCGTATATCGGCCGGTGCAATATTTATGTACGAAAAATCGGAGGAGTGGACGGATTTCGCCAACCCCCCCTCTCCAGGGCGTGTGTTAACCTATCATAAACTTGACCTGACTTGACCTCGGTGACCTGACATGACATTGAAACAACGTAGCATAACAATGTACATCAAACAAGTCGAAGATTTTGCCAAGAACACTTTCTTTTTGCCAATATATGGGAAGCGCATCAGCGACGATATTTATGGTTTGGCGCTGATACAAATTTTTTACTTAACGACCTCCAACTCAAAACATTTTCAGTCGATTTTCATTTTTCTTACTTTAAACAACGCACCGGTCATTTTTAAACACGCCCACAAACAATGTCGTATATCGGCCGGCAAAAATCTGGAGTTATCTACGAAAACCGGAGGTGTTGGCGGATTTCCCCCCCCTCCAGAGCGCTTGCTAGGTCTCTTAGGCTAACGATGGTTGTGAGGAATACTTAGGGCAAGTATCAGAGCTAGAAGATCCTTGAAGCTAGAAAGAACATCAAGGGTTGAACACCTGGGGAGAACTCGTCACGGTTGAAAATGGTCACCGAGCGCTTGTGAGGAGTCCACTGGGATATTCGAAAAGCTTGTAAGAGGTATGGGAAGAACAGACCTCCCTGAGAGCTAAAGGAGTTCGTAATGGTTAGCGATAGTTTTGAGATACACCGAGAGCCAACATTAGAGCTAGAGTGTCTTTGCTAGCCCGGAAAACTGTCCAGGAATGGAGAGGTTCCCTGAGCTCGATCAACTGTCGCTCGCTACTGCCCATCACTGGCCACGAAGGGCTGTCACTCGCTGCTGCCCATCACTGGCCACGAAGGACTGTCACTCGCTGCTGCCCATCACTGGCCACGAAGGACTGTCACTCGCTACTGCCCATCACTGGCCACGAAGGACTGTCACTCGCTACTGCCCATCACCGGCCACGAAGGACTGTCACTCGCTGCTGCCCATCACTGGCCACGAAGGACTGTCACTCGCTACTGCCCATCACTGGCCACGAAGGACTGTCACTCGCTACTGTCAATCATTGACGACCAACGACTGTATACTCGCTATTGCTAATCATTGACGAGAAATGACTGTTACTCGCTACTGCCCATCAGTGACGACCGATGATTGCTACTCACCACTGCTAATCACTGACGACCGATGACTGTTAATCGCTACCGCTAATCACTGACGACAAGTGACTATTATTCGCTATTGATAATTACCGGCCAGCCTTTGCTGATGCTCCAGCGCCGCCTATTGTGCATCCAGCCGGCCGGTTATGGCTCGTTGGTAATGCCAGCCGGCTGTGGCCATGCTGTTTAGCCATTATGCCTCCATCGGTCCCCGGTATCGTATTCAAATATCGTTCGCACACCCTGTCCACTCCGGCCATAGCTGGTCCCCGGCCCAACCATGTCCAAACACTGTCCACACATCGTACTATCCGCTACTGCCTTATCTGGTCCAGGTCCAACCATGTCCTAATACCGTCCGGATGCCGACTCTGTCCTCTCTAGCCATAGCTGGCCCCGGTCCAGTCATGAGCAAACATTGCCTGCACACCCACACTGTCATAGCTGGCCCCGGCCCAACGACGCGACCGCCGCATATATAATGCTGTATGCATGATGTCCTGCACCGTGGCTCAAGCTGCAGAACTGTGACTGTCCCTGGCTGATGCGTTGCAGTGTTCCTGGCCAGCTCTTCGGTGCAGCCTTGATGCGATTCTGTACGGCCCTTGTGTCGCGGTCAGGTAAGCGTTCCGTGTGCACAGCTCAGCAGGTGTGCATTCTTGACCGATCGTATTTGATCTGCCATAGACTGGCTCGTGCCGAGACGCCAAGCAAATCACGGCCGGCCGATGCGCCCTGACGTGGCTGTCGGGTCCCGTTGGCCGCTCGTGGTGACCCCGTCACTAACGTGCGGCCCACGTCGCTCCCAGGCCAGACTCCCGCGGTGGGCACGAGACTGGCACGAGCGGCCGCTCAGGCGTGCTGGCCGCGCTGGTCGGTCAGATCACGAGTGGGTGCTCTCTCCGGGCACTGCGGCCGCGCTGGTCGGTCAGGTCATGAGTAGATGCTCTCTCCGGGCACTGTGACCACACTGGTCGGTTCGGTCACGAGTGGGTGCTCTCTCCCGGCACTGTGACAGCGCTGGTCGGTCAGATCACGAGTGGGTGCTCTCTCCGGGCACTGTGGCCGCGCTGGTCGGTCAGGTCATGAGTAGATGCTCTCTCCGGGCACTGTGACCACACTGGTCGGTTCGGTCACGAGTGGGTGCTCTCTCCCGGCACTGTGACAGCGCTGGTCGGTCAGGTCACGGGTGGGTGCTCTCTCTCTATCCTGGCACTGCGACCGCGTTGGTCGGTCAGGTCACCAGTGGGTCCTCTCTCCCGGCACTGTGACCGGGCGGATCATCTAGGTCACGGATCGACCTCAGTTCTACTAGCTGGTGTCCCAATCATTGAGGTCAATACCATAATGTGCTGTCCCAGTCCAGCGATGGTGTCCCTACTGTACTTCCCATCATCCAGCGGTGGAGGTTTTCCTACTGTACTGCCCCGTCCAGCGATGGAAGTGTTCCTACTGTACTGCCGCGTCCAGCGGTGGTGGTGTCCATGTACTGCTTGCACTTACATGTACTTACACACATGGCCACGCATAAACCGGCTGGCATGCCAACTATAGCTTACAATATGAACCGCATGTTATGGTATGTAAGAACATTTTGTGCACTCGCTATTATCGTCGGAGCTATGGTTAGAGATTTAAGGCCAAGTCAACTTGATCACATCTTCATCGTGTTCTTTTTACTTTTACATATGAAATGTATGTAAGGACACATTTTATGATGGAGATAACAACACCTTGCCTAATGAGCCACTGGAATTAACTTCAGGTACCTAATCTCTAGGAACGTCTGATGTGGTTTCGAGTATTGTTCTTGCCTCAGACCAAATTGCTTGGCACGCTATGCCCTTAAAATAGTGTTGCAATTGTACTGACACATTTTGTTCTTGGAGGAATAAAAAGAGCACTGGCATTCACCCTTGTCCTGCACAAGTAACGGTATCGCCTTTTAACTACAACTTGTGAAGCATAATAGCAATAGATTTGCTTGCTTCTGCAATCAACCAGGCCCTTTGTGCATAAGTGTTGTGCCGTAATTTTGCACACAAAAAAAAAGGCAGAGCGGTAGCTTTTGCGCCAATGACTACCGACTGGGGCGTTGTCGGTCAGATGCTCCGCCGTGCATATTGCAGAGGTCGGTGTCCATTGTCGACACATGGCAACGATGACGCGTCCCGGCCGCCATCTCCGGTCCGTGATGCTCTCGGGGACAGCCAGTCTCGGCTGCACCGGGCGGTCGTTTGCGGTGCTGCGGCGTCGGTTCGGTGCGCCGGATCGTCCGCCGTCGCCGCACCAGATGGCCACCTCTCCTCGCGAGGAGACCGCCTCTTCCCGAGCGGGTCGCCCGCCCCGGCAAGGGTCACCGGCCGAACTAATCCATGCGCCGACGGAGAGCAGGCGCCACTTTAGTGCCACACGTCTGGTGTAACGGCTCATTGGCGCTCGCTCGAACAGACCGGCGGCGGACCCAGCTCGGACGCTCTGTTTCGGCTGCACGCGGGGCGACGCCAGCTGCGGTTAAAGACGAGCTGGCAGACCCGCGGAGCTCTGTTTCGGCTGCACGCGGGGCGACGCCAGCTGCGGTTGCAGACGACCGAGCTCGGAGGCTCCGTTCCAGCCTGTCTCAACCTGTTCCAACACCACGACTTCCCGTACATAAGAAGTGACAACACATCTCGATCCAGACAGCGACGAATCAACGGCTGGATTCGGACAGGGTCGGGGTTCGGCCACAGTTCTGTGCCCATTCGCTCGGCTCGTCCCAGCCCGCAGGCGCCCACCACTCGTGAACTACAGGCTCCGCGTGCCGGCTAGAGTTCCAATTTGGGGCCCTGAGCGGCATTCATGATTTAAAGCTAGGAACGAAATGGGCATGGCATCATCGAGATGGCCTCCATCCACCGGACATGCCTGGGCCAGCCCCCCATTTAAATGCGAACGATTTCCTCAGAACGACGCGACCACGAGCCTGTCCGGCTACTGGGAACCCGGCCACCGGAGCTGATGACGAGACCACGAGCCTGCCCGGCTACTGGGAGCCCGGGCATCGGGCTGACGACGAGACCACGAGCCTGCCGGCTACTGGGGACCCGGCAACTGAGGCTGGCGATGCGACCATAAGCCTGCTCGGCTACTGGGGGCCCTAGTCACCGGGGCTGCAGTCGTTAATGGAACACCTCCGTATTGGAGCTGTGGAGTCGTTGATGGAATATTTGATATCCCAGTCGTTGCCAAAAGGGCCTGGGGGTTGGACAGTCGCCACAAGTGGGTGGAAGTCGGCACGGCCTGTAGCCAGTACAGCAGTGGGGCGGCCAGTACAGCAGTGGGGCGGCCAGTACAACAGTCGGACGGCCAGTATAGCAGTGGGGCGGCCAGTACAACAGTCGGACGGCCAGTACAACAGTCGGACGGTCAGTACAACAGTCGGACGGCCAGTACAACAGTCGGACGGCCAGTACAACAGTCGGACGGCCAGTACAACAGTCGGACGGCCAGTACAACAGTCGGACGGCCAGTACAACAGTCGGACGGACAGTACAACAGTGGGGCGGCCAGTATAACAGTCGGACGGCCAGTACAACAGTCGGACGGCCAGCACAACAGTCGGACGGCAGCCAACACAACAGTCTGTTCTAACCCGCTTACCGTGTACCATGTTTTAGTTGGCTGTACACTGCTAGAACCTCTACGACGCCAGATTTTTGGACGGTTGAACACCGACTCTTCTTTACGTATGCTTATAGGGAAGACTGGCCGTTGCGTCTGGGAATATTTTTATGTTATTCGACCAGCTCCTTTACGTGATATAACCCCAGTCCTGAATATTACTATACAGAGTGATGGGCCACGCCCCCCCCCCCTCCCCCCCCAACCCCCCCCACAAAGGGGGGCCCCCAAAAAAACTGGGAGGGCCAGTACAGCAGTGTGGCGGCCAGTATAACAGTCTGACGCAGGCGATGGCCCGTGGGATCGCCACCAGTCTGTGTGGAATGGATCCGGTGACGCATGGCATCACCGTACGCGAACACGGCCGACGGGTACGCCCACCAGTAGCCGCGGGAACGTTCTCCGGAACATTTAGAAGATAATGCCGTTAGACGCAGTGCATATCTAACCGGCTGCAGCCCGGTCACTGCGACTCATGTAGTCGTGCGAACGACTGCAACGCCGGTCAGCAGCGTAAAATCTGGCTTGGCAGGTGAACCACCATCCCGTCTGGGTTCTGTGAGCTTCCCGTGTTCCCCACTCAGGCCCTTTCTAATATGCGCGGCGTGTGACGTCACAGTGAAGGTGGCCATCTCGTAATACCGTAATACTTTGGTGTGAGCTACTCAAGGCCGCGCATGCAACTGGCGTTGCACGCAACTGACTTCACGCGCGACCTGCGCTCGGCCGGGCCGACAGGGGGTTGGTTAGGTATGGGGGGTTAAGGACGCTTCGACTGGGAATGACCCGAAAACAGCTGGGAACGATAGCGTGCACACGATGTGAAAGGTTTCAAACGGATATATACTGATAAACGACGTTGTGGTATTCAGGTAGTGCGTCGAATCGCCCAGCTGAAGTAGTATCATATCGCGTGACTTCAGCAGATGTCGGTGTTTCTAGGGTTATTTCATCGGATGTCGGTGCGTCAGATGAAGTAACCTACTGCATATGATTCACTAGATGTCACTATGTATATGTACTTCACTAGATATACTTCACTAGATGTATAAGGTCAGGCTTAAAAGAGGCATTTGACTGAAAATGTTACTCAACCTCAGTTTCGGACTGTACCAGTTGTGGGAGACTTATCTAAAAACAGATTCTAATATATTGGGAAGGTATTCTGACGAAAATAGAATGCCTATTTTGGATTTCCAACATCAATACTTCATGTTTTTGGATTTATTGGTCGTTAGTCCACCTGGAATCGATACTGGAATACACCTGGATTCAACACTGGGAGGGGCAGGGGATCCAGTCGTATTGCTAGTTATTTGCTGACGGAAGGTTATACGATAACCAACGTAACAAAGGCAAATGGCAAGAACGTTGCAGAGAACGAATATCGTCGAGCATCTCTCATCCATTTTCATCTTATTATAGATAACAATATATATGAATATATCACAAACCAACCCGATATTTCACCTTGTTCTAAGACAAGAAAGAGCCTCGTGCGATATTCGATGTGCACCATCAACATGGCAGATGCTGTTGTACTCAATATGTCCGCCACCACTATGCCCACGTACTGCTGTTGTAGCGGGATCACTTCGGAGGCTAATTGGCTGACACTAACGATATCGGTAACCGATAGTGGTACTGAGGAACTGCGCTGGGCTAACCCGACAATAATTTTGCCACCGTCCAAGGTAGCTGGAGTAAGCAAATTGCGAAGTGGCGGAACCGAGTCAGCAAAAAAGCAAACATACCGTTGGAAAGAGCGCGGCGTTCTCCATAGTGCCACGTGCTTACCTCCAGTACGACTATGTAGCTGGGACAGTCGCTTTTGTCCTGTCCTGTACTGTCGTGACAGTCGCTTTTGTCCTGTCCTGCCCTGTCCTGTCCTGTCACGGATGTGACGAGGTAATAACGTACGGTACGGCCAACATAACACTATCTTGGCATGATCAGCTTCCCACACTATTTTAGAGTTTACAGTGATGGATGACGCATTTTCAGAGTAACGATTGCATGTTCGAAGCGAACATGATCGATAGCCATCGACAAGGCGACTCTGTGGAGGTCGATGCTCTAGGCGGAACAGTTCATGGTCACGAGACAAGACACTTGACGATTCCAGTGATGCTGACAAATCGTAGGTGTCGCAGCGGGAGACGCGGAACAGGCCCCAGCCAGGACGTTTAAGGCTTGGTCAAAGGTGAACAGGGGAAAAACATCCACCTATCTGTCTCTCATCAGCATCAGCAGACGCAGCAGCCTATGTATAATTGGCGCCACAACTAGCTTGGCAGTCAGGCTGAGCGTTCTGACACCTGAATACCCTGCATAGGTATGGGCGTTATGGGAAGCCTATTAAGTATACCTAGGCAGAATATGCAGGCGCCAGGTCGCTCAACCTGACTGCCAAGCTATTTGTGGCGCCAAACGTACCTAGATATGATAGGAAACAGAATGCCTATACAGGATATTCAAATGCCAGAAAGCCCAGCCCGACTGCCAAGCAATTTGTGACGCGAATAGTACATACATTGTAATGTGTACATGTAATGTAATCTGTACATAGAATGTAGCGTGTACTTATGATGTAATATGCATATATGAGGTACTATGTACATATAATGCAATGTGTGCGTATACTGTAATACATAAGTATATTGTAATGTGTACGTGTAATATACGTAATGTATACGTAATGCAATGTGTACGTGTACCTACGTAACATGCGTATGATGTGATGCATACATGTGATGTAATGTATGTATATATTTTTTTTTTAATTCCACCACTTCACCATTACATTGTTTGTCGCTGCGGCCCATATATCTAAGGGTGTCTTGGACGCAAACGGGTACCAAAAGTAAAGCAACTAAAATATTGCAGGACAGAAAATTGTCGCAGTACTCCCTGCTTATAGAACCGAAATGAAACCGCGGAAACAATGCCAGAGAAGAGGGGGATAAAAATTTCGCAAAAAGATTATTGCGAGGAATGGTTGATGAAGATGACCAATTGTTCGAGTTCGGTAGGATGCGCTTCTATGCAAATGGAACATTTCATAACAATTTTAGGGCGGTTGTTTTGAAATCAAATTTGTACATCGCTGGTAAGAATTATAAGTTAACTAGGTCATGAACTTTTAAAATTGTATTGTCATGAAAGATTGACACTACACTCGTTGGAGATACACTTCTTAAACTCGCTTCTAAGCTGCGGGCATAACATTCGTCGTAAGCCACCTAAATTAACAATAGGACAAAAGTATACATGATGTACGTGTATGCACATATGAAATAAATGCAATGTATTAAATATGTACACCTAGTGCACTGTGCCAATGCACACACCAGCGGAAATGTGTGCACTGTTGTTATGTCCCAGCAACGTACGTAGTGAGTTGGCCGTTGTTGTAACACTGGCCTCGAACGTAGTGAGTTGGCCGTTGTTGTGACACCGGCTTCGAACGTAGTGAGTTGGTCGTTTATTTGGCTTCACCGCGAGTGGACAGCTGCGGTCATATTATCGTAGCTAATCTCTCACGCCGATTGGACACGGGCCAAGAGCAGCGACAGGTGGTACTCTGACCGCGAACTTTTCAGTTGAGAGGCAAGTGTTTTACCCCATGCCATCTCATTCGTGGCAAGTAGTGGTATTGCAATAGCCGACGAGACCGAGGTGAAGCTGCCACATACTTGGGGGCAATTGCTTGAGCCCCTGAATAATCCTCATACGTAGCCAGTAAGCCTATGCGATCACGTGGTCATTATAAACATGTTTCAAACTACTTGAGCTTCAATCTTTTTGTTAGTTTCACCCCTGACCGTAAGTACTGCATAATGATTAGAAGCCAATCTAATTATTTTTCTGGGCGGGGATAGCCGAGTGGTTAAGGTGTTGGGCTCTGGGTACCAAAGGTCCCGAGTTCGACACTCTGTCTCTGGACGTTTCCAAATACCGCGGCCCACCGGCGAAACGTGTGGGCGGCGCCACACTCTTTCGCCGAAATTAGCCATGAATGTGCTAAAGTGCGTCGTAAATCACCCAATAAATACACAAGCGATGATATATTTTTATGTGTAAAAGAGATGGCCTTGAATTGGAACTTCGTCATACCTTAAATCCCTCCTGCTACAGCCAAATCATTCTCACGTCGGATTATTGTCTTCTAATGTGTCGATGAATAATTTCCAAAAGAGAGAAGAAAATGACGGTTATGCCAGACAGATGCCATGGCTTAAGGCCAAGGACCTTGACCTGGACCAAGCAAAAATCTAAAAATATTATGTTGGTACTCTCACGCACAACAGATTCAAGAAGTGCCATGACAAAAGCCGAGTTGGGATAAAAATTGAACAGTAATTTTAGAGGAAGCAACGATTGTGCTGGACTTCTTCAGTTGCATGAGCTGGGGTCAGAATTTTCTCAAATAATACAAAGCTAGTGAAGGGAAGGTGCAGCAAGATATGGTAAGCTGTACTACTTTGTTGGCCGATTATTTTGGTCAAAAAGGGGCCGAGCTAATCACCATGATAATCGAGGCAATCAATGCCAAGCAACGCCCTTTTTGTCATCACACCGAATAACAAAAGAGCACAGCTAAAACTTACGTCCACTCAATGCATAACAGCATTGTTAGACAAATGTGACTGCATGCGAATAGCTTCCTCTCTGCCAACAGTCGTCGATGTGACCAGTCACACCTGCTGGGTGGGTGTGTACTCGCGTCCTATTAAACGCCTAAGCAATCACAAGCTCACAGCCCATGCCAACACTCGGCGTGTGCTTAACAGAAGCCTGCATGTGTGATGACTACTTACTTGCACCATGCTGGCTGGACGGGAGATGCCAGTCGCAGGAGCAGACTGTGAGCAGCAGCAGGGTCAGCAGGGTCAGGAGGCCGCCAGGTGACCAGTCGCACCGTCTGGTACTGCCGCTGCCGCAGTCTCGTCACCACGTACCGCCGTCGGCGCCGATGCCCGGAGCGCGACAGCAGGTGCAGGCAAACGGGCAGGTCAGGTCAGGTCGGACGGCAGGTTGGCAGGTCAGGTCGGGCGGCCGGCGGCGGAGCGGGCTGGCACAGTGTTCCCCGGGCGCGGCTCAATCGTACACTGCCGGCCTGCTGCCGGCCTGCCGCCGACCGGCCGCCGACCGGGACGGCCGCTGCCGACTCACTTTCACTCCGCCTGCCCCCTCTGCATGCTGGCGTAAACAACTGCCCACCCCGTCCAGGGCACGTCGGAGCACCCCAACGGTCAGGGTCACCGAGGGGACCCGGTAAGGGTCCCCTCGGTGACCCTGACCGTTCAGAGGGACCCTTCATTCAGAGGGACTGAATGAAGCACACCATGATCTAGTCAGGTGATGAAGCAGAGGTCCGAAACGCCTTCATCCAGTCAAGTGATGAAGCAGGGGACCGAAACGCCCTCACCTAGTCAGGTGATACAGCAGGGGACCGAAACGCCCTCACCTGGTTAGGTGATACAGCAGGGGACCAGATCCAGATCGCACCTGGACTATTTTCCGAAAAATTGTGACTGACCGGTGAAGAACAGAGGGAGCGTTTTCATAAGGACATTCCGAGCGATGAAGGAACGCTTTCAAGGACGGTGGGACGTCAACTTTCTGGCCGAGTACTTTTGGTGCCTAAAGTGGGATGTGGTGTATGCCCAACATAACCAGAAGTATCTGAAGAGGACATTCATCCCCGATTAGCCTAGTATGTCGTGCTGTACCATTTTTGCGATTTATTAATAGATTATAAAGAACCGCCAGTAAATCACCTGCAAACCGTATTTGCAGATGATTTACAAGCGGTTCTTTATAAACCGTCTGTGAACCGCGTATAAAGCCTGTAAGTAGATAGCAGCCGAGTTATGCTACTAGAAGGATCAATTGCCTACCAATGTAATTGGAAATGAGCAGTTCTATCAAACGTCATTTGTTGCAAATTTGACCTCATTGAGAGGTCAGTGTGATCAACGTGAGAAACTGACCCACGAACAGCAAACATACTTGACCTTTACAATCACGCAGACCAGTGTAATGAATACCGCTTATGTCCGTCAGCGACCGAACTGCTTACTTATGACGTGAATCACGTCAACATCACAAGCCTAACCCTCATTTGCCAGAAAGCAGCTACTACCACCCAGAAAGTTATTCCAACTGGTTCCTGATGACCTCACATCATTCAAACATTATGTATCACTGGCACTTTGTACATCGGCGAAACAAAGAGATTTGTCAAAGCACTTCTTAAAGGAATGGATGGTTCAGTAATGGAAAATATTTTTTTGTCTAGCTGAGATAGTGTCATCTGCTAGGGATTGGATAGTTCGGTGTGCATTTAGGCTGCCTCGGCCCATGCGGCATCTGATGTTGACATAAACGAAGAACTGCACATGACACTGGTATATATACCATTGTCTTTGTTCGGTTATAACCAACAGATACACATAGAACACACGAAGTGGATGCTTATGCTGGACAGCACAGCTGGAGGGTGGTCAGCCTCACTTGCCCCGTCTGTCTCTCCTGCTCCGCCGTAGCTGGACCGTTGGAGTTGGGAGACGGCGGGCTCCGGTAACCACCCACAAACCATGGTAAAGCGGAGGCCAGGGGTCCAGGGCGAGCCGTTGGCGTCAGTCCTTAGCCTTGGTTATGTATGTCAATGTACGAATTAAATCTTGGGAAGAATCGAAGGGAGAAGAACCAAGCTCCTTGGAAAATCCGAAACTTGAAAGCCAAGCGCAATTAAGAGGGCAACGGTTATTTCGTTGCAAAATTCGACCGGTCCCTGCCGGCTTGTCAGAAGACAATCTACATGTTTTTGCTATGCGAGTAGGAAGGGAATTTGCGTTTGACTTTACATCAAACGTTCCTGTTTGGTTTCATAAAATACATCGAAAGGGAGCGCGAGGAGCTCCCATTCCCAAGCTCTGGGTGCTCATCCCCAAGTTCCGCGTGATCATCCCCAAGTTCTGGGTGCTCACCACCAAGCTCTGAGTGCTCATTCCCAAGCTCCGGGTTTTCATTCTCAAGCTCCGGGTGCTCATACCCAAGCTCCGAGTCCTTAGCCCCAAGCTTTGGGTGCTGATCCCCAAGCTCCGGGTGCCCATCCCCAAGCTCGTCCACGGCCAGATTTCGCTACGATATTGGCAATTGATTGTTGGCAAAGTAATTGAACATGTGACGCTGTAAAGTATATATTTAGAACGTAAGTATAAAAACGTTCCATTTTGCAACTGTCATAGCACACCTAACAAAGTAGAACGTGGCGTATTCAGTTGAAAATATCATTTTTTTCTAAGTTTTTTGTGGCCTAGCCTTAAGCGAGCGAAGTCCACCTTCTACGCGTGTTTTGTTCTGGTGACCATATGGAAATGATTCATTTAATATTGTGCTCGTGTGAGGTGTGGTGGTTCCAGCATGCCCACATATATTAGCCAGAGTTGGCCAATAACATTAGGCCGCCCGGAGGTATGGAGAGATTGTTTGTGGGTTGGAGGTCGATGGCCTGACGAACGGGAACTTCGGCTCTCTCGTTGCCCCGAATGCTCATGAGCCCGGGGATTCAGAGCACTGCGAGTTGGAGATGCGCGTGATGGTCATCGTACAATATCGTATTGCTTGGGGCAGGATGGAGATTCTTATGATATTGGTGGAGGTTGGGTCTCACCATCTTTGCTTCGGCGCCACCAATGTCTTTCTCTTCGAACATAGAACCGATGGGGTGCGCCCCACTTACTAAATTGACGGCCCCCATTTCCTCCATGCATTGGTCCCTTTGAATAATTTTCAAACGTTTCCGCCCACGGCGTGAAATGTAGGATGGGGTAGCCGGACAAATGTACGTAAGGCAATTGTATGTGTGGCAGATGTACGTATGCGCAGTAATACGTATGCGCAAATGTACGTAAGCGCAAATGTACGCGAACGCAAATGTACATGAGCGCAAATGTACACAAGAGCAAAAGTACGCATGCGCAAAAGTGCGTCGGCGTAAATGTACGTAAGCGCAAATGTACGTAAGCGCAAATGTACGCAAGCGCAAATGTACGTATACGTAAATGTACGTAAGCGCATATGTACGTAAGCGCAAATGTACGGAAACGCAAATGTACGTAAGGTCAAGTGTACGTATGCGCACATGTACGTATGAAAATTGTACGTATGCGCAAATGTATGTATGCGCAAATGTACTTAAGAGCAAACATACGCAGGGCATGCGCACCTAACCAAATGTGCTTAAACGCAAAGGCGCGTACGCCTACAAGTACGTGGATTGGCTGATACGTATATTTCCTCTTGCATTATTTTACGTTTAGGTACTGTTGCGCTTACGTACATTAGCGATTACGTACTTTTGCCCTTACGTACATTTGCGTTTACGTACTTTTGCACTTACGTACATTTGCGCTTACGCACTTTTGCGCATACGTACATTTGCGCTTACGTACATTTGCGCATACGTACATTTGTGCATCCCTACTTTTGCGCATACGTACATTTGCGCTTACGTACATTCGCGCATACGTACATTTGTGCATGCCTATTTTTACGCATACGTACACCAGCGGGTGCATATTTCTGCGCTTACGTACATTTGCGCTTAAGTACTTTTGTGCATACGTACATTTGCGCTTACGTACAATTGACATTCGTACATCTGCGCTTGAGTACATCTGCCATACGTACATTTGCGCTTACGCACATCTGCGCTTACGTACAATTGACATAGGTACATCTGCGCTTAAGTACATCTGCCATTCGTACATTTGTCCTTGCGTATATTTGTTCTAGAGTCTAGGATTGGTGGTGTTGTGTATGGTAGCGAGGGCGTCTACGGAGGAGCGTAAGTCAATGCATATAATGGTGGATGTGGCTATGTGATGTTCGATGCATTGTAGACAGCATGGCTACTAACTCTGCCGTGCATACCGAACGGTATGATGTTAACTTAATTTGGCCATTGTTGAGCCCACCGCAGCTTGCGGCTGACGTGCCAGCGTTGGTAAATGAGCCGTCGGTGCACAAGCATGTGTGTTGTGGGTGGGCTTCGTAATGTTCGCGAAATTTTATTTGAGTTGCGGTAGAGGAGATTATGTTTGTGTTGTCGAAATAGATACTCTAATTTTCGGTGCATTATGTGCGAGAATAGGATCGGGTTTGAATTTCGTAATGCGTCACGTTAGATGAGGGTCCAAAAACCCGCGACTCCCATTCCTCTAAGACGGGTGAAGCGTCCCCAGGATAAAAGAGCGGGTCCCAAAGGCGTGGCAGACGGACCGTAATTTTGAAGAGGTAACCCCTCGAATAGGAGAGGAAGCCTGGAGCTGGTTAAGGTCGCCGAAAGAATGTATGAGGAGGCGTCCTGAGACAGGAGCGGAACACCATAGAATATGAGCGATGGCCCATAGGACACACGAGAACGCCATCGAGACGGATAACAAGTCATCCAGGTTAGACGGTCTACTCAGGATGCCTGGTAGGTCGTCCCAGGGATTGAAATAGCGCTGCGCGAAGCTTCCAATGCTGTTCCCGGTCCCAAGGAGCATCCCAGAGTTCTTAAAGGGCGTATCGAAACTGGATAGCTTGCTCAAGGTTTGGATGGCGTTTTCAATGCATTTCAATGCACATTCAATGCAATTCACGTTTCGATGCATGAAATGTTTGTCTGAATGGGTGTTGTCACAGTGGAAGGTGGGGAACGAGTCCCCCACACTTGGTGAAATGTGTTATGACGCCTGTGGGGTTGCATGGAAAACGAAGACCTAAATCCTCTCGTCTCTCTTTTTCAAAATTCGTGATGACGCACGTGGCTGTCTAAAGGGACACTCGTGGGCTAAAGTGTTCTCAGAGGTGTGAAATTGTTTCATGAATGTTTGCAAGCGCATCCGATGTTTGGAAGGATGATTCGAGAGCACCGGAATGGTATTCTTAGGGACGATCGGTAGATTCTCATCGAGTCCTTGTCTTGTCTTTTGTCTCAAGTCCACGATTCGTGGGTAGAGATCTCTCCTCAGACTTCGGGGGCGGGTGTCGCTTACAATGTAATTGCACAACGTACAATGCATAATACATCCAGAATGCACAATGATGCAGAATATCTCTTTTTCTAATGGGCCGAATGTTCAGTTTGTTTAGAGTATGGAGTCCCAAACCCTCTGAGCCCCTCGGAGTCTCCACCCATGCAACGATCTCCAAATAGGATGCTTCAGAGATCGCCTTGAGGGTTTAATTCAGAAATAGCCTCGAGTACTAAAATTCAGAGATCACCTCGAGGGTTCTGATTGGTGTCGTCGGGTGGCTGATTGTTGCATTAGAGTGTCAGATTATTTAAATCGAATGCACCATTATTACAATCAAGTGGCCCGACTATTTTAGCCCAGTATCCGGACTGTTATAGTCTAGTGCCCCGTTCATTGCACTCAGGTACCTCAATTATATCCGTCCAGGGACCTGACAATTGCAGTCGAATGCCTCCATTCTGCACCAATCACCCCGAATTCTAAACCTAGATGTGCACATTTTAGTGCCGGACGTCATGCGAATTGTGTAGTAATATTGTGCAATCATATCCGGCCGCCCATATCTGGCCGCGAATATGTGATTGGCTTAACCGTTAACAGCCGCAACTGCAAGCTCTTACTTACTGCAAGGATGCACTTCAGGACTGGATCAGACATGGTAATCGGTCACTGAACCGGAGTATCACGGAGTTGACCGGAGCTCCATGATGAGCGTTCGGCGGTCGAAGCAGTTGAAGCGGGAGACAGCGTTCGCACGAAGGATTCAGCCAATCCAGGGAGAGGTTTGGCAATGTCCGCAAAAAAAACAGTGTTCGAGCATTTCTGGGGCGAGATCCAGTTGAATCCGACGAGAGACGACGCACATCCGGCGAGAGCCAATGTGACTGGGACGACGTTCCCATGAGAGGCACGAGCCAATCACGGTCGGTTCACGAGTCCACTCTTCACCGTGCGGCTGAGGAGGGAACGCAGCCGGGTGGGGCGATGGCCGCAGCTCACGCCAGCCAGACAGGTGGGCCGGAACCGGACCGACGAGCCCGTGCACTCTGGGTCAGCTGGGGGCGTAACCTGACCGGCGAACCCATGCACTTAGGGCCAGTTAGAGCCGCCACCGGACCGGCGAGACCGTGCACCCGTGGCCAGTTGGGGCTGTAGCCTGGCCGACGAGCCCGAGCACTCTGGGTCAGCTGGGGGCGTAACCAGGACCAATGGCCTGTGCACTTGGAGCCAGTTGGGGCTGTAGCCTGGCAGACGAGCCCGAGCACTCTGGGTCAGTTTGAGTCGTAACCAGGACCAATGGCCTGTGCACTTGGAGCCAGTTGGGGCTGTAGCCTGGCCGACGAGCCCGAGCACTCTGGGTCAGTTGGAGCCGTAACCAGGACCAATGGCCTGTGCACTTGGGGCCAGTTGGGGCTGTAGCCTGACCAACGAGCCCGTGCACTCTGGGTCAGTTGGAGTCGTATCCGGACCAATGGCCTGTGCACTTAGGGTCAGTGGGAGCCGGTATGGCCTGACCGGCGAGATCGTGCACTCTGGGTCAGTTGGAGCCGTAACCTGACCGGTGGGCCCGTGCACTCTGGGTCAGTTGGAGCCGTAACCTGACCAACGAGCCTGTGCACTCTGGGTCAGTTGGAGCCGTAACCTGACCGGCGAGATCGTGCACTCGTGGCCAGTTGGCCCACTGCGCCACGGCTGCCACACCAGCCGGACCATTGCGCTCCCCAGGCTGAGCGAGGCCTCACGCGCGTGATGACGGTGACGGATCGCAGCGCCAGTCGTGAACGCTGCGTCGCCGCCGACAAAGGCCTTCTTTTGAACAACGAGCCGTATAATTGGCGTCGTGTCAGCAATATTCTGTGACGTCTGGAGAAAATGGCGACAGTTTCGTTTGTCTGACAGGGTTTCGGTAGCTGAACAGATTCGGCGTTTTCTCCAACTAGAAATGGGTTGATGAGCACATGTTCAGCTAGATGAGCACATGTCTATCATGCGCATTGCATATACAGAGAAGTGGGCATTCTCCTGGCTCAGGGCTGGACACACCTAGCATGATTAACAGACTCATCATTAGCCGACCACAAACCCGGAAGCCGCCAGCCTCGGTCCCAATTGACAGCCACGAATCCAACTAATAGAGGACGGGTGCCGTTGCCCCCGTGTCAGATTAACTCTGATGCTCGACAGCCATGCCACTCGTGTTGGATATGCAATTAAGTGTGGACCAGTGGCTAGTCCGCATCCCCACCGCTCCGATGCTCGACAGGATGGGAGTGTCGACGGTCCGTGCCAAGAACCCATGTGGACGGTCGAGGGAAAGGGATAGTGTCGCCTGGTGGAGGATAAACCGATCAACATTCCACCACGTTACACGCCGTGCCTTTTTACAGAGGCATCTAGCTTCGTCTGTCTCTTCATTTTACCAACATCGAAGAAAAGACCGGTGATGAATATCTAGCTGTCGTCACTCGTGCCATGCGGCTTGGCTCGCGTCGCCCCGCTCTTCCGTACTGCGGGTAAAAGTATAGGTCGTGCCTTTGTGATGCAACCGTTAATGGACCCAGCCGCTGGCTTTGCGACATGCATTTTCACCTAAACATTTCACATTTGAGCCTTCCTCGTCGTCGCTTTGACCTCAGTATATGTGTTGCCAACTTGGTACCATTAAATTTCATGCCAACTTCATTCATTTAATCGCTACTTCATCGTGATAAAGTGCACCGCTACAAGGAAAGAAAACTTCCGCTGGCGGTACTATACCAATATTTGTTTTTGTATATTTTCCCCCTTGAAGCTCCATTTGAATAGGTGGGATTATTTTCTCCATTTGATGGGATTTAACGGGACTAGATGGGACGCATCCAACCTTCTCAACGTTAGATCAGGTCCTCCCTAATCTAACCGAACCTAGCACCGCTATCGAGGGAGCCCAACCTCGCACCCTGATCTGAGGAGCCCGGCCACGGCTGGCCGGCAGCACGCATGGACACCCTGCCGCCGGCGCTCGCCAGAACAGACAGATGGTCAGGTCGCCTGATCAGAGCGCCCTGTCACGGCTCCACCGTGAAGCTGGCCGGCCGGGCAGCACGTGACCGCGGGGCCGGCCGGGCTGCGCGGACCACCTGGCGGCGGACTGCTGAACTGCGCGCCACAGCGCTGAATCGCGCGCCGGACCAGACGCTTCCGCCGCACTCATAGTTTACCAGGTTGTGGCAATATGATAGAATTTGGAACCTTCAGTGGGGAAACCAAACATAAATGGAATCAAATCTGCACCATATGTTCTATGGTCTGTTCTGCACTATATAGCACATTTGCACTATATTCCTCACTGCACATTAGTTATGCCAATGACGCCAAAACGCACGAAAGAAAATGGCATAGTGAATGATAGCTGGCATCATTTGATCCAGGGCGAACTGAAGTAGGATCATGAAATTCCAATACCAAACTGTTTCTTACAGCCCTCAGTCACCCTGCAGAATTAATGTTCCAAGCTTTCACAGCTAAGATAATATTTCCAGCGCTTTTCGCCTTTTATATCATACGTATCCGTCTTGTACATATCGCGAACATCTCTCCGACTGATGCCGGATTTTGTTTGCGCACTGTACCCCTTCCCAGAAGTCATCTGTGGCTCTGGAAGTTCGCCGTATTGGCGTTTCCACCTGCCAGGTAAGTCTGTCCGTGCTTTATTGCTCTTTCCTACGGCTACTGACCCGCTACGAAACGGAACGGAGGATTCCAACTCACACAGAATGATTCGCATTGGTTTGTATCGCAAATTCCGAAGTTTATGATAGTGAGGTACGTGTCCGCGAATTTTATTGAATACCAAGTGATTCACCGAGGGAATACATCATACTGTTGCATGCTCAGTCGTATAATCATAGAATGCCTTTGGACGTCCATAAACCCACATGTCTTTTGACATTGTGAGCACAAACACAGACGTCCCAACTGCGTTAATTTGTATTGTTCATCCGTTCATTCCAGCAACTTCTGGATGGACACAATTTGTAATTTGTAGTTTGGGGTATAGTTCCCTTTCGCCTCCTCCATATTATATTTTGCTTCATCTTTCATTCATTCGCTCATTTATTCGAATGCTCATTTAGTTGGCATTCTACTCCCGTATAGAAGACAACATTTTTATAGCGCAATGATGATCAATAAATTATTTTGTTTGAGTTTGAGGAGCGCCTGTGAATCAGCTCTTGTGCAGAAAAAAAAACATTTTTTAAAAGCGCAATTGTAATTTGTGCTTCGGAAATCACACGACCGTCAACCTAATTATGGCGTTGAGGGTCTCTCGGGTAACCAGCGACGAACTCTGGGAACGAATTCGAGCTGTTTGAAACCGGCTAACTCGACAATTCGAGCTGTATTGCAGGCGCCTGCCGGACTCCGTTTCCTGACGAACACTACAAGGGCGTAAACGAAAATCAACTACCTATAAAATCACGCCAGTGTCATGCGTTTCCTCGCTGAAAATGCTACTATGGTATTCATGAAGTTGTTGAGACACAAGATGGTTTGGTGTCACTCAGTATATGGTAGTGCACCCGAGAGCCGCCAAAACTCCTCGGCGTGAAAAGAGCACACTACTGTCCGATGTTTGCTGAGTGTCATGCATTAAGTTTTGCTGTTTTGTGTAACCTTCAAGAAAGTGGTGGGGTAAATTCTGACAGTTGAAAAATGGGGTGAGAGGGGACGCCTTGGGAAAGGCTTGCCTTGGCCACCGCCTCGGCCGTACCAACTTTGAAAAAGATTTTCCTTTCATGCCTCTGGGAGGGCTCGAATGCACCAACCCCCGATTTTTAGCCAGGAGAGTCCTGGGAGAATAAGGCGCCCATTTGAGAAGGCTGGAGTGCATTCTCTGCAATTATTCAGCCAAAGAAGCCAGTCGGAGGGCAATGGTGCCCCTCCAGGTACTTCCGCAACGGCACCCGTCCAGACATGTGACTCAAGGACAATTCCTGGATCCGCTCTGGCTTCTGTCTAGTGCTTTCTGCACGCTCGTTCTAATATTTTTTTACGGAAGTGCTGCTTTCAAGCAACACTCATTTCCTTGTTTTTCTCCATCTGCTCTGTCCCGCATTTCTTATTACAGAATTCTCTTCACGATCCCCGCTTGTGTTTTGTACTGTGTTCTTCGCCGCTACTCACAACACTTCACTGTCCTTCAACATGCCATAGAATAAACACCACGTTTACAACTCATTACACGGAGCATGAATACTGCAACACCACCGACACGAATGTCTTTCTCTGTCGCCGAAGGGGGAGGGGCCACGAGCTCTCTCGACCCCTGGGCGGTGGGGGTAGGGATTCATTCAGCACACCGGATCACTGGTACACGTTAAAAGCACACGGTCCGATGCTCTCCTCACACGGACCAGCACAGACATTAACGCGCGCATCATGCCAATGACGCACGACATACAGGTCACACCGTCACACTGGCAGCGGTGTGACGGTGTGAACACAGAAGCAATCAGGTTAACCGTGAAGCAAACCAGGCGGTCATCCGGGACACAGACCGGGCCGAACCTCCAGACCATGGACCAGGGCGCATTTCCAGACTATGGACCGGGCCGAACCTCCATACTATGGACCGGCCCGGACCTCCAGACTACGTACCGGTCAGACCTCCAGTCCATGGACCAGGCCTGACCTCCAGACTGTGGACTGGGTCGGACCCTCATGCCGAACCTCCATCCTATGGACCAGGCCGAACCTCCAGACTATGTACCGGTCAGACCTCCAGGCTATGGATCGGGCCGGACCTTCACTCCGGACCTCCAGACCATGAACCGGGCCTGACCTCCAGACTTTGGACCAGACCTGACCTCCAAACTGTGGACCGGACCGGACCTCCAGACTATAGACCAGGTCGGACCTCCATCCAATGGACCAGGCCGAGCCTCCAGACTATGGACCGGGTCGAGCCTCCAGGCTATGTGCCAGACCGAACCTCCAGACTGTGTACCGGTCAGACCTCCAGGCTATGGACCGGGCGGTCCTTCACTCCGGACCTCCAGACTGTGAACCGGGCCGGACCTCCAGACTTTGGACCAGGCCGGACCTCCGGACCTCCAGGTCGAACCTCCAGACTATAGACTGGCTCGAACCTCCAGACTATGTACCAGTCAGACCTCCAGTCCATGGACCAGGCCTGACCTCCAGACTGTGGACTGGGTCGGACCCTCATGCCGAACCTCCATCCTATGGACCAGGCCGAACCTCCAGACTATGGACCGGGTCGGACCTTCAGACTATGGACCGGACCGAACCTCCAAACTGTGGACCGGTCAGACCTCCAGGCTATGGATCGGGCCGGACCTTCACTCCGGACCTCCAGACTTTGGACCGGGTCGGACCTTCAGAATATGGACCGGGCCGAACCTCCAGACTATGGACCGGCTCGGATCTCCAGGCCACGGACCAAACCTGACCTCCAGACTTTGGAACGGGGCGGGCCTCCGGGTCATGGACGAGGCCAGACATATATTTGCATCTCGTATGGTCACACTACTTCATATTCAATGCAAAGGCTCATGTAGAATGCAGCCAGGTTGGAAGCAATTGGAATTGGATAATTGGATACATTTCGTTGTTGCTGGATTTGTTGCCTAAGATATATATTTTCATTTACACGCATCCTGGTGGGATAAGGAAAAGGATGACCACCACTTCTTTTCACGGAAACATGTGAACATTCGGTGATGCAGCTGTGCATAGTTGTCTTACGACAGAGATACCGTGATGACAGTGCCATAGTCTGAAAATCAACCTGCAATGCTACCCTCGACAGCTCGCCAAGCTGACTATTGGCAGCGCGGCCGACCGAAAGATCCATTGGGGCGGGGTGGGAAGTGCGGACCGCCCACCGGAACAGAGATGGTCGATGTCAGTTCATACCAGCCTAACACCCACATCAGCCATCTGTTAGTATATAATGCCTCACTCTCGTCTACCATGTACTATGTAAGCTAAGTTGACCAGATGCTGAGAGCAAGTGAATGCAATAAAGAGTATTTTGTTTTCGTGAATCGACCTCACTTAATCCAACTGGCAATCTCAGTTGTCAGTCGATAATCTCCTTCTTAATTTGTGAATGTTCCAAATATCGGGTGAAGAAGGCAGCATATCACCGTTTTTATCCAGATGCTTACTCCATGAACTTAATTTGATCCTGGTCGGCCTGACCTAAGTAAACCATTGCATATCTCGTCTAAAGTGGCAATATTGGCTATCTTCATGCCAAACTGAGCGGAGATCAGTCTGACAGTTGCGATGAGGAGCTAGAAAAGATGAAGACGGTCCAGAATGGCTCTCTTCATATATTGACCTCAGTTGACCAAGTAAGCTGACGAAATTTGGCCACGCGTATCATATATGCACTATACCCACGTTCTGCTGATCGTCACCCACTCACATACTAATCCCCTGCCAAGTTCGGTGGTGACTTGGCGAAGAGATCTCGAGACAGAGGAGAGTCCGCGAAAGAGAGGGTAATTGTTCTTACTCGCCAGGGCGCGCAACTCCCGGAGAGCCACAAGTGCCAAGCAGTGGAAGCGGCCGTGACACCTGTTCGGCTACGAATAGCTCCGCTCTATTAGGTATTTCGTGCTCGGCTTTGAATAGCTCCGCTGTTAGGTATTTCGTTGTCAGTGCCGCGAACCCGCCACAGGTACAACTGAGAGGCTGGGGCCGGCGCCGGCAGACATGTAGCCACGTCCATCCACGACTGACTACGGAAGGTGTCTCGCCTCTCTTCTTATCACTCCCCGGAACCGACCTCCCCATCTGAAGCCAGATCAAACTTCAGTTGATGACAGCTTGACAGCCCAAGACCACACGATCGCGGGGCGCACGTTCGGCTGGTATGTAGGTTGTGTCATAAGTTGTTACTTCAACGGAATTAACCGATCAGAGCGCACGTAACTGGCGAACTCTCTCGCTGTATACTGAATAGCCGGTTTGCTGGATTTAAGCCGAAAGCGTTCACCAAACTGTGTAGCCTCAGGAGTTGTATAGCAGATGAGTGCGATAATAGGCCAACTGTAAATTTTGTCAAATCAGACCCAGCATTACCCTATCCTACTCAATTTTTTATGAACAGGCAAATTCATCTCATGGCGTCGCCGAGATACCAGAGTTCATTTATACCATTGTAGATTCCCATACTCATCGGTGTCATTGGTGACATAAATTGATGATTTATCTGCGCTGTTGGTTGCGTAGGCCTTAGTATTAACATCGTGCACGCAAGCTTGTTTAGTGTTAATACATCTGGGCAAACGAATGTCAAATACGGTCATGTTAATATAGCCAGCCCAGCGTCCGTGTTAACTATCTCATCGATGTCTGCCGACAACAGAGCAAACAGAAGCGCTTTGAGCCGTTTACCTGCTGACATCAATCCGAAGGAGGTGAAAGGTGGACCCCCCCCCCCCTCTTCCATTAGTTTCAGGATCAGTACGTCAGTAATCGTTGTGCTTTGGTGCTAGAAGAAGTGTTCCCGCATCCTTTAAAGATTCTTTCTCGAGTCAGTTGTATACCGTGCCATGATAAGATTTTGGTTGGTTGGTTATTTCGGCTTTCGGGCGCATCGACTGCGTTGGTCATAAAGCGCCCATGATAAGATTTTGGGTATCGGTCAGAAGTAAGCCAGGTTTGCGATATAAAAATATGTTCATCATTATTGCATTGATAATACCATTATCATCGTGAACTTGCCAAAGCGCTCGGTAGTAATTCGTTCGAGTCTGTATATATATAGATGCACACACCAAAGGAGTATTCGGCAACGATAAACAAAACGACAGCCGATCGTCGCAGATATATGCGAATAGAATACAGTGCGGACGGCACCGCGGTAAGTGACGCACACTGGGCAGAGTGATGTTAATACGGTACGTTGAGGCGGTACGCGGATGTCACGTACCCGCCTGCTGGCCTCTGTCACAGCACAGGCGCACCACCTCCGGACGGGCCGACCCCGCCCGACCCTTCCCTCCGCCAGCGGCCGGGTCAGCGCGCTGTCACGCCGTCGCTGCAGCGAAAGCGGTCCGGCTGTCCGGCTGACACCTTTACCGAGCATCCGTCGCGCGGCGGCGGGGCAGCTGGCCGCGCGCCTGACTAGAAACGGCCCGCACGCGCACGTGCCCACCCACCGGTGTCCGCGGGCGCGGCACGCCCACCGCCCGAGCCGGCGACGCTCGTGCCCCCGGCAAAATCACGCCGGCTCGCTCTCTCCGGCGCCGAGCCGGCGGAACACACGCACACGCCGGCACACGGCGGGTCACCTCGGCTGACGGTCCCACGTGGCCGCCGGTCGCCACACGCCGCGACAAAAACACGCACAAATAATCAAAGAATGCATAGATGGGCAGCGCACTGCACAACACCGCAGGGAGGCAATCCACCCTAACCGGAAACCAGTTCCATCCGCCACCATCAATATACAAAACTGAGGTCTCACGCGATCAATTGGCTAACAAAATATGTGCCACATCACACGCAGCGAACAGAGCGATACGAGCCGCGCGATCAGCCACCACAGTTGGCGCCCGTCGCCGCATGGACGCACCAGTAGTGGGTGCGTAATAAATACAGCAGTGCTCTCATGTGGCCGGAAGCGCCAGCCCAGCCTACTCCCGCTCCGGCCGCCGTCGCGCCACGGCAACGCCGCTCCCACCACCTCCCGCGGTCGTCAATTGCACCCGAACGTGCGGCCACGGCGCGGTGGACTCCGGCGGTCCGGCGCACCGGCAGACCGCTGCTCACAGCTGCTACACGGCTACGGCCGGGCCGCCGCCTGCCCGCACACCACACAGTCGCTAGCTCACAGCTGGAGCGGCCGACCAGCTGGTGACCGGGTCGGGTCGGGTCAACTGCCGTTGGAGACGACGTCGCTGGCGGCGACGAGACTGACGCGGGACACGTGCTTGGACTGGTCGGCGGTGAGCAGTGCGGCGGACGGCCCCGGCTCGGCCCGGCTCTTGGCGTCGCCGGCCGCCGAGCGACGGCACACCAGCTGCACCATACAGCCCAGCAGCGAGTTCACGATACCTGCCGCCGAGGAGGGGACGTCACGGCACACCAGCTGCACCATACAGCCCAGCAGCGAGTTCACGATACCTGCCGCCGAGGAGGGGACGTCACGGCACACCAGCTGCACCATACAGCCCAGCAGCGAGTTCACGATACCTGCCGCCGAGGAGGGGACGTCACGGCACACCAGCTGCACCATACAGCCCAGCAGCGAGTTCAGGATACCTGCCGCAGAGGAGGGGCCGTCACACCAGCTGCACCATACAGCCCAGCAGCGAGTTCACGATACCTGCCGCAGAGGAGGGGCCGTCACACCAGCTGCACCATACAGCCCAGCAGCGAGTTCACGATACCTGTCGCATAGGAAGGGACGTCACGGCACAACAGCTACACCATACAACCCAGCAGCGAGTTCACGATACCTGCCGCCGAGGAGGGGCCGTCACACCAGCTGCACCATACAGCCCAGCAGCGAGTTCACGATACCTGCCGCCGAGGAGGGGACGTCACGGCACACCAGCTGCACCATACAGCCCAGCAGCGAGTTCACGATACCTGCCGCAGAGGAGGGGACGTCACGGCACACCAGCTGCACCATACAGCCCAGCAGCGAGTTCACGATACCTGCCGCCGAGGAGGGGACGTCACGGCACACCAGCTGCATCATACAGCCCAGCAGCGAGTTCACGATACCTGCCGCCGAGGAGGGGACGTCACGGCACACCATCTGCACCATACAGCCCAGCAGCGAGTTCACGATACCTGCCGCAGAGGAGGTGACGTCACGGCACACCAGCTGCATGATGCGGGGTGTCACACTGGACACATCCCAGCGGAGCCGCAGCACAGAAACGCGGCATCAGAACACACGAAAAACGCTCCTGAAGCGCCAACTGAGGTTAGCTGAACTGTATCTGAAACACGTGGAAGGAATACGATTTCCCCTAAAAAACAAACAGTTGTTATACTAAATAACAGCAATCGGACATAGTGCGTGTCTGCTTTGACATTCCGTTCGGACTTTCAAGAGACTACAGACGCCAATCACGACTGAAATTAGCAGCAAAAACAACGCAAGTTTAACTGTCATTAGATGTGTAATCTGGGTACTCGATTATCGCATAGCCAGTGTTTTTACTGGCACCAGACGACGTGCACAAACACATCGGACAGTGAAATGCTTTCACAAGTGGTTTATCAGCAATATGTAGAGTGGAGAGGTTGAAACAAACATCGCCGACGCTTTCACAAACGAACGGTTCATTAGTTACGTGCACTTGAGAGTGGAGAGGTTGAAACGAACATCGCCAACGCCATCGGGCCACGAAATTCTTTAGTAGGTGAGCGGTTCATTAGCAATGTGTGCTTGAGGGTGGATCGATTGAGACAAACATCGCCGACGCCTCATAACTCCACCACACACAAACTCATCCGCCCATGTATAAACACCCAGACGACTAGCACTGCATGCACCGATCAGATGCCTTTTTCAAGCTATATCACCGTGCACGCCAGCTTCTTTTACGGAGTTTGCACGACTGGAAGGTCAGGTACGTCCAGCAGGGATCCAGGGGGATCGTGTCTGACGAATAAAAGTGTCCATCGCGTGCTTAAACGTGTCGCTGGAAAAACCAACAGGCCAGCTCACGGCATTCCATTATATGTTTCCATTCTTGGCAACTTAAAAAAGCATGGGATACATCACAAGACCAAATGTGCTAAATACAATACATCTTTTTCGTTGAACTGACTTTGAAAAGGGTTTCTTGACTTTGCAAGGTCACGAAAAAAAACAGAAGGAAGTATTAATCCTCACAACGTCGACAGGAAAATCCTCCTTCGCCGGGCCAGTTGGGGGAGGGGGAGGGGTGCTCTTCATATCCCTCCACCATGGCTTCAGAACTTCGTATATGTCTATATATATATTTATGTATATATATATTTATATATATATGTATATATATGCATACATATATTATTGTATTTTATTGTACTTTCAGGTATCCACCATACACACCTTGCACCTCCATGACGCACGCAAAAATGCCACGCTTTCTTAGGTTAGTTTGTTTCTTATAATTTGGAAAACATGTTTAAAAACTTTTCCTTCATATTATTTCCACAAAAAATTGACTTTTTTCTTCAGAAACAGACTAGGCCAGGTTACGAAATGACATGGGCACACATGAAAAGAGATGAGTAGTAACATTATGCTCACTACATTCAGAAACATTGCATTGGAATAAGGAATTCTGATAATTCAAAAATTTACTTCAAGTACAAGTTTATCAAAGAAACATTTCTGAGGAAAACGTGCTAATTGGCCTGATGATTTAGAAATGAAAACATGATCTAGGGAGAACAAACCTACTCTGCATCCTAGCCTGGTCTAACAATGAATCCAATAGCGTTGCCCTATAATGCCCGCATACCAATTACTGAGCTATTTAACTGTTTAACTCAATATACCATGCATATTTTAAAGCATAGGTATCAGTTAATAATCGACAAGCATACGTAAGAGAAAGAGTTCAGTCGGTTCCCGAAGTATATCTCGTCCTATTGCAAGCCACTGGCTAGGTATATTGAAAACCACTGGCTTGTTCCGGCCAGCTTCAGTGTGCTCGTATGACGGCACAGACTGCACGGCAAAACACAGCGGCCAAGCACGCCGTTTCGTTCACACATATCTCTCTATATAGATAGATATTTTGAAAATGGTCTGCACTGATTTAACTCAAATTCCGTCGGTGCGCACCTAGCAATGCATTTAACCAGAACCAGAAAAACGTCCAGCAATGGGTCAACAATGTCATCTCAGAAGGTTGACCGGGACCGCTATCCCATAGGTTAGTGAATGGCCTCCGGCAGATGTTGCTATCAAATATGCTTCCATATACATATGTGATTCACATAGGATAACAGTAGCAGCGTACATCAATGCTCATAACTGCTGTTTGCTATCAAACTTAACCCTCGCGAAGCTAAATACTTCGTGTTATATTTATTCTACATTAAGTATGCGGCCAAATGTTGCGATTGTACAGTATTGGAGACATATTAATGGTTCGCGACATTCGGGCTCATTTTGGAAAGAACAGATTCATTATACTATCTATGCACCACCAAAAAATAGAAGTGATATAGCAGGGGTAAGAGCCAGTTAAAGACGGTGTTCCTCGGATACGTTAAAGCCGGAATCTCGACTATGTTAAAATTTGAGCAACGTTGCGCCACTCCCAATCACTCAATTGCTTGAAATTTTGGGCCATAAAAGTTCCTGCTGGCAAAATATTTTCGTCATGTATATGCGGGGAAGTGGGCTTACAGGGACCCAATGTTGATGGAAACGGAACACGCGATCCTTAACTAGATGCAGATATATGGAAGTGCCTGACAGGGACAGACATTTACTTGGATCACAGATTATGGGATAAGTCGGAGAAATTAGGAAACACTTAACGAGCTGAGACATATACGCTTCGACACGACTAGGCAGATAGAGTAGAGCAGAGAGGAATCGCGCCGTGCATATCCATGGCAGCTTCCAAAATGTTTCCTTACCGAATGTAGACCCCACAAATGCATATCATGGCGATCATGGAATATCATGGGCGATGTCTGGTAGACAACAATTGGATAACCGGTCAAAATTGCCGCCCCGGTAGCTCAGTTGGTTAGAGCGCTGGCGTGCACTGGTCTCCACTGTCCTGGCAACGCAGGACTCGATTCGCTTCTCGCGCTCGCATTTAGCCCCCGGCCGGAAGTGTCAGTTGGCAGCTGGCCCAATAAGGCCGGAGACGAGCTACCAGGCGATCGTGTCGGTGCATTGACGGCATGTTAAACTTTCGATCAAAACTCTGC
This sequence comes from Imbricaverruca yamaguchii, assembly GCA_034440575.1. Classification (NCBI taxonomy): domain Eukaryota; kingdom Metazoa; phylum Arthropoda; class Thecostraca; family Neoverrucidae; genus Imbricaverruca; species Imbricaverruca yamaguchii. Next base: position 2,242,211 of record JAOTOL010001652.1, on the reverse strand, counting down.
CGTCGAACTGGAATTCGTGGATCGGGTGGTGGGACCAGGGTTCACGCAACAAGCTCTGCTTAGCAATAGAACCCTGGTTCCTAAAGCCACCCCAGCAACAACTCTGATTAAATCTATATTTATATATGATTTTAATCCAGTCTCCGGTGGCCTATATCAGCAACATCTTGTGCATTAGTCAGTGCATAAAACATTTGTAAAAAGTCACGTGTCTTGAAACATTAGGGACAGCCAAGATGCCTACTCTCGAATTATGATGAACCGTGCCATCTGCTACAATATACCTAGTATAGATACCTCCCCTTCAAAAGCTGACCCCATTCCGCCCATGCAGACCATCATTCTCTTTTTCATAACATATTTTTTAATGGACAAAGATGTGATGGTGTACCAGAGGATTGCTCCCTTAGCATCTTCGAATCATCACAAACCCCACACTCCCTTGCCCTGTAACCGCATCTGTCATTTATGTACTTATTTAGCAACGCAAAATATGTTCAACATGTATGTGTTGGGTATCGATAGTGTTGGCTAGAATACAGTTGGCTAGAAACCAGTACAGGGTATAAATATCTGCATAAACCAGGTCATGGCGTGAAAATATCCGACTGGTTTTGACGGCTCAACAAGCTGCAAACATTGGCGACATGCCCTGTAGAATGCCCGTCTGGAGCTACCATTGATCAGCAATGTTGGTGGCATAATGTATCCAAAAACAATCCTACGATGTCATGAAATTCCAGAACTTTATCTTTACGCGAAAAGAAACGGCGAACGAAAGGTCTGAGGGGGACTTCAGAAGCAGCATAACTAATAGGGTTACGGATTACCATTCTAAACTCTAAGGCTGAGGCATGAAAACCCGATATGACTCCAGATAGAATAAGATACAAACCACATGTTGGGTCGCCCACTTCATATAATATCGCTTGATATCACAATCGAAACCGTGGTTGAGCAAAAGGGACTAGGGAGAGTTGTTCATGAAATAGCAATCACAGACAGGTGCTTTGCAATCATGAGTATTACCATGCTTTAACAACATCTGTGTATAGACGTACTCCAAAATATTGGCCGATAAGCTAAAATAGTATAACGTAAATTTAACATCGTTCCCCTTAATATTTTCGGACTTAATAAATACGTGGCCAAGTTCGTAGTTTATGTTAAACTTCTTCATTACTGGCTGTGTGTATTCCCACCCATAATAACGCAGTTCTTCAGCTAGTCTTCCTCTCGATCAGAACAACATTCATCAGCTTTACCAGCTGTCCTCCGCTACAACCACCATAACTGTCGCTTTCTCGATTGGTCCTCCACACAACCATCACATAACTGACATTCTCTGGATTTCGTAAGTCCGCTAGACTTCGATACGTACTGCTTTCTGCACTGGCTTTTCCTACGATCGCTTCCACACCGTCAGCCTTCTTCGGCAGGTCTTCCCTACGATCACCACATCACCGACTTTCCGACAGCGCCTGCTCCGACGCTTCACTCAGTCCACGACAGAAAATCTCCCGCGCCTCCTCTATCGTCCCCTCATAGCGATTCAGGTCCTCGTCCCTGATCTTGCGTAGCGTCTCCAGCTCCTGTCGCAGACGCTCGGCCTCGTCCCGCGCCAGTGCCAGCTCCCGTTGGCTGGCGTCCGCCGTCTGGTCGCTGGGCCGCGCCGTGGTCCGTCGACTGCGTCCAAGCATCTGTTGCAGCCGGTCAGCCTCGCGGCGCGCGCGGGCCGCCTCTTCTCGCTCGCACCGTTGCGCCCTGTTCGCCACGTCCAGCTGACGCTCGAACTCGGACACGCGCGCCTGCAGCTGGCGCACCAAGTCCATCAGCCGGCGCCGCTCGGCCTGCGCCGCCTCCACCAGGAATTCCGCCTCGATACACTTGCGGCGAAGTTCCGATTCCTCCTCCGCCGGCGGTGGCGAGGCAGGGGACGGCGAGCGCCGCGGCTCCTGTCGCGCGGCCGCCTCCAACTGCGCCACCCGCTCGTCGCGCGCCGCCAGCTGGGCGCGCAACAGCGCTACCTGCTGGCCGCCGACAGACGCGAGCGTAGGCCCGTTGTCGCGCGAGGCCGTGGCACGACCGCCGTCGGCCAGTGTCGCCTCCAATTGTCGCACCTGCACCAGCAGCGCCTCGATCATCTCGTCGTCATTGCGGCACTTTTCGGCGAGGCGAGACGCCTGCTCGCGCAGCCGCACTGCCTCCTTGCCGACGACCGCGGCGCGCGAGCGCGCTGCGTCCAGCTTCAGCTTGAGGGCGCTGTTCTCCTCGGCTTGCTGGCGCGCTTCCTCAGCCGCCTGACGCGCTGTCGCGCGCTGGTCCTTGCCTAAATTTCGAATATGTGAGCGCGCTCTGGAGTCTGCAGCCGACAGTCGCGGCTCAGAGCGGGCAGTGCCGGCCGACGGCGGTCCCTTCCCGGCGGAATCGACCGCGCCGCTCTGTCGCTCACTCATCTCCTGCAGCTGCGCTCTCAGCGTCACAATCTGCTGCGCTCTGCCGCGCCAGCCGGCGCCAGCCGTCAGCAGTCCCTGCAGGGTCGCCGTCTCGCCCACCTCCTGCTGCAACAGACGCTCGGCCTGGCGCACCTCGCGTCGCGCCGCTTGCGCCTGGTTGCGCGCCTCCACCAGACGGCGTGTCGTGTCGCGCAGCTGGTCCCGCAACTGAGCGGCCGTCTCCTGTGGCGGCTCCGCTGTCGAATCAGCGCCGTCCTGTTGGGCCAGCTGCCGCTTCCGCTCTTGTTCCTGCGGCGGAGGAGCAGCAGGCACCGCCTCCAGTCGGCGACGACGTGTCCGCTCAGTCTCCAGCTCGGCGGTCAGGTAACGAACGCGGCGCGACAGCTCCATAATGCGCGCGGCGGCTGCGTCGCTGCCGCTGACACCGGCCAGGTCTTGTCGCTCGGCATCACGACGGAGGTTAACTTCGACCAGCTCGGCTCGAGCCGTCGCCAGTGCCTTAGTCACGGTCGCCTTCTCGACACGCAGAGTGTGCAGCTGACTGTGTAGAAGACCGTTGACGCCGAGCGGGTCAGATGCGTCGAAGTGCGAGTCCACGTGGTCATCGGCCAATGGGGAACCGGTGCCGAGGGCGTCAGAATGTTGCGCACCCGCCTCCCATGCGCTCTGATCTGAGTCGCCACGGCTCATCGTCTTCGCAGGTGACTTTTTCGCCTTCATCAGTACTGTTGAAGCTAAGATTCCCAGCAATCAATTACTTTTTCCTGATCGCACCGTCATACTTCGACCAGTACGCACACATTAATTGGTGATTGTCTGCTTACTGTGTGGACATACGCCAAAAAATAATTGCGCCATTCACATAAAATCAACAAGTAACGAGACAGACTTCATTGATGTACATAGCTTAACAACAGTTGTACCTGTGCTATACTGCATATTATGCACATGCATGCACCATTTTGCTATACCCCTACTTCGATCCCCGTCCCCACGAAAAACCGTACATTTTACAGAATAATACTTTTAATACCTGCCTTTGTTCAATGAGCACCTCCGCCTTGCGTAACAATCGTCCACGCAACTGGAAAGATAACGAGATGAAATAACCCAAAAAATATGGCTTCTATCAATTTGACTGATCGAAGCAATGAATAACTGCTGCCTTCTCCTATCTAACGGAAGGAAAATTCGGCAGTAGGAGGCACCCTGCTGTCGGCATAAATAATAAACATCCGCCGCAGATGGGGTCCAATTCTTACCTGACGATAAGGAGATGCGGCCGCCGACGGTGTCCCGTTCTCACCTGACGTGACAAAGATGCCACCGCAGATGGCACAGAGTCGAACTAGAAACTGGATGAGCGGTTCGCGGTCCTCAGATATGACCACCTTCAGTCCCGACATGTCGTATTTGAAGTAGACGCCAGGTACACCGTGCGAGCCCGAGTGGTGGTTGATGACTCGGGACTGAACAGGGCGTAGGGGAGGGGCGGTCAGTGTTCCACACAACATAGTGACGCCCATGTCAGAAGGCCTGGTAATCGACGATGCGTGATTAAGCGTTGGCTATATTATATTTAGAGCGGGAAAACGTTCGAGAAAACGCTCTTATTGCCGGAAAACGGATAATTTGGAATAACGCATGACGCGTTAGTGCAAAGCAAGTGGTAACAATGCTGACAGTGGGGAGAATAAAATGCGCCGAACACATTCCTCACAGATCACAATTCAACCCCGAGAGTTTATTTTTCACAGACTTCAAGCATCACGCTCGACACTTAATGAAAAAGAAAAATGAAGGATCTAACACAGCTATCATGATGCAATCAATAAAAATATTAATGTGTCGAAAACATGAAACGGTTTTGAATCAAACGGTTTTCACTATTGTGAAATAACGATGATTGGTTGGTTGGTTATTGGAATTTAGAGGCGCGTCGATTGCGTTGGTCATGCAGCGGCCATAACATCGTCAGTGAAACATTGAAATGCAGGCAACATCAGTGAAACAGTGAAATGGAAGTAACATCAGTGAAACAGTGAAACAGAAAGGGAAAGCGCAAGCAAACATCAGTGAAACAGTGAAACGGGAGTAACATCAGTGAAACTGTGAAACCGAAAGAGCACGCTAAGTTCGATTAAAGCGACATGTCACGGTTCCTAGCGCATAGTTCTGCTGTCAGTGAGGTGTGTACATCACTCTAAATTTGACATCCGAGAGAAAGCGAAACAGCTGTCCTGAAGTTACAACGCTTAAGTGGTCAAGCGTTGTATGGTCTTGAGTGGGCTGCACGACTCCAAGAAGGCGTTTTCGAGCATCGGCGAGCAGGGGGCAGGATATCAGAATGTGACGTACTGACAGTGGTGCGTGACATCGAGGGCAGTTTGGCCTGTCCTCCCCACAGAGCAGATGCGTTGGGTGGGTGTGCCCTAGCCTAATGTGGCAGAACAATGCCTAAGCCGAATGCGAAAATAACGATGTAAATTTCGAACCAACGTGATTGGAAATTTCCCGTGTTATCCAACGCCAACGCTTTGCCAGATGCCACCAACAAGGCGTTCACCTACAGAAGTGCACTGCAAAATCATCAACCGATTTGCTCTCTGTTGGTCGTGTTGAAAATCAGCCGGGATGTATGCCACCGACGTGCTCCTCCACATAGGCAGTGTCGATGACACTCACCTGCTCCTTAACAGAGTACTGGTACGTGTGTGTGGTGCCAAGTAGCCCACGCATATCGGTCGGCACCACCTCGATGAAGTACTGGTACATCTGCATCTCTGAGTCGGCCACTTTCTCGTCGCCCTCGAGCGGGTGGATGATGCCGGCTTGCTGGTCTCCGAACTGGAACCTGCCACCGCAAGTGTGCCCACCGTCAGGCGAACAGTCAGCAACATCACCGGCTATGGGTTCAACAGGATCGCACCTCAGCATCACAGCGCCGGAGCGTCACGGGCCTGGCTCGCTCACGCTGCGAGGGCTTAGTCGGACCTTCAGAGCATCACGCATGTAACATACTCCAATTCTGAGGATGTTGTGGTGCTTTTCTGCTCGAGGGTAGGACGACGTGGCGGTATTTTGCGTTACGATGGGTTGTGCTACTTTGGGCTATTTTGCGCCAGAGTGCGAGCACAGGCATACATCGAAAGCGTCACAGATGTGATTTAGATAATGAGCACTTCACGTCAGCCCCGCCTTTTGCCGGGGTCTAGGCTGCACCCACCTGACTATGCGGTGCGAGAAGTTGTAATTGCCGTCCATGAAGGCTGAAATATGAGCGTGCTGTCCGGTAGGCAGGCCGATGGCCTTGCCGGCTGTGATGTGGAAGTTGCCGGCTACCTTGTTGAGCACGAGCGAGCCGTACACGCGACAGGCGTCGTACTGCCGCTCCGGTCGAGGGTCGCTGCACATGGAGGCGTCTGTCAGAGGGCGTGGTGAGGGTCGCTGCACATGGAGGCGTCCGTCAGAGGCTGTGGTGAGGGTCGCTGCACATGGAGGCGTCTGTCAGAGGCCGTGGTGAGGGTCGCTGCACATGGAGGCGTCTGTCAGAGGCCGTAGTGAGGGTCGCTGCACATGGAGGCGTCTGTCAGAGGCAGTGGTAGGATCGCTGCACATGGAGGCGTCTGTCAGAGGCCGTGGTGAGGGTCGCTGCACATGGAGGCGTCTGTCAGAGGGCGTGGTGAGGGTCGCTGCACATGGAGGCGTCTGTCAGAGGCCGTGGTGAGGGTCGCTGCACATGGAGGCGTCTGTCAGAGGCCGTGGTGAGGGTCGCTGCACATGTAGAAGTCTGTCAGAGGCCGTGGTGAGGGTCGCTGCACAATGAAGGCGTCATATCAGACGCACGGTGGCACCTATAAAACAAATTGGTGAGAGGGTCGCTTCACAAAGGGTGGGAGTCTATCAGGCACAGTGGCAAGAGGGTTGCTGCACAGAGTGAGAGTCTGCTAGGCACAGTAGTGAGAGGGTCGGTGCACAGACGGTTGGGGGTCTGTCAGGCACCGTTGCAAGAGCGTCGCTGCACAGAGGTGGTGGTGGTGGATTGGAGTTTAGGGGCGCGTCGACATCAAGGGTCACTTTGCGCCCATTCGCTGCACAGAGGCAACAGCTAGCTGAACAATGACTCATTTAACTGGTGGTGGGTTGGGGTTTAGGGGCGCGTCGACATCTAGGGTCATTTTGCGCCCATAACTGGAATGTAATCAATCTACGGTGCTACTATCATAGCTCACTACCCATCTTCACGGATGGGGGTATATCACGTCAAAGCGTGCTTGTCGAATGAACATAAAAATATTCCCAGACGCAACGGCCTCAGAGTCGTTTCCTATAAGCATACGTAAAGAAGAGTCGGTGTTCAACCGTCCTAAAATCTGGCGTCGTAGAGGTTCTAGCAGTGTACAGCCAACTAAAACATGGTACACGGTAAGCGGGTTAGAACAGCGCGGACATACGGGACAGTCATTACCGGTCAACATATAACTATGTGTTGCAAAGGTATGGCCTATTCTCAATCGACAGAGTATTACCTCTTCCCGACGTTTGGTTCGGTGAGAGGATAGCCATTTTCCTAGTGTCGGTTTTAAAACCTTGAGTTTACTACACTTTGAATTCCAGGATCGTTGCCATTCTGAATGTATACTTGACAATATAGTAGGTTATATATATCTTGGAGGGAGCCGTAGATGGACCACACGGCCATTGCTAATGGCGTGCTTGGCGGTTATGTCAGCAGCTTCGTTTCCGGCGAGTCCAACATGGCTAGGAATCCAGCAGAACATTAAAATTCTTCCGATGTCATGCAGGGATTTTACTACTTTGATAATCCTCCGAACAAGTCGGTTATCCTGGTTAAAGATGTTCAGTGCCTGGAGACTGCTCAGAGAGTCTGTGAAAATCACGTACTTCGTGGACCGGTCTTTCTGTATAAAATAGAGGACTTGTAGAATGGCATACAGTTCGGCAGTAAAAATAGATGTTTGCATCGGTAAACAAAAAGATCGAACACTTTGTCGACTTACGTAAGCACACCCGACACCAGAACCTGACTTTGAGCCGTCCGTGTAAATACGCGAAAAGTCGTGATATTCGTGTATTTTTTCCAATGCTAACGTTCGGAGTTCCTCCGGGTTTACCTGCCCTTTCTTTGAGCAGGTTAGTGTCATGTCGGTTTTCACTGGGAAAACATGCCAAGGGGGAGTGCTCGGCGTGATCACGCGTGCTATGGAACGCGGCCGGATATTACATTCTCGAAGAATCGTGGACATACGAGTGGAAAACGGTAATCCACGCCGGGTAATGTGGCGTGGATTTGATGTCCTCGAGAATATCCACCGATAGGCTGGATGGTTCCGGTTTTGAGCAACATTGCATGCGTATCTCGCGCCCAATAACTTACGGCGTAGTGCAAGAGGTGGCTCGTCTACCTCTACCATTACACTAGCAGCCGGAGAGGTGCGAAAGGCTCCAGTAGCGATGCGAAGAGCTACATTTTGGATCACATCAAGGCGACGTTTGGATGTGGCACACGCTCCGTCATAAATAAAACAACCATAGTCAATTTTAGAACGCACGAGCGATCGATACATCAGAAGCAAGATAGATCTATCTGCTCCATACGAACATCTAGACACTGTACGCATTACTTGTAGTCGCTTTGCACATTTCTGTGCAAGATCGTTGATATGGGTGGTGTATGTTAGTCGGCGATCCATCCACACACCCAGAAACTTGGCAGCTGGTTTGAATGGTATATGGTGTCCATTGAGCATAATCACGGGGTCAGTACAAGAGCGTTTGCGACAGAAGTGGACAGCGGTGGTTTTCGACGTAGACATGACTCATTTAACTGCAAAATTAAATCGGACGTAGGCTCACCATGGTAGCAGCCGGCCATACATGGATTGACCTTGCATCCCAGTCAGCCAAACAAAGGCTGGCATCGGTCACAGTCGGCCAGATATGGACTAACCTCAGTCGCAAACGGCCAAGCATGGATTCACTTATGTCATAGTCCGCTAAAGATGGGTTGGCATGAGTCAGACGACCCAACATGGCCTGACCTTATTCACAAGCGACCAATGGATTGACCTCAGCTATAGTAGATCAAATATGGATTGCCTGCAGTCACGGTCGACCAAGCGTAGACTCACTGGGGAGGAAGCTCGCTGAACATGGACATGTGACCGCTGCGGAGCAGCGTCTCCTTCAGGCCGTGGTAGTGCTCGCGCAGAAACGAGCTCATCTGTAGCATAGATGACGCGTCAGACAGAAAACGACCTCATCTGTGGTATAGCCGACGCGTCAGACAGAAAACGACCTCATCTGTGGTATAGCCGACGCGTCAGACAGAAAACGCATCGCGTGCTCCAACAACACGCATGGACAACATTCTGAGCCTGTGTCGATATAGCTTCACAATACGAAATAATCGTGGACATGTCAGCAAGGATGGACGTGGGAAAGGATGGGTGCACGTGAGGATTGGCACGGAGCAATTGCCATGGATACAAGCATGCTGTAGTTGGCACGGGAGCTGGTAAACTAGTATGGGACAGGCGAGACAACGACGTCAGGAAGGATATCAGATGCAAATATCACCAGGGTAGCTATGGCAGGGCTCAAAATTAGCATAACAGCCTGATCTCTGATGATGATGATAATAATTGGGGGTTTTGGGCGCATCGACCAGTATAGGTCATTTAGCGTCCATGCCTGATCTCCGACCTCATCATCCTAGATAAGCACCACCACACCCTGACCGAGCCAGCCCGACAGGCGCGCCTCGGTTCCGCCGCGCCCCTAACCTGCTGCGCCATCCTGAAGTGCTGCTCCTGCGCGGGCGTCATCTCCCACCACGTGTTCTCCTCCTGGAGCCGGCCAAAGCTGAACACGTTCTCGTTGGTCGAGTCCATGATATCGGCGCCAATGGCTGCGGGGAATACACCGCTAAAGTATGCGCAGGTTCAAGGTTGAAAATGTGCACTGTAAAGCTGTCTCGCATGTTGCGACTTAGCCGACCGAATGACCCGATTGGTCGCATTGGCCAGCATACAAGTTGGGAGGTAGTGAGCAGGAAAGGATTATCTTACTTTTTCTTTGAGAACCCATCCAGTAAAACCAAGGTTTTCAACACCAGATGGAAGTCAAATGGAAACGTCAAGCGATAGAAAGTCAATAGGGATAAGAATCAGCAAAAAATCAAACAGTGCAAAAGTCCGATAGAGCCCAAACGGCAAATTACAAAAACTCAAAAGGGGTCCAAGCAGGGCCTGTATGATGATGTAAAATGCGGTAGCAAGACAAAGTCAACCAAGACCATCTTGCTTTATATTTTCAACCTTCACTTACATCCTAAATGGCCGTGGAATATTAGAAGAAGCTTGCATAACTTCCAAATGGTTTCCGGTCCATACGGCATTGCTAAGCACTGCGCAAAAGCAACCCTACAATACTACATGGCAATTGTGTGATGACAGTCCCTTTACACTTTTAATAGCGAAAACTTCATGTCACGCCACACCCGAGAAAATAAATTCAGACCAGGGTTAAAGTTGTGCTTTCGAATCCTGGATGTGGATGGGATCATTTTGTGGCAATTCGATATGGAGACCATATATTTCTTCGAACCTGTGACAATGGAATCCAGGTTTGCACTTTTCATTGAATCTTGAGCACCATTGCAGAGCAGCTTATTGCCAAACAGCATCATTCAGCCTCCAAATGCGAAAGTGAGGATAATTTAAGAGAGATTATGTTCTGGATGCAAACAAAATCCACGAACCCATTTTCCAACCATGACTTAGACACACTCGAGTTGGCAGTATTGGTGTCCATTGGCATACCTTGGCCTGGAAAGGCAGGCTTCAAGTCGCTGCGCGCGCTCGTATTTAGCCCCCGGATGGGAGGATCAGGTGTCAGCTCATCCGATGAGGCTTGGAGCGCAAGAGTATGGTGGCGGTGACGGAGCATCGGCGGCGCCGTAACTCTCAGCACAAACCATGCCGGCAAATTATAATACCCTGATGGGCGAACGGGATCCTGGTGTAAGAAATGAAAGTGCTTAACATGGGCCTACGTCCTTCAGTCAGCCCTACACATATTGAAACTACCTTTAAGTGAATAGAACCAGTTCAGACATACGCTTTAGTAAAATGCCAACACTTACCACTGCAGGGCATGCCGACTACAATATCCACATGGATGGGAAGTCTGGCGTCCATCTCCACGTCTGGCTCAAATCGGAACTTGAACGACGACATGTAGTACCTGATCTCGGTGACCACCAGACACAGCATTACGCCGAACGTCAGGATACTTACTGGAAAACAAACACCGCGCGTCACCGTCTGTTGTCGCCGGTGTGGGCGCTTACACACATTGTCAGAAATATAGCCGCACCATTGGCATCAATGCCAGACCATAACATCTGATGTTAGTGACAAAGTTAACATGACAGCGCCCTATATCTAATCTGATACCCATTATATTCATAATAGAATTCGATGTACATCCCGTCCTTAAAATGTTCAGTCGAAGGCGACTCTGTGTTCAAAACGCGCCCTTATAGGAGCACTTGAATCTACTTCACCCTCACACTCTTAAAAGTTTGTCATGTCAGTGACACCCCTACAGGGAAGTGGCGCACCATACAAATCGTCACCCGCCTTCCCTGTCGCTCGTACGTCCATGCTCACCAAGGTAGCCTTACACTGACTCCGCTGGGAAATATCAGCCATTCTACTTGGAACAGCAGACAGGAATGCCTGCTGATGTCAGCTGACTACCTGCCTCTCTACAGACCACCGAGACACACGGCTGGACACACCGGAGACGGACCACTGACGTCACCTGATTACCTGCCTCTCTACAGACCACCGAGACACATGGCTGGACACACCGGAGATGGACCACTGACGTCAGCTGACTACCTGCCTCTCTACAGACCATCGAGACACAAGGCTGGACACACCGGAGATAGACCGCTGACGTCAGCTGACCACCTGCCTCTCTACAGACCACCGAGACACACGGCTGGACACACCAGAGATGGACCGCTGACATCAGCTGACTACCTGCCTCTCTACAGACCACCGAGACACACGGCTGGACACACCGGAGATGGACCGCTGACGTCAGCTGACCACCTGCCTCTCTACAGACCACCGAGACACACGGCTGGACACACCAGAGATGGACCGCTGACATCAGCTGACTACCTGCCTCTCTACAGACCACCGAGACACACGGCTGGACACACCGGAGATGGACCGCTGACGTCAGCTGACTACCTGCCTCTCTACAGACCACCGAGACACACGGCTGGACACACCGGAGATGGAGCGCTGACGTCAGCTGATGGGAAGGTGCGCCAATAGCAGTGAGATGCTGATGGGAAGGTGCGCCTATGACTGTCAGATGGTGATGGGAAGGTGCGCCAATGACCATCAGATGATGATGGGAAGGTGCGCCAATGATCGTCAGATGCTGATGTGAAGGTGCGCCAATGTACAGTAAAAGCCACACTTAATTTCAATCATCAACGAAATCAACGTCATTTTATCGCATTGCGAACCCATAAAATCCAGCCCAACCAAGCCAAATACTACCATATGTACCAATATCACATTACTCTGGAAACAGTGGCGAAGACCTCCCCACCAGGCTCCATATTAATATATTAATTTGCCATCAGTCACTGCCTGTGTCACTTCCAAACCGGTAGAAACATACCTGGCAAGCGTACCGGGCAAAAACCATTGAATTTACATATCACTTACTTGTTCCTCCGGATCTGGTAGTCTCCACATATGTTTCAGAAATCTTTGGGAATGCATCTAGCTGTTTGACAGCTTCTATGACCTTCTTCCTTCGTCTCAGCTCCATCGTATCCTGGTAAATATCCAAGATGTTGATACATGTCTGAACAATCAAGGTCCATGGGCTTGAATGATCAAAACTGGTGGAAGCGCCCTAAAACCCAAATAACTAACTAACATCAGTTAGTTAAAAAGAACTAACTAAGTGTTTGGTGAATCTAAAGCAGCACAAACAAAAAGTACTTAATAAATACCAGCACATTTCAGTGCACATGGTTATGAGAATGAAGATTAATGTGCAATGCAATGAGAAAAAAATCATGTCACCCATTTTTGATACCTTTCCTTTGAATAACTTCCAAAACAAATATTCAACCTCTTCCAGTATTCTGCTCAATGAGCTGCATGTCTGACTACTGTCATATCTACCTGCCACCCCCCCCCCCCCCCACCCAACTGCTGCTGCATCCACCTGCCTCCCCCCACAAACATGATTTGCATGGTGGAATACTGTCTTCATCAGGAGGGTGAGTGTTTTCTCTCCACAGCCAATGGGTTGCAGGCTTGGTAGCATACTGTGTGTCTGTGGTGTTTCAGTCTGGGTAGGAGTTGACTCCAGGAGTGGTCGGACTGGATCGTCCTATGGCAGATGGATCGGGTGGCTTACTTCAGGCCATCAGCTACCTTGGGCTCTTTTACAATGCATTTAACCACTAGGTTATATACTGTCGCCAATCTCTCACACCGATTGGTCATGGGTGGACTCTGTAAACGCTGTTGGTTGTGAGATTCGAACCCATGATCTTGCGGTCAAGAGTCCTACACTCTACCAACTATGCTACTGCTGCCCCCAGGCCATCAGCTACTTCACCCTGGTCGCTAACATGAAAAGCATTGTCTCAGCCAGAATAAGTTTGGTTTGGGTGTACCTGGTATAGCATGTAATGATCTCAGAGTATGTATTTTGTTCAGCCTCAAGTTTGGCCTGATGTGAGGGTGGTGCACGCATTAAGTGGATTGTAACTTGGTAATTGATTAAGGAGCATTCTGAACACAAAAAAAAACACTTAAAACCAAATCAAACTCAATGCATCCAAAAGTTTACCCATATTTTCTCTGAATACCACTTCTTTTTTCCAGCAGTGCAGTGTAACCTGGTGATTAATGTGATGGTTTGGGTTGTGGCTTGCCTGTTTGTACCTTGATGGTATCAGACTGACCAGCACAGAACTTGACTGTGGCTTGTAAAACTGTGATGCTTCATGAAAGAAATCATGTATTTCTGACTGTGAAGTTCCTTTAAGAACAAGTACTCACAGACCATGGGAAAAAAATTGGACAAATAACCTTACCAGGAAGGACACTGTGTTGTCAGAAGAATTTTAAGCTTGCATGATTGTCCTCAAAAGAAAACTTTAAAATGTTCTGAGGAACTACAGTGCAACTAGTACACAGCAAAACCATCTTTACCTTGATACAGATGGCTGCATGTGGTTTTTCTACTGACAAACCACATGCAGCCATTTTCTGCTTTAATTAAGAATTCAAAAATTGCATATGAAAATTTAAATCATATGAAAAATAAAATGACCTAACCTAACCTAAAATGGCCTAAGATAACATAAAATAATTAATATAATACATTACAACATAACCTAATCTAACCTAACCTAGCCTGAACAACCACAATCATCCCAAATACACTTTTCCACCACAATGCCACCAAATCTTAGTGAACATCATCAGTGCTGTTGTCAATGCTAACGGCACAGCAAGGAACTACTAGCCTTGACTGAGGGTTCTGGGTACATGTGGTTGCTGTGTCAAGAATCTGGAATGAATGTTGAATTATAAGGCTTTCTTGGTGGAAGAATGCTGAATGGAATGCACTAAGTGTTGAATTTCTTCTTTATCATGTTTGTGACACACCAGATACAGGTAATTATATACAATTGGCTATATTTGTACAGTGAAGATTATGAGCATGTACTTCCTTGCCAACTGTAAACTAATCATTTGCAGAGAAAATGAGTAGTCACATCATCATCTTAATCAAGTTAAAAAAAACATCACATTGAAAAGAGGTTCCATAGATTCAAAACTACCTTGATCTTGCAATAATACTTTGACAAGTGTCACTACAATGATACCTGGATCCACCCCTAATAACTTAGCTATAATAATCAGGGTTGCAGCAGTTGGGGATGTGAGGCACATTCATCAAACTTCATGAACACTAGGATGACTCCATTACCCACTTACTTCCTCTCTTGGGTACAGGGATTAGGATGTACATTGATTGCATGATTAGGCTTTAGTTGAGTATAAATCCTCCTTACTTTCATACATAAATACTAGGTATATGTCAGGTACCATATCAGTGTACAATAATCAAAAATGACTGAGTGCAACACAAATAAGCTTTCTTATCAGTCAGTGACTGTCAACTGTGTGATCAAGTTGAAAACAACCCACACTGGGATTTAAAACACTTACATCCTGTTACCAACCAATTGTCTGGTTATTATCCACCACTATTTGGCATTGTTTTGCTCCCCAACACAAAAGAAAATAATTCCCAAAGGCATGAATGATCACAATTGTCTTGATCATATTCAGGAATGTGCTTATATGCATCCATATTGGTGCATCAAAAGAATGTATTTACCATACATTTTCATGACTCGAAATGTTCTTTCTTTAAGGATACAAAGTGTCAACACAATTCAAGACGACGCATCATAAGCTCAGGAAGGGTGGTGAGCTTTTAATAATCACTGTGCTAACTCATTCATCATAGTCCCTAAGTAGACAATTACCTACCTACCTTTCAAATGAAGTACACTCGAATAAAATCGCTTGAAGAAACCGAGTCGACCGGGTCCTTATTATTTTCCGTCGCCACTGCCACCGCAGGCGTAATTGTAGCTTATGCGGACAGTCTGCCGCACGGATCTGAATTAGAACATCTAATGCGCATGGCACCTAATGATCTAAAACATCTAAAATTTAAATGTCTAAGCATTCAAATCCTTTAAACTCGGAGACTCGAAATTCGGGAACAATTTAGTGCTTCTGATGTTCAAAACCTCTAGCTGTGCAAATTATATTGGAGATTAAAGTATCAAAAGAAATACCGGCGACCAAATGCTCTAGGCATTCAAAATCTCAAATTAGAACATCGAATCCACACAAATCACAAGTTCATCCCGTCTAATTCAAAATGTGTCCAGAGTACCTGTAACAATTGAAACCTCTAACATGTTCAAAAGCAATAATCAAGAACTTTTTGCCTTGAAGAAGAGGTAATCCACTGCAAAAAGTGTCACATGAGCGATATTTTCATATATTTTAGTGTGTTCATATAATTTGCCCACTTGTCCAGACAGATGACAGGAACGTGCGGTAGCTGTGTTGCTTCAAAATGGATGAATACTTAACTTAGCGTAACTTGCCTAGCCTAGCCTCACCTAACTTAACTTAACCTAGTCTAACCTAACTTAACTTAGCCTAAGTCAACCTAAACTTTTTTTAGCAATGCAACCATCGCCAGCGGAAAAAAAAATAATGGGATTTGCATTTATTATTCATGGGACATATAGAATTCCACATGTCCCATGGAGGAAAACCTGGATTGTCTCATGATCAAAACCAAATACCATTGAAATATACAGAATCTCATGGAAGAACCAGAAGTCATACCGTAGAATATGGGCAGTTCCGTGTAGCGTATTGGAACCCCTTCACGACATTTACGTATCCGATCCCTTAGACATCCATGATAGGAGCGTCAGCTGGAGATGAGCGTCAGTCTGAGATGATGGAGCGTCAGCTGGATAGCGGGAAAACGTCGGCTGTATAGTGGGAGGACGGGGGACGTCGATTGTATGTCGACATTGGTGGACATTCCACTCCCCAGCCGACAACGGGCCGCTAAAGACCCGACAGCGGCCCAACATCGGCCCGACTTCGGCCCCACGTCGGGTACATGTCAGCTGCTGCCAAACCAGCTGAAGGTCAAGACCTGGGGTGTCACTTTGTTTGCCTATGGTAGGAAACTGTCCCTCCCAATTATTAAATTGTTCCCCAAGTCATTAATTTTGTCTCCTAATCCGACTCAAGCTTAACCAACAAGCATATAGGGGGCGGGACGCCATTCCATAACAATTCAATGCATCCATTCACACACTCAGTGATATTTTTATCACCCCATGACACTCCTTTCCGGATAAAAATGTCATCAAGATATAAATTCCACCTAATCAACTTCACAAAGTGACATTTGGGGCTATCACTAGATCTTCTGAACATTTTCAGTAGTAGATTTTCTGAACATTTCCACTAGTAGATCTTCTGAAAATTTTCAGCAGTAGATCTCCTGAACATTATGATCTTGTGAACAGCTCCAAGTATTAGCAGATTTTGTGAACACTTTCGTCTTCGAATAGATATTCTGAACAATCCAACCCCGAGAGTAGATCTTGTGAGCATATCACTCTTCCTAGTATATCTGCTGAACACTTCCAGCTATCAGTAACACATCCTGAACATTCCTAGCGATCAATAGAGCTTCGAACATTTGCATTGGAGAGTAAATCTGAACATTTGAGTCCTATTTTAGATCTTCTGAACATTCAGACCCGAGAGTAGATTTTGTGAAGATTGATGCAACAACAAAGGATCGGTTTCGAGGTGAAGAAGTTTCTCTACATAGCAAGTGCTGCCACTTGATTTACAAAATCAAACAATGTGCGCTATGTTAGATTCCCTATACTGAGAGCTATAGCAGTACTAATTAACGAGCTATGGATTAACGTTGATAAGAATGAAAACTTGAAGGATTGTTAATCCGTTATAGTATTCTAACTCCGTTCTTTCACGTATGCGTCAAAATGATGATGTACAAGCTGTTCGATGAGGTTGAACAGGTGAATTTCTTTCAGCAACTGTCTGCCAAATATCGAATCGATGGGCTGGATTTGACTTACAAGGAAATGCAACAGGCAATACTACCCACCAAAGCGTGCTAAATAGTTATCCAAAGCTACTATGTGTTAGACTGCAAAATGTTGGATTATGTTTGATAAGGTGCATCAATCAGGAAAAATTGATATTTTTGTGCTTCAGGGTTTCACAAGACGATTTATACACATTTTACATCCGCAAAGCAAACAAGTGGGTTAAATTTGGTTAGGTTTTTTGGCTAGGTATTTGGGCTTAGGGGCACTCAACTGCTTAGGTTATACCATACTCTCTCCCCTCCCAAGTACTGTGTGGTCATGAATGATCAATTCTGGTCAAGGCTCCCCAAAGCTCAAATAACAAAATAACAGATGCTGCATGGTTAGGTTAGTGCAGGTTCTTTAAGCTGGAGAATAATTTTGTATTTAATCACATGGAATTATTTGGATTTGTCTGGTTGTGTTAGGCTTATTATTTGGTATTTTTTAAAGAACATAATTTTTCTTCTTGACTAGGATGTTAGGCTATGCTAGCTCATGCTATCTTACATTTGCATTTTATTTGTAAAACATTACTTTTTATGTTACATCACCTAACTCAATGCACCTTTTTGAGTTATTTTTCCAACAAGCTGAAATCATAGGTATTCATAAGCATTTGGTAAATTTGCAGTTTAAGGTAATTTTATGCTTTTTCCAGTACAGTGTTTATGAATATGCTTAGCATGACATGACCACTCATTTCCTCTGCAAATGCATGTTGTTTTTAGTTAGAAAGCAAAATAATGCCCAAAAACTGACATGAAAAATATAGCATAAAATTAATATTCAAAATCAGAAATATGCATAGCATAGCCCAACATAAAATAGTTTAGCCTGCCATGCAAGACAACAATTTGTAATGGAAAATTTCCAAACAATTATTATCATTAAAATTTTCATCCTAAAAGGCCTATATTAAATTATTGTTACCTAGTATGTACTGTATGTGAAGAAAATGCTCAAAATTTGTGTTTTGGGCAACACAATTTTTGCATTGTGATTATGACCAAAAAAGGTAACAAAAAAGGCATTGTGATTATGCATAGCTCATGCTCTTGGGGCATTGGCAGCTCAGTGGTCAAGTGGAGTGTCTAGTATGCCAGAGGCACAGGGTTTGATTCCCAGTGGTGCCTGCCATTCCTGCCAGGGTGAGAGACAGGTGAAGCCATGTGGCTTTGCCTGCCTATTGTTCGGTAAAATTGCAACCACCACTACCAAACTGTATTTTTCAAATGACTGCTCTTACAATGATGCAGAAGTTTGATAACCTATCACAATATGCCCATAGTTGTTGACATGCCCTCATGCCCAATTTGAGGATCAAACTTCTGCACCAATTTAAAGTTGTCATTTTGAAAGTACATATTTGGTTCTGCTTCACTTCACTCAATGTGACTTGTTCCACAAGTCATGGTACATCTCTTCACTATGCCCTTCCACTAAAGGTACTAAAGTTCATGGGATGTAATTTTTGGATGCACCTCCCCTGCCATCCCCCTGGCCAAATCCTGCATCTGTCACTGATGAATAGTATGTTCAATGTATATCAATATTGATCAGTTGAATTAACTTGATAAATCCTTCAAGATGCTTATATAAAGACATAAAGACATACAAGATTAGTGCAACTATGAGCCACAAGGGCCCTTCTTGGTTGCACTCTGTACACTGAACCAGTTGCCGACCAAATCTGTCAATCAGCCCTCCCTGTAATACTGAAAAGCAAGCCCTCTATTCTTGTAATGATTGTCTATGCTGTTTTTAAAGATGTTCAATGTGCTGCTACTGACGATGTTTTCTGGCAGCTGGTTCCAGTGTTCTACTACCCTGTTGGTGAAGAAAGTTTGAAGAAAGCTTACAATATTTCTATGATTCATACACCAATGTTCTTACACAGTTAAACATTAAATACACAATCATAATTACACAGAATCTGGTGTAGAAGTCTTACTGTCATTTGATCTGATACAATTAGCTTTATAGTACTCATTTACTCATGAAAATTGATTATCTAAGTGTAGTTTTTTAACTTCATTTTTGCAAAGGGAGCAAGCAAAATGCAATTATTTCTACTGACATCTGTCTTGAACCAAACACTTACTTTACTTCTTGTCAAACACTTGCTTTACTCACAGACTTGTCTCTTCCCCACCCATGAAGTCTGTGTATATGCCATATACAGTGGTCATACAGGTAATCAATAGGGGAGATTGTGCACACCTGACACTTATCATTGTGTGGCTGTTTAACATCCAGTGTTTTTTATCAATAAATACCAGGAGTCCACTGACTTATCTCATGCCTTTACAGGAGTCCTTCAATGCAGAGGACTTTGTGGAAAGACTTGCATGGAGGGCAAGTGGTGGAAATCTTACAACAAAAGCAGCCACAGAAGAGTTCAATCCACAGATAATTCATGATGCATTTACTTCTGCCATCAGGTAAATGTGTATCCTCCAGATAAACTCTGAACTGTTGCCTGTTGCATGTTTTATATAACTGCTTATTTAAAATGAGCCATATTTGTTGTTATTATGTGTGTATTAAATAGCTGCATAGCTGTAATAACTGTATTTTGTGACCTTATGTTTGGACAGCTTCTGTGGGCAAATAAAACATTGCAATGGCTGCAAAGCCATCCTAGTTGATAGTTTACTGTACTTGTAACATAGTGATGCAAATATATCCATCTGCTGACAATGCTTGCCCATGTCCAGACAGCTGACAGACATACAAAGGAAGCAACAAAAGGAGTGTGATCAGCTGGATGCTAAGTTGAAGGAAGAGGAGGCCAAATATGCTCAGAGGGTTCATAAGCTAATGGACAGAAACAAGGTCAGTTTTAAGTGTTCAAAGTCATTGACATGTTCAGTAGGGTAGAATATCAGAGACGAAGTATTTTTCCAGAAAAACTTACGTATTTATCACTTGACTTCTACCTTTGGCTCATGAGGAATTTGAGTTTGATGCGTGGAATTTTCCGCTCTCGGGGGCAGCTGCACTCGCAATACGCTTCGATGTTTTCTGAGCCCTCACAACCGGCTTCATCGCACACCACAATCGGACATTTACAACGCGACAAATCTATAAGTTTGTCTAGCCTGTCGGTTGCCTTTTGCACCCCTTTTTCGACGTTACTCTTCTGCCGATGTCGGATGCTATTGTCAGAGCTGTCTCGATATCCCTCTGTAGTTGTCGCTCACTTATAACGACTGGTGAACGACGGAACTTCTTGTTAGCTCTTTGACAGATAGTCATAACTTCTATGACAAGTTCTTTGGCTTTGTCTACGTAGGGAATGTCCCTTTTATCGTTTGCCGTTCCGCTCACAAGTTTGTGAGATCCGAATTACCAA
Organism: Imbricaverruca yamaguchii; assembly: GCA_034440575.1. Classification (NCBI taxonomy): domain Eukaryota; kingdom Metazoa; phylum Arthropoda; class Thecostraca; family Neoverrucidae; genus Imbricaverruca; species Imbricaverruca yamaguchii. Next base: position 2,221,579 of record JAOTOL010001652.1, on the reverse strand, counting down.
CGCTGAGGGAAGTCCTACGTCGTGGTTTATTCCTACAGAGCACAGCACGGAGCACAGATCTAGCCGATAAGATATCCGATATTATCAGATCTAGCCGATATTATCGGCTATATCTGTGCTCCGTGCTGTGCTCTGTAGGAATAAGCCATGACGTAGGACTTCCCTCAACGTTGGTAATTCGGATCTCACAAGCTTGTGAGTGGCACGGCAAACGATAAGATGAACATTCCCTATGCAGACATAGCCAAAGAACTTGCTGTAGAAGTTATGACTATCTGGCAAAGAGCTAACAGGAAGTTCCGTTCACCAGTCGCTATAATTGAACGACAACTACAGAGGGATATCGAGACAGCTCTGAAAATAGCATCCGACATCGGCAGGAGAAGAGTAACGTCGAAAAAAGATGTGCAAAAGGCAACCGACAGGCTAGACAAACTTCTAGATTTGTCGCGTTGTAAATGTCCGATTATGGCGTGCGATGAAGCCGGTGCAGAGGCGCACTGCGAGTGCAGCTCCCCCGATAGTGGAAAATTCCACGCATCGAACTCAAATTCCTCATGAGTCAAAGGTAGAAGTCAAGTGATATGAAGGGATCGATGCAGATGATGGGGAAAGATGCCATTGAGTCGAAGGCATCAGGGTTCGACCGCCGAGACGAATTTATTCTGGCTCGAGCCGTTCACAGGGAGCTGCTGCCAGTGTTTGCTACAAAGCGTGACATGATGCGAATGCAACAGATCATGGAAGAGTATGGAGAAAACAAACGTAACATGCGTGCGGTAGCATCACTGGTAGCAGCTGCCTGTGACTGTAACCCGATAGGCCTCTCCCCTATGGCATGCTTTTTTGTACTGTCGTCTGTTACAAATGTACACCTGTGACCGTTCGATATATGACTTACATTCTTGTTAATGATAAATATAGTCGTATGTATCATCCGTATACTGCTTCACATGAAAGAGGATTTATGATCAGCTATGATAATTTTGAGTGCTAGATTCGAATTCTGCACCGAAATTTACGTCTAGAACTTTCAAACCGGGAATCTCGGACACTCCGAACTTGATCTTCTGTGACCTATGAGCTTTGACCTCTCGTGACCTCCGATCTTGATAAGAAATACCACATCAGATAATATCGCAAGCTGCGCAGTAGTCATATCGGTAATATATTCCAAATCGTGTTCATTTCTTATGTAACCATCACAAGATAAATCCCGGAAAGTTACGAAAATAGCCATTTTTGGCCAAACTGAGGTCAGTGACCTGACCTGGTGCGAGAACCCGTGATCTGAGGTCATCATGGTTGGTATCGATGGATTGATCTCGTTCCGTGCAACATGATGTAACTTGTTTCCTGGTTCCATCTTAATTGGGAAGGAAATGTGAACAAATTTAGCATATTTTTTGGTAAATTTTGGCTTTTAGAGTGCGATTTTGCGCAGAAAAAAATGGGGAACAAAATTTGCAAAAATATGTTTCGCGTTCCTTATGACAAAAGGCAAAAAAACGCTACGCGTTTTTTTCGGAAAAAAGTCTTCGTCTCTGCCGTTCTACCCTAATGTTCAGGCATAGGTCTGATCTTACTCTACTGAAATATCAACCTTTTTGTCCCTTGACTTTCATTCCTGTACTCAAGTGACATCGTCAGATGCGGTCGAGAGTGCTTCTCCCTAACACTGATGTCACGTGGGTCGCCGACAGGAGTCGTTCAATATCTTGCACCAGCTGGACGAGAAGATAAGCTTCGTCGCCACTAAGGTGGTGCACCTGGGCGACCAGCTGGAGAGTGTCAACACGCCGCGCTCACGCGACGAGCGCGCCCTCCGGCTCATGCAGCACCTGAACCGCTTCATCGACACCGACGAGCCCGTCGACGAGCTGTTCGACGATAACGACCGGGTGAGGACGGGCGGAAGTAGTGGGACCTGGTGCCGCAACCACGCTGTCTCGCGGCGCTAGCCGGTGCGGGCCGCTATGTGCCGCCCGAGCTCTAGCACGGACTCTGAGCCAACATGTCCTGGTACACAAGTCGTCTCAAGTCTCAACGGCTAGGAGATCGAACCTGTACTGCGGCCAGATATAGTAGTGGCGGCGTTTGCGAGCTCCTGCGGTACGAGCCGCGCCCCCGTGCTCTCGGGCCGATTACACCAGTGCAGTGTCGAAAATGTAGCTACACAGATAGTGTCCCATGCCAGACACCTGTCCACTGCATGGGAACAGCGTAGGATGGCTCCAGGATGGCAGCGATGCCCGCTCTCGAGAGGCCGCTTTTCACTACGTCATTCTGGCCAGTGTGATGTGGGAGACTGCCGCCGCTCTTGAGGCAAGATATTCCGTGGTGGCAAAGGCGGTTGCATTGGTGACAGCGATGCAGTTCGAACACTGCAGCTCTGAGGCGAAGCGCCACTGCCACACTTATTCTCTCATCGCCTAGGTGCAGACTGAGGTTGGGCACAGGAACGGCTTGCAGCCAGGCGGCAGTGTGCGGCTGAGTGACGAGTAGGCACAGACGGTGCCCCTGGTTGGCTACGTCTATCAGCTGGTCGCGAATCACGATGGCGCCCGGGCCGTTCTACGCGTGCTGACTACTGGCAGATGTCGCGCCTGGTAGCTCTCTGGCCCCTGTCTGCTCCGAGAAACGCTGCACCGCCGACTGTAGGGAAGACGGCGCCTCGCTGTCTGGGGAGCCTGAGCAGATACCGCTGAGCAGAGGAAGAGCTGCGCTCAGTGAGGCTGCGTAACACGGTAGCTCAGTTGATAGAACGTCGGACTCTTGATCACAAGATTGTGGGTTCGAATCTCACAACCGATGGCATTACATTATGGTCCACCCGCGACCAATCGGCGTGAGAGGTTGGCGGCGCTGTATGGCGTAGCGGTCGAATGGGTCGTACAAGAACCGAAGGTAACCCGGTAGCGCTAAGGCATCGGCAGAACGCACCCCGAGGTCGTCCAGTCTCAGCGGCAGCGTCGCCCGCTCCCACGTCGTTCCACTGACGTCGTCGTTGGAAGCAGCTACTAGTGTCCCGCGGGCCAGCTCATCAGCCCCTCAACAGGCGGGATTACCGAGTGTACCCCGACCAATCGGCGTGGGAGATTGGGGGCGCCATATGACCTGACCGTTAAATGCGTTGAAAAAGCGCCCAATATTTACTCAAGGTTCACATATACAGCATGGGTGGAATAATTGATTGATCGTTGGCAACCGTGCGAACTATGTTCAATCTTCTGTTTTATTTCACTCTGTTTACCTCTGTTGCTGCAGGTATTTGAAGCCGCTGATGTTATACAGAAGCTGTACTTAATTTCACAAGAGCTGCCTGCTGGGAAGTAAGTATGCAAATGCATAGATGTAGGTGTCTACCTAAATACAGTTCATCCATACATGCATCCATCTACCGATCTTCCCATCTATCCATGTGGGTATTAAGTATATATATGTAGATATTTATATACTTAATCTACCGATCTTTCCATCGATCTATGTGGGTATTGAGTATATATATATATATATATCTGTAAATAATGTATGGAATAAAACTTTCATTTTCTTCTGTTCTGCTGTGACATCTGTACTATGGGAAGCTGGGTATTATCAATTCAATCACTTGAACCGAAAGCAAAGGTTAAGCTTTAAGGTCTTTGACTGTTTTAACATTATCGTGCTACTGCTGTTTTTATTTTTCGCTGCGGGGTCCAGGTATAAAGGTGCGACATGAGCTTCATTTTATGACAGTAGACGAGAAGAGATGCTTTATAGACATGAGTTGAGTTGCTGGTCCTCAATTGTATAATTAGTGACAGATAGTGTATGATGGAGTGGGGTAGATGAGTTGCCAGTCCGTGCGGTATCGGCTTGGGGTATCGGGTGTAGAGGGTGGGTTAGGAAGGGTCATCACAAGTCTCTCTTTAACGAAAACAGAGCATGTACTGTTGGCTTGTTGTTTTTCTCTTTTGTGCCTCATGTCCACTTTCCCTTTGTGCATGTCTTGTTTTTTACGTGTATCTTACGTTTTTCTTTGTCTTCTAAACCTTTTTCTTTGTGCTTTGTTTTTGTTTTCATAGTCTTTCCTTCCTTTTTCCACAGTTCATTTGTGTTTGTGTTCGGGGAGCATTTCATAAGGTTGTGTGCTTGCCCCATGTGTGTTGAATGCCTGCGTTAGTTTTCTGGTGTATTGCGGGCGAGTAGTCGGATCGTGAACAGGGGCACTGTGTGCGTGGTCTGTTGTGCGTGCATGCGTCGCTGCGGTCGTGTGTGTTGTTTGTGCGCCGTGATGGCAGAGTCAGATTTGTGTTTGATTGTGGTAGTGGTGGTTGTGTTTGTCCACTCTGCCCTGTGCGGCGGGCGGCCCACGCAGACTGTGGATCGAGGACCCACGCCTTGGCCGGGGACAGGGCCCAGACTTCAAGGTGGACGAGTCGGAAATTTTCACTACACACCCCCCCCCACCCACCCCACCACCACCACCACCACACACACACACACTGAGGGCAATCTCTATCCCAGGTGCCGTGGGCCTCTCCATACCTAGCGCAGCACCGCTCGCCGTTGGTGCATAATGCTCAATGACAAATGTCCGGTGTTTTGTGACGGCGCGATTCAGCTAACGGGACGACTCAAGTTAGTGCCCTCTGCACACGGTACTTCGTACGCACACGGCGGTGTGGACTGGTGTTTGGTCAGATGTTCCACGTGCCATGACTAGTCAGCCAATCCTGGCGTCTGGTGGATCAGTGTGACGCCTTCCCGATTGGTCAGGTTTGAGGCGGCTCGGACGAGGATTGGTCAGAAGTACGACGGCGTGGAGCGGCGGCTGATCGAGCGTTTCGTGGCCGCTCAGAAGCGCGACGACAAGGACGCCATGAAGGAAGTGGCCTCCGTGCTCTCCCAGTTCAAGGGCTACTCGCAGTGCGTCGATGCCTTCATCGAACAAAGTCAGCTGGTAAGAAGTGATGGCGGTTCATCGGGCAGGGGTAAAAGGACGATGGTCCCTCAACCCTATTGCTGGCAAAATGAACCCATTGGTTTCGTTGACTTGGCGTGATTGTAGACCGATACTTCGAGCCAGTGGCAGTTTGGATGCTCAATAACGTATGATGCAATTCCTGGCGTGACAGGGAAAATTATCATACTCAGACGTGAGCCGTGCTTGATGTTGAATCTCCCTGTTATGTGCAGTTTTTAGCCACCAACAATCCAACAGCTCAAAGCCCCACAAACTTGCAACATCAACAGTTTCAAGACATCCATTTGGTCCTCCATATAATGTGGGCAGCTCACAACCTCTACAGGATCATAATCTCCACAAACAGCATAACCCAAATCAAGCTCAATATATATATATATATATATATATATATATATATATTTATATATATAGATGGGATATATATCCCATCTATCAGGGTGTGCTGCATAATTATGTTTATTTTTTTAGTGAAAACGAACGACAAAATTCACTACTTAGGGTAATTTAGTCTTGCTGGTTACAAGGATGTGTAAAGAAACGCTTAATTCATTCGGCATTTGCCATTTTTGCTATTTCCGGACAATGTAGGCATGAACAGAAAGGTGGTGAAGTGCTTGCCAGTCTTTGCCACGAGATGATTAAATGTATAGTGCATTTTGAATACTCTCTGTTTTTGTGTTAATGGATTTCCTAAGATTCGCCAGGGGAACCAAACCTTTTTCTTTGTACGTATTATGCCAGAAATATACTAATTTGATTCATCTGAGGCGGCTGCAGGCAGAAATTCTGGGGGAAAGTTAGACAAATTTCTACAGCTTCGTGAGCTTTCAAAGCAAGATATTTGTGTAGCGCCTGGGCGTAGGATCTTGGAAGGCCACCAGGGCGGAGAGAGGTATAGTGGTAGTGGTAATGGCCATGCTGGCTAGTCTAAAGCCAGGGAGGCATCGTTGCCAACTGACACCCTGGGTGTGCACGGCCTAGCCGTACCACCCCCTTAGTGTAGTCGACCTCATTGGGATAGTGGAAGAAAGATAAATAGGATTATGCTGCGGTGATGTCACGTTTCAAACTTTTTACACAGAGATATGTTGATGACATAACTTGGTGGCAGGGTGCGTTCGTGAGCCGCGACATCTTCAAGGAGATCGTGCCCGTGTGCGAGCGGAACGAGGCCACCATCCACTACGTGTTCCACAACCCGGCACAGGTGATGGGCCGGTTCGTGCTCATCATCTTCCACGGAAAACTGGGAGAGCATCTGCATCAGGTACGGCGATTCATCAGGCGGGGAGGTATACTCGTGTGACACTCGGCCGGGTCGAAGGTACAGTCGTGTGACTCCATCAGGCAGATTTATATACTCGTGCGACACCATCCGACGGTGAAATACGCTCATGTGACACTATCCGGTGGGGAGACGCGCTGATGTGGCTCTCCATCAGGTGGGGGTACTGTGTCCCATCAGGTGGGGAGATGCACTGATGTGGCTCTCCATCAGGTAGGGGTGCTGTGTTCTATCAGGTGGGGAGATGCACTGATGTGGCTCTCCATCAGGTGGGTCCTCAGGTGGGGACTGTGTCTCCCATCAGGTGCTGTGTTCCATCAGGTGGGGAGATGCACTGATGTGGCTCCCCATCAGGCGGGGTGTGTTCCATCCAGGTGGGGAATCACTGATGTGGCTCTCCATCGGGGTGCTGTGTTCCACCAGGTGGGGAGATGCACTGATGTGGCTCTCCATCAGGTGGAGGTGCTGTGTTCCATCAGGTGGGGAGATGCACTGATGTGGCTCTCCATCAGGCGGGGGTGCTGTGTTCCACCAGGTGGGGAGATGCACTGATGTGGCTCTCCATCAGGTGGGGCTGCTGTGTTCCATCAGGTGGGGAGATGCACTGATGTGGCTCTCCATCAGGTGGGGCTGCTGTGTTCCATCAGGTGGGGAGATGCACTGATGTGGCTCTCCATCAGGTGGGGCTGCTGTGTTCCATCAGGTGGGGAGATGCACTGATGTGGCTCTCCATCAGGTGGGGGTGCTGTGTTCCATCAGGTGGGGAGATGCGCTGATGTGGCTCTCCATCAGGTAGGGGTGCTGTGTTCCACCAGGCGGGGAGACGCGCTGATGTGGCTCTCCATCAGGTGAGGGTGCTGTGTTCCATCAGGTGGGGAGATGCGCTCGTGCGACGCTGCATCAGAACAGACATCAGCCCCGGGACCGGACGGATGATCGCTGAATGACCTCGTAGTCGGCGCACCCTTAAACCCAGTTTAATCAATCGATCGATCAGGACCGGACGGTAAAGATGTATTGAACGGTCTCCACAAGTTGAACACGAGTTGCGTACTCGGATACCGCGAGCCGGAGCGGGGTGACCGCGGCTAGATCCACGACCACCCTGCCTCTTCGCTAGATGACTCAGGGCGTTGCCTAGGACGGGCACTTGCGCACACACATCTGTGCACACACACACACATACACGCACACGAGTGGACTGCCCGTTTGTGTTGCATTGGCCGGCACCCGGCCCAGTTAGCCGCCCAGTGACAGATGCCCTGCTGGGCGTCGCAGCAGTGCGCGCTCCATTCTTCGTCGCTAACGTCACAGTCTGAACTGGTCAGATGATGTACTGAGCTGGATATTGGGCCTCGTCAATTATTTGGTAGCTGACTCCCGCCAGCTCCACTGTGGAAAAGCTTGACCCTCCTACTTGATGCAGATGTCGTTGTTTAAGCTCATTCCACTGTCAACCTGTTGCCATGCTGCGTGTGTCACCTTTGATAAAGGTCATTCATTCATGGATGTAAAATTGCCTGACCGCCAAAATCATCATCAATGTGGGCAGTGCAGTGGGCAGTTAGAGTGTGATGAAGGCATTGACGGTAGGAATCTGACTTGATGATTGGCACGATCTGATTTCATCTGCGCTTCCGAAGCGGTTGTGGTTGTTGAGCGAGGTTGGCTGATACTGGGGCCGGTAGCTAATTACCTGACTTGTGACCCCTCTCACAGACGCTTGATGACCACTCCAATCGTGGCAAATACCTGGACCAGCTCTGCGATCTTTACTCTCGCACGCAGCATCTCACTAAGCAGCTGGTCAAGTTCAATATGGGGCACGACAGCTCCTTCCTCAACAAACTCGCCAAAAAACTGTTTCAGGAGTACATCAACACATATATAAGGTGAGTGTGTAACAGGGTTAAAATAATGGTTTTTCGTTAGGTGTGAGATGTCGAAATGGGCACAGAAGGATGTCGAAATGTCATGGAATTATTGTGAAATAAAATGCTTTTGATGTCTTTCGGACTCAAATTTAAGTCAATGGTGTAGGTACTTACGACTGTACGTTTGTCATTTGTTTTGAGATTCATAATTTAGGAAGAGCTATATTCTGGACAGAGAGAAAATTACCTATGCTATAAACCGGTACCGTACGACATATCACATGATAGTTGATCCCTTTATCCAAAATTGGGTTGCGAAATGTTCATGTATCACTATTCCTTATTAGGAGCATTAATATGATACTTATAAGCGATATACCGTTAAAAAGTAGACACGTCGAAGATAAGCACGCATCATGGAGCAAGATATCGATGCTTCTTGGAGAAGGATGTCGATTGAGTGTCCCAGAAAGTGGTATATTCCACCATATTTACCGAATAATTTATCACTGGTGTGTAAGGCTCGGCCGTCTGCCAACAAGTCGACTACACGGACAAGTTGGAAGCTAACCACAACGCCGGAAGGTACCTCTCCTGCCGCTAGATAACTGTATCATGTCCTGGGTGCTAGATCTGTGTCACCCTTATGAAATCCTTCATGACAAAGCTCAAGCTGTCATTTGTACCCGATTCCCTCCTTACGGGTGTAGTCGTGTGTTGACAATTCCCCGATTTGTCGCTTGTAGAGGAAGGCGCCGGTCCTCGTCGACTCAGTCGCTCGGTGACTGGTCCCTTCGTTGCCGCATTGTGTCGATCCTCTCCAACGTCCTAGCTGTGTCACACATTGTGGGCGTGAGACGTCACCCGCCAGCCCGACTCTGTCTGGTTCAGCGTGTTCCACCTGCTGCAGTGTGGAGGTGAAGCACCTGGGTCAGTGCTGTGCCGACACTCTGGACGAGTACTACGTGGCGCAGGGCCACCAGAAGCGCCACCTGTACGGCGGCCTGGGCGAGCTGCGACGGGAGGCGGCCGCCGTGCTGGGCACCAAGACCAGCATCAACATCGCCGCCGTCGACGACCACGGCGGGCGCACCTTCCTCTCTGAGGAGACGGCCATCAACCTGCTGCAGGTACGGCGATGGGCCAGGGGAGGTAGATAGACCTGCAAGTATAGCATTGGGTCAGGGGAGGTAGACTCTAACCTGCTGCAGATACGGCGGCGGGTCAGGGGAGGTAGACCCTAACCTCCGGCAGGTATAGCAATGGGTCAGGAGAGATAGACTCTTCTAACCTGCGAGTATGGCAGTTGGTCAGAGGAGGTGGTCTTGAGCATGCTGCAGGTACAGCGGCTGTGCGTTGGACACCGACCTGCTGCAAGTATGGCTACGTGTCAGGGGATAGACTGGCCCCTGACACGCAGAAAGTCAAGGGGGTAGACTCTAGCTTGATGCAGGTATGACGATGGGGCCTATGAACACCAACCTGCTGTAGGTACGGCGGCCAATCAATGTGGGTAGCCTCTAGCTTGCTGCAGGTGTGACGATAGGTACGTTAACCTGCTGCTGGTGGAGGGGATGCATAAAGGCCGGCGAACTTGTGCTGGTGGAGCGGCTGTTGGTCGGCGTGACACACGACCGTCATGTGTTCTGCTGTTCAGCTCCGAACTGGACCTGACCGCTGTAATCGATGTGCCGTCCTCCCTTCTGCGGCCATTTCTGTCGTCTTGTCGACTCTGAACTTGACGCGGCCGCTTGTGACCGTTGTGTTGTCCCGCTCCCCCGTCTGCGGCGGCCGTACTCTCCCGTGGTGACCGCTGTGCCGGCCAGCGATACGTGACGTGCTCCTGCCGACGTGCTCAGGAGGCGAAGCGGGCCCTGAAGCGGTGTCAGGTGCTGTCACGGCATGGAGAGCTGGCTCAGAACGCGTTCCAGCTGTTCGACATATTGGCGAATCACCTGCTGGTGGAGCACATTGACTACGGCATTGAGTTAGCCCTGCAGGTCAGTGCCAGCGGTGTACCACCAACGCAGCCACCTCACTTAAACGCAAGTATTTAGCTAGTGATGGATGACCACAGCAGTCGGCGCGCCCTAAAGTCCTAGGTTATTGGTTTTACGACACATCGACCGTTGAGTCATGTAGCATCGCAATCTCTCACGCCGATTGGTCGCGGGCGAAGAGTAGCGACAGGTGAGACTCGAACTCACAACCTTTCGATTGTGAGACGAGCAACTTACCCCTAGACTATTCGTCCCCGCCCTAAAGTCCTAATAACTAACTAGTTAGTGATGGATACAATCCTATTGGTATTGGGCTTGGTATGGTCAAGTGAAGCTGCAATATACCTTGTTCTGTGTAGTCCAACGGTTTATTTTTGCTGGTTCAGTGCATTTTCAAAGGAATTTAGTCCGAAAGCTAGTTCGGGCGAGTATGGGACAGGGTGGTATGCTAAGCAGAGCATGCTACGTGAGCCATTATCCCACTGTCAGGTCAGGGTATTCTAAGTAGCGACCAAATGTATATGGAGAGTTTGAAGTGCCACTAATGCACCGACACAGCCGTCCCACTGTTGTGTCCCCGGACTTATCAGGTCAGGTGCAAGCTGGCACATTCAGAGGGATAAACACGCCAACAATACCCAGGCTATGGTTTGGTGTAATGCCGAACATTGATTTTACTGTCGCCTCAGTGCTGATGACCCAGTGTAGCAGCTCGTGATGACAACCTGACGATATGTTTTCCTAGCACTGCAGCCTGCATATGCCGTTCAGAAAGCAGTACGGTGGCCATCTGTGGCTTCGTCGCCATCTGGCCGGACTGTCACTCTCTGCTCAATATGCCGTCTTCTTGTTGTCAGCCTCCTTGTCATCTGGCCAGACTGTCACCCTCCATTCAATATGTCGTCTTTTTGCTGCCGACCTCCTTGCCCCCGGGCTGAGCTGCCACTTTCTGTTGTCCTCTTGCTACCGGCCTCCTCGTCTCCTGGCTAGATTGTCACACTGTCCAGTACGTTATCTCCTCGTAGCCAGCCTCCAGGCTGCTGTGACGTCACCCATGACTGGCCACCAGGCGGTGCCCGTCAACGAGCCACGCTCCGAGCCGCAGCTCTACTTCTATGACGTGGTGCGGCAGACCAACGGCATCGTGCACTTGCTGGAGAAACAGTACGCTGACTCGCTGCTGCCGCTGATCGCCGGCTCCAGGTGGGTCAAGTCAAGTCAGGATGACGGGCAGAGAAGGGTCGGATTAGATTCAGGTGCTGTGGTGCATGTGTCGTATATGCACTTCGGCGAGGCTAGTAACGGCTCAGAGCATTCTAGGTGGGAGCATAGGCTAGTACAGGTCTAGGTCAAGCACCAGCAGGCTAGTACTGATCTAGGTTAGGGTTATACCGGCAATTTGCAGGGCCGCAGGAGCTGCTGTGCCAGGGGGGGGGGGCGCGCCGAGGGTGTTTTCCTTCTTTTTTTTTTTGGATGGTGGCGTCTTCATCTCGGTTTTTTAAAAGCTATGCGGGGGGAGCGGCACGGTGTGGTGCCTTGTTGGTTGTATGGTGTGAGTGTACGGACTCGTCTGCTGGAACTGTAGCGATTGCACTCTGGCCGTGTGCTGTGGCCGGGAGTGTCGTGTGACCGCCCGAGTGCACGGCGACAACGTGCGGTCTGGTGGTGGGGGCGGAGATTGACGCGGCTGTGCTGGTCAGTTGTCAACAGGAGGCGGCGCAGAGGAGGCGCAGCCTGCTGGCTGGCCTCCAGACCAAGCTGGACCTGGGCCTCGACCGGACACTGGCCGCCGCCTGCGCGTGGGTCAAGGTCATACTGCAGACAGAGCAGAAGAAGACGGACTTCCGACCCGACACTGAAGAAGTGGTGCTTGCCTCCGCCACCCAGGTACGTTAGTCATCTCCTGTGGTGAATGTGTGCATTAGTTGTCTCTTCTGCCACATCGGTACGTCAGCCGTTCCCTCATCTATAGGAACGTCAGTTGTCTCTTGTGGCACATGGGTCCGCCAGCTGTTCACTCAACTACAGGTACACCTGCTGCTTCCTCTTCTACACAAATGCACCAGCTGCTCTCACCTACGGTTACACCAGCTGCTCCCTCACTAACGGATACACCAGCTGCTCCCTCACCCATGGTTACACCAGCTGCTCCCTCACGCACGGTTATACCAGCTGCTCCCTCAACTACGGTTACACCGGGAACGAGTAGCCTAGGGGTAAGTTTCTCGTCTCGCAATCAAAAGGTTGTAGGTTCGAGTCTCACCTGTCGCTACTCTTCGCCCGCGACCAATCGGCATGAGAGATTGGCGACGCAACATGACTCAACGGTCGATGTGTCGTAAAACCAATAACCAACCAACCACGGTTACTGTTCCCACTGTCTCACAGGTACGGCAGCTGTCTTCTGCTGCAAAAACACACCAGATGCTCCCTCAGCCACAAACACACCAGATGCTCCCTCAACCACAGGCACACCAGCTATTCCCTTACCCACATGTGTCAGCTGTCCCCTCTACCACATTGGTATGCCAGCTGTCTCTTGTGCTACACAGGCACACCAGCTGTCCATTTCTACTACACAGGCATGCCAGCTGTCCATTTCTACAACACAGGTGCGCCACCAGCTGTCCGTTTCTACCACACAGATACTCCACCAGGTTTCCATTTCTACCACGCAGGTACGCCACCAGCTGTCCATTTCTGCCATTTAGGTGAGCCGACAGGTGGTTCTGAGCCGCACGGCTTCAGTTCTATTGTGTCGCCCATATTGTCAACCTCTGTCATGTCAGGTTGTCACTGACTGTCACAGTACTTGTGTCCGGTGTCGGTCAGTGGGTGTGACCAAAGTGAGCAAATCTGTTTAAGGCATGTCGGTTATTACCTGTGATCAGGGCGGGCCAGTCTGGTTCAGACGTGTCGGTTAGTGGCCGTGATCAGAGCTGTCCGGTCTGGTTCAGACGTGTCGGTCAGTGGCTGTGGTCAGGGCGGTCAGGTCTGGTTCAGACGTGTCGGTCAGTGGCTGTGATCAGGGCGGTCCGGTCTGGTTCAGACATGTCGGTCAGTGGCTGTGATCAGGGCGGTCCGGTCTGGTTCAGACGTGTCGGTCAGTGGCTGTGATCAGGGCGGTCCAGTCTGGTTCAGACGTGTCGGTCAGTGGCTGTGATCAGGGCGGTCCAGTCTGGTTCAGACGTGTCGGTCAGTGGCTGTGATCAGGGCGGTCTGGTCTGTTGCAGACGTGTCGGTCAGTGGCTGTGATCAGGGCGTTCTGTTCTGGTTCAGAAGTGTCGGTCAGTGGCTGTGATCAGGACGGTTCTGTCTGGTTCAGGCGTGTCGGTCAGTGACTGTGATCAGGGCGGATCGGTCAGTGGCTGTGATCAGGACGGTCCTGTCTGTTTCAGGCGTGTCGGAAGGTGGTACGCTTCATCAGCGGCCAGGCGGCGCGCGTCAAGGACTCGTGCGACGGCAAGAACGTGGACGCCGTGCTGACGGAGCTGGGGGAGCGACTGCACCGCGCCGTGCTGGAGCACCTGCTGCAGTTCCAGTACAACACTACTGGTCAGTAGGGCACGCCAGATCAGTACCGTAGTTCTGGCTAACATTTCACTAATGGTTTGAACAGCAGTTCCGATCGGTACCGCGCCTCCGTTCAGCCGTAACACTACTGGGCAGCGCAGCACTGCCGGTTATAACAGCACACTGGCAGGTGCAGCTCTGCTGGCCGGCGTGGCGCGAGGTTGCGAGATGACCGAGGTCATACCAAAAGTGGCCCTACCGTGTACACGCTACACAGTATCATGCTCTGAGCCTGATCGGATGGTGCCAAGTGGTGGGCGATGTGGAAGGGCACGTAACACAGCATCATGCTCTGAGCCTGATCGGATGGTGGCAAGTGGCGGGCGATGGGAAGGCGCTGAGTCTCGTGGCAGCATCTGACCGGCCGCGGCGCGCCCGTAGGTGCCATGGCCGTCATCTGCGACGTCAACGAGTACCGCAAGTGTGTGGAGCCGTGGGTCGTGCCGTCGGTGACGTCCCTGTTCGAGACGCTGCACTCGCTCTGTAACCTGCTGCTGGTGCTGCCCGACAACCTGCGTCAGGTCTGCTCGCAAGGCTCCCTGGTGAGTGTCGTGTGCCTGCAGGGCTCGCTGGCGAGTCGTCGAGCCGCAGCTGCTGCCATACCGTGTGTTTGATCCTAGGCCGTGCTGGACCGCAGCCGCCATACCCTGTGTTGTGTGATCCTAGGCTCCTAGGCTGCGCTGAACCGCAGCTGCCATGTCCTGTGTTGTGTGATGCCAGGCCGCTCTGAACCGCAGCTGCCATGCCCTGGGTTATGTGATTCCAGGTCAGGCTGGACTGCACCTGCTTAACCCTCTGTTGAGAAGCCCTGGGCCGGGCTGCTGGACCCCAGCGGCCATATCCTGTGCTGTGTAATCCTCGGCCGGGCCAGACAACAGATTCCATATTCTGTGTTGTGTAATCCCAGGCTGGGCTAGACTGCAGCTGCCATATCCTGTGTTGTGTGATTCCAGGTCAGGCTAGACTGCAGCTGCCATATCCTGTGTTGTGTGATTCCAGGCCGGGCTAGACTGCAGCTGCCATATCCTGTGCTGTGTGATTCCAGGTCAGGCTAGACCCCAGCTACCATATCCTGTGTTGTATGATTCCAGGCCGGGCTGGACCGCAGTGTGCTGATGAACTTCATCCAGCTGAGGGCAGACTACAAGACGTCAAAGCTGGCACTTCAACTGCGCTGATAGGTTGCCACCGACCGGCGCCCCGGTCCACCACGTCCATCCGTGGGACTGAAACAGCTGCCGACGGACACGTGTCTGGCGGGCCCGCCGGCGTCCCCAGACCATCTGCGTGCGTCCGGTCTGACCAGCACAGTCCTCGCCTCGCCCAAATTCATAGCTTGACCCAAACATTCCTGGCCTCACGCAAGGTCGCGACCCGGCCCCACACCATCCTGGATATTCGTGCCGGTCAACGAGAAGCTCATCGATCTAGCCTGGGCCGCGACTGCCGTGCAGATGGTGGTCAGCTCTGTAGTGTTGAGCCGTGTCTGAATGTTGTCGAGGACGCGGCTGTCGCGCGCCGCTGCGGTCGGCCCACGTCTTGGACCGGGTGTTGTCAGCGCTAGAGGAGGTCTACAGTGCGCCGCCCCAGTCGGCCCACGTCTTGGACCGGGTGTTGTCAGCGCTAGAGGGGCTCTGTCGCGCGCCGCCTCGGTCGGCCCACGTCTTGGACCGGGTGTTGTCAGCGCTAGAGGGGCTCTGTCGCGCGCCGCCTCGGTCGGCCCACGTCTTGGACCGGGTGTTGTCAACGCTAGAGGGGCTCTGTCGCGCGCCGGTGCGGTGTGCCAACGTCATGAGAGGCACGATCTGGACATAAATCTGGTCGGCACCTCTCACCGTGATGCGTAGCTCACGGGCGGCACTCGGAGGCGTCACGGACACCGTGATGTAGGCGTGCCGCAGCCGTTTTGTAGCCGTGATGCGGGACAGTACGCAGCGGTCAGCCCGGCGGTTTTGCTGAGCCGTGCCTGCATCATGTGGAACTGGCGGCGTCAGTGTCTGCTGTCCCTGACAGTGCTGCGGTCCCGGGGAGAGCGTCCGCGTGTCTGCTGTCCCTGACTGTGCTGCGGTCCCGGGAAGAGCGTCCGCGTGTCTGCTGTCCCTGACTGTGCTGCGGTCCCAGAGAGCGTCTTCGTGTCTGCTGTCCACCGCCAGTCGTCGCAGCGTCTGTGGCACGGCCAACTGTCGGCAGTCCAGAGCGTCGCGGCAGCCACACAGATAACGGTTCTCAGTGCGCTGGGGTCTCGCTCACTGTCCGCTATTGTGCCCGTGTTCTCGCCTGCACACACGAAAACCCGCGTCGTGAATTTGGCTTTTGCTAGTGTTTTCTGCGAGGTCATGCACCGTGATATGTATGTTGCTGCTATTCGTCGTTTTGGGCGCTTTATAATGAAGTTTTGTTAGCGTCAAGTTGAGTCATAGCAGCATTGTTACATGCGTTACTATTCCAAATAATTAATTGCGACACATATCCCAGTATACGGCGCGATGTGCTCTGTGATCCATCGACATGGTTTTGACATGGTATGATGTTTGCTCTATTAGACAGCGCAGGCACGGTATATAGTGATGCACTGGCGCTGCGGGTGGGGGTGAATGTATACGGCAGCCGCTCAGCCCTCCCTGGCTGTCTGCCCCTTCATCGCGCCCTGAGAACTTCGTGCGAATCATATGACCGTCGCGTAACTGAGATTGCTGCATCGCACCGGCTTCGGACCCGACGTTTGGCCGAATTCACGGGGTGTGTGTGTAATGCCACCTGCATGGTGAACTTGCTGCCAACCAGAAGAAATTCCCTACTTGATTCCAATGAAGCCGAGAGGTTCAGCTTCATGGTGTGGCACGGATATTGTGCACTCGGTAGTCTATTTTGTAATCTAGCTGAAATATATGTATGTATGCGCCTGTTAATGCCGCCGTCCAAATGCTGTCCCTTGGATTTTCTTCTGGCAGAGCAGAAAATAAGCACGCTTTGTTCAGCATTTTACAGTCGTGATTACATCATTGCTATTACTATCGATGATGTGAGACTGCATTAATTTGGCATGTACGGAGGTGGGAAAGACTTCGTGCGCACTCGCCCTCAGGTCCCTGCCTGTTGTTCGGCTACTGACCTATGCTTCATATGTATTTTGCCGTGTGCAATCAGAATCGTCTCTGACCTCCGAAAGGTTTTTCTTCGCGAGGATATCGTTACGAAAGACATTCATCCATATATGTTTAGTGGTTGGCACGAGGCCAATGTTATGTTGTTGAAGGCTTGAATTGAGAGCCGGTCAGTTTCCTTGCTAACGAAAAGAAAATAAAAACTGCAAGTTGTCTACCACTGGGGATAGGCTATCTTTGCAGCTAGGTTAACATTGTTTTAGGTATTGTGAATCAGCATCTCCACCTTCGCACTACGATATATTGTCAACACTCGTGGACTATCGCCACTTCACCTCTCTCCGAACCATCTCCTCTTCTCCCACCATGGGCGCTAAATGACCTAGTAGTCGGCGCGCCCTTAAACCCAAATAATCAATCAAATCCCCCACCCCATGCAGTATCATGATTACGTGCCTGAATCTACAGCTCCACCTGTTGGCTGGAAGCAGTGTGTCAAGCGCCGTCCCAAACGTTTTATCAACGAACAAACTTAACATCGTCCGGAACGTCGGCGGGCACCCTGCCCCCAGCGTGTGTAGTGGAGTAAGCCGCATGGCTGAGTATGGTCACTGGTTCCACTGGACTGAGTATGGCCACGAGCGAATTGTTTTCACTAGTCATCAGACAAAGTAGTTCTGGTCCCTTCACCCAGACAACCGCTAGAATTCCACCTACCGGTTAAAGTACGCCTTTTTTCGTTATTGGTGTTTGGAGTCGATGCAGTCGGTATTTCCCTGCCCTCTTCATTGTGCCTACAGCCTTCCGTTTGCCGTATCTTCTCCCGTATTCTTGATTCGCCGTTCTCCCTGTCTTTTTGTGCGCTGTCTTACGGCACACTGGTTTCTGCGCCATATCACTGCCTTTTTGTGCACTGCCTTACGGTGCACTGGGTTCTGCGCCATATCACTGCCTTTTTGTGCTCTGCCTTGCGGTACATTGGTCTATGCGCCATGCCTCTGCCTTTGTGTGCTCTGCCTTGCGATACACTGGTCTCTGCGCACGTGTCCTCTGTCATGCCAAGTCCTGTCATGTCTCCACTTTGTTTCCTCTTCTCAGATCTGCTCCACTTTGGCTTGTCATGTCCTGCATTGTGTGGGATGCGGTGTGTCCCTCCCTCGTTCAATTCCATTCAAGTTGTTCCGACACAAAGTGGATTCTCCATATTAGGTGGTAGTTTTTCGATTAGCAATTTCCTGATCGTTTTGTTCCCGAATGGGCTATCCAGTAAAAATGCCGATGTCGGCCCGCTGTCGGGATGTGCCGGGGCGAGCTCGGCATCTCGTAAGCGGCATACCGACATCGGGCCGCTCTCGGCCCGACATCGGAAAGCTAGCCTGAGATATATAATTTGTCTCATTGAGTTCGGCTTATTTATAGCGGCCTGCCGACATCCATCCGCTGTCCAACATTTCATCTACAGCCGACAACGGGCCGCTAGCGTCCGGACAGCGACACATCTGTCTGGCATTAGCACCACGTCGGCTACAAGTCGGCTGAATGTTGGCGTGGGTGGACATTCCACTCCCCAGCCAACAGCGGGCTGCTGGCGTCTGACATCGGCCCGACGTCGGACTGCAGTCAGCATGTTCACTGGGTAAGTTCATGGAAAACTGGAAAAAGGAAAATATTACCTTTAAAAAATTTCAAGATGGCAAAATAAAGGCCCAAATCTGCGTAGAGCTTGGTGTTTGGGGTTACCCCAGGTTGATCAATCCGGGTTGAGCCCCCCCAATGATTTTACGATCCTACACCCCTGGTCGCCTCGGTGGGGAAGTACTCATCCATGCTAGATGGCTCAGTCTAAGCTAGAGCCCTCTTCGGCCAATTCATCATGGTGATGCCAGTCCGACCTATTCTGCTCGGGGATGACGTACGAGTGCAGTTCAGGCGCGGGTTCGACTCGCCGAGCGTGCTTCGGCCGCCCGATCGGCTGGGTGCCTCTGGCGTGTGTGGCCGGGCGGTGGGGAGGTGCCGCGCCACGCTCCAACTGTATATATCACTCACACATCACTATTGCTCGATCTCGATCGCTAAACGCTGTCGCAAATGGGCAGATAATGCACGGGATGTCCGCCAGGGATATTTTCTACTCGTAAAAACACAAGGAAGACAAGTGAATGAGCGTGACCGAAACTTATGCGGATAAGCACGAATCACGACATCCTGGGGCTGTACGTGCTGAACCTGGCCGTACCCAGCCATCACAACAGCTACTTGCACGTTCTCGACACGGCGCTACCGCTCGGGAAGACGAAGGATTTGCGCCCGCTCCAGCGGCCGAGGAGGCCGTGCTCTGCCAGAGTATATCTACTACCCTGATGCCCACCTTATATCGACATCGTGGACGGTGTCCTGGTGATGACATGGTTATGTATTTTGATTATAATATAGGAGCATGTACAAGAAGATCCCTCTGCACTGCTCTCTGTACCTGAAGCACTCTACATTTCGCCGCTTCCGATTAGCAATTAGCATCTATTTCATCCTTTACACAGTAGCAAAATCTATACTTGACAGTCAGCGATGAACGTACCAAGGCAAATAACGTTTCTTCAGTATATATTTTGGCTACCCTAAAATTTCGTCATTTATATGGCAGTGAAACATGCGGCGGACTCTCCGCGTCCGTTTCAATCACGCAGTCTGCGGCAAACGTGAGCGTAGGCTGAGGTGTCCACGGCCTTGGGCCTGTATACGGCCTTGGGTGTGTTCTATCAAAAATCGCAGGGTTTCCAGCTCATCAATACCATTCTGATAGATTCGTAATATTCCAACAGATCCTGGGATCGCATTCTGGTCATATTCTCTCGTTGAACAAGACAACTAGCCTGAATATTTTAAAGAAAAAAACTTGATTAAAAAATCCCCACCAATTGATTTATACAATTTGTATAACCTAAAAGAAAAGCCTAATGTCTACTTAGCTAAATATAGCCCCCTTGTATGCTCCAAGGTGGTATAATAGGTATAAAACTTGCCTGACACTTGTCTTAAGCCACAATAATACCCATAGGTGTAATTAACATGATGCAGCTACTCATTTACTCTGAAACATGTACTTTTCAGTTTCCAGGCAAAATAGCACCAAAATATATGCTTGGAGTTGGATAATAGAAAATAAATGATTGTTCAAAAGAAATAAAAAATGTACCATAACTTAACCTAACATTAACCTTTCACAGGATAAAATAAATCGTATTACAATAGAAAATTCTGAAACATTTTTTTCTCTAAACAATCAGCTTACAAAACTAAGCTATCCTAACCTAGCCAGACCTAATTCCAAAGAAAGTTTTTTTTTCAGTCAAAAACTTCATTTTTTAAACCTTTCCAAACTTAACACAAAAGCATAGCCAAACCAAACTAAAGCGAGACCCTTCTGTTGTATGAATGTAAAATGTGTGCAAAACTTGTCTTGTGGATGTCTTAAACTGCAATAATGCTGGTTATGCTATATGGCCTAGCAGTTGTATGCATTGTAAAATGACCAAAGAGATCCCTTGGTTCTGAACCCCCTGTTATAGTGCACTGCTAAAGGTATTTTTGTCATTTTCTTTTCAATTTTAAAGCATATTTACTCAAACCCTTTGGTTAGTTAGTTATTAGGGTTTGAGGGCACATCATCTGCAATGGTTATATAGTGCCCATTCAAACCTTTTGGCCTGTTGAAAGGTTTTTAACCTTGTATATTGGGTTTAGTAGTTTGTTTCAATTTGGTTGGTTTCTACCAACCAAATTGACACTTTAACAAGTAAAATAACAAGTGTGCCATAGTTGTAGCACATGTAATGATGTTTGCCTGTCATAGAAATTATTTTGCTCAGTTATAAATTAACACCATCTGTAGGTATCAATAACTGGTTGTGTTTGAATGGCTTCCAAAGCACATAATGTGCCATTGAACCCTTGTAATATGAATGTTTCCACAATTAAGATGTGCCACAAATTGTCTGTCATTTGTATGTCTGTCTAGTTCAACTGGTTAGAATACACATTTGACATTTGTATGGCAATCTAGTTGAATTTGTACATAATGGTCCCCACACAGTAATACTTGCTGGGGTGAACTGTTTGATGCCAAAGATAATGGTGTGAGAATGAAGCCCATGGAAGCTTATAAATGGTCAAGTGGTGAAGATGCATAAGTTTATTCATTGGAAAATGTGTTAATGATTAATGTGTTAGTGTTAATTCACCTATTCCTGCAGGTAGTCAGTCAGTTATCCTTCCAGCAGTGCCCAATGCATGTGGTGATGGTTTCATCCCGTGCCTGTGCAGGAAATAAATCATTAATTAAAAAGATAATTCATGCCCAGTGTTGCCAAAGGGTAACCAGTCATGCTCATCAGAAACTAATCAGACATGGGAACAGAGTTTCGGAAGTGGATCAAAGTTGTACTCCATTGTGATAACATTATCTGCAACTTATCTAAAGATGAGTATTTTATATTTTCATTTTGATGTAATGTTCTTGTAAATACTCAGTTCTATGTATCCTAACCCAAATGTTGATTAGTTTGACAGTAAATCCAATGAGTCACACAAAACAGCATATAGAAGACAGTGCCAAAGTTATACTAAATGCAAACAACACTGGGGAATCAGTTTCATGATAATGTGGCTCAGATCCATAGGAAAATAAGTCATTTTTAGCAGAAGAGTTGACAAATCTGACCCAGTAGAAAAAAAAATATACAGGATTTGGTCTAAGGGGTGCTTCTGGATTCATGGTTGTGATAGTCTGGATTTCTTTGTACTGACTTATTCATGCTATCATGTGGCCAGCCCAGGCTGGTTGATGGTTGATGTGCCTGCCATGGTTGATGTGACCAAGAGGAGCAGCTGGGGAAGCTGCACACCCTTAGGTTCAGGTGGACCATTTTTTTGTTGTTGACTACAGACCTGTTCATGATGACAGCATGTTTTTTCAGATGCCATGAGATGTCAAGTAGTTGATCATATCCAGACTTCTCAGAATCACTTAGGCTTGCAGGGGGCCTTTTCAGCCTTCTGGAGCATTGATGCTGGCCCACCAGGACTGGATGAGCTCCTTCAGGCTCAGGGTGTCTATTAAAGCCACAGATCCCTTGTAGCTTGTACATTGCCTGTGTGCACTCCAAGGAGGAGTCCCAGAAGTTTTGGAGATTTTGCTGGGGGCTGAAGGTACCCCTTGAAGCAGAGCAATCATTGAAGCCAGAGAACCCTTTCTAGCTGTGCAAGCCCCTTGAAGCTTGATGCCCCTGGCAGGAGATGAATGGCTAGGGTTTGATTTGTGCATTGTAATTCTGGATGTGGAGAGGAATGCTTCTGAGTAATTTAATATGTTGAGAATATTTTCTTCAAATCTGTAAGGTCTCAATCTTAGGAATATTTTTTCCAATCAATATCTATCACAGAGGACTTCATTGTGAAACAGCACCATTTAGCCTCCAATTAAGAAAATATGATGGTAGTCTCCTGCATTGAGTAGTTTTCTGGATGCCAGAAATTCAGAAACAGTATATTTTCAGCTGTGCCCTGGACTGATTAGGGCTCTTGATGTTTCAGGGGCATCTGTGGGCTGGAGCACACTTGGGAAGTTGTAGGAATTGAGGGATTTACAGGGATTAAATGGTCGTGCTCATGGAGGTCGAAATCTGCTGCTGTACCACATCACTTCTCCACTACACAGACAAAACCTTTGTGGGCTTGAACCCCTGGTTGCTGGGCAGCCAGCTAGTCAGTCAACTTGCACCCTCCCCCACAGCTCCTATGCTTAGCAATATATTTCATTTTTTGGTTACCTGGTACATATTAATTTTTAACAGTCACACAATTTCATTGCAATTTCACTGCCCATTTATGGGACGTGGTCAAGAAAAACATGGGGGCGGGTGGATTCTGCCCCCTCTGGTGCACATGAAAGAGCTGTGAAAGTCCAAGGAGTTTGAGGGCTGGCTGAGAACAGAATTGATCCTTTGAAGCCGGAGATACCATTTATAGTTGGGGGGGGGGGGTGCTTCTTAAAACTGGAAGGAAACTTACCTGTACATGACCTTTTTAGTGGGATGGACCCTGCAGAAATTTGAAGGCACCTAGGAGAATGAGTGTCCCAGGAGTTTAACCCGCGCACGTCCGGAGGGGGGGGGGGCAGATATCTGCCCCCTCCAGTTTTTCCTCATTTGCCGCCGAACTAATAGGGTTAGCAAGGCCAAACCTCGCATAGCTGTTCATTGACCTTTTCCGCATATCCTCATACATTTTGAATCCTGGGTCATCTCAGGTCAGGTCACCAGGCCAGGCGAAGTGACCCAACTACACTCGGAGTTCTAGGTGGCATAACTTCCACAATAATTTGGCGATTGATTCCAAACTTATAGCATGTCATGATCTCATCAGGGGCCATAATATGTATATCGGTATTTTTTTCGTTGCATTGATCTTAGGTCCGGTCGCTGCCATGGCTTTCCCATTATAAGGCTATGATAAAATATACAAATGTTTCCTAATTACATATTTGTGCTCGGAATGATCTCACAACGGTTGTGGCATGTAGATGGAAGCTATGCTCAATGTTACCGCTGACATTTTTGCTCAGTTACCTCACCAAGGTCTCTGAGGTCACTTGAGATCACTACACATTTATGCACATTACATCGCACTGCTAGAAGCTAGAAGGCTGAAATTACCATCATTGTGCTTATATCGTCAAGACGTGTCGATTTATATCTTACATGACCTCCATAGGTCTTGACCTGAGGTCATGAGTAAATGACCTTGACCTGAGTTTCGGTTGACCTGACCTTAAATTACACCGCCTATTGTCGGTAGCGCATTTCAAGGACTGTCGAATGGCGTTCGCCATTTGTTTCTGTCTGGTACAGTTCCTGAGATATGTGTCAATATCTGAGTCCCACCTGATCTGGTCGAATTTGACCTATGATGCCCAGTGACCTGAATGTTGACCTGAGCGAAAGAATTATCAAAGCACTTTTGATAGAGCCCGTCATCAGATATCCAACGCCGTTTTCCGTTTGTCGCTAGTTAGCATAGTTCCAGAGATCTTAGGGGATGGGCGCAAAATGACCCTAGATGTCGACGCGCCCCTAAACCCCAACCCACCACCGAGATCTTAGGGGGCAGACATCTGCCCCCCCCCACGGATGGCGCGGACCGCCGGACGTGCGAGTGTTAAGGATCCCCTGGGGAGGTGGCTCTCAGATTTTGTGGTATTTGATGGGCACCTGAGAACTGAAGGAGTCCCAAGAATTTGAGCACCTGTCTTAATCTTCTCAGAAAACATTTTTGTGCAGTTCTTCTAATGATGCTGGGGTGGATGCCAGGAAGGATTCCTAGAAGTCCCTGGTATATTTAGACGTCATCATTGATAATTAGTTTGGTATGGATGCTTTTCTACTGGTATAAGGTGTTGTTGCAGGTATTTTATGACAATTATTACTATTTTCTATATACAAGTATTAATGTTTTGTGTGCTCTATCTGGGCACTGTATAGCCACTGCAGTTGATGCCCCATAAAACCATAATAACTAACTGTGTGCTCTATATTGCTGGACCATATTGCAAGTCCTTGGTGAACCCTTAGAGAAAATGTGTACTGTAAGCTTGCCTAATGTTTCCTTACATAATTTGGATCCTGTATAATTTGTATCCACAGTTGTGTATCCTGAAAACATAATAGCTAGTAGCTAATATCTAATAATAACATTTGTTCTGTTTCTGCAGATTATTTAGCATTAAGTAAACATCTAAGAACATGATGTCAAATGCAGTAAAAATGAAGCTGGTGGAGCTGGCTACAAGCTCAGAATCACACAAAGATTTGGTTATATGGTAAGTATTGATGACATGCAAATGCTAACTATATGCTAGTTGTATCAATTCTACCACTGCTCTTATAGTTAATGTTTTAGGCAGATTCTGGAAGGGAAATGCATGTTGTCAACTGATGCTGATTAAGGAGTCATGTTGTGTACATCCACATACGAATCGTATCGGTTTTACTATGTTTCTAACCTGTTTTGGGATTGGAGTGTAAGATTTAGGCGACCATAGTAGAACGGGATAATTGCCTTTTAGTGCATAATTCCCACAACACGAATATTTTCACGAACACACCGTTTGCGAAGTGTTGATTTCGATAGCTGTAAGACATCATCCTCAGGGTATATTTCCTTCGACGGTCAGGCGCAAATTGACAGCGGCCCCGTAAGCATCTGAACCGAATAGCAACCGAACCAAATACATTGCAGGCTGGCGAACATATGCGCATATTGGAGCTTGGTAATAAAGAGCCCTAACGCATAAAGGCACACCTATTAATGACTACCCACTTGGGCGGTGACCTACTGACGTGTGGGAGAGCGGGATGAAGAGAACGAAAACAGACACTCATTGTATTTATTAGTAATATTACAAAATAATGCTACAAGTAAGAGACAGTCATTTTGGTATCAATTGATGAAATTTTCCAGATAACTGATCACATTAAAAAATGTGCACCTCGTAATTAGTGTTCAGGAAGTCTTTAGATCGCAATTAGTCTTTGGATGTTGACATTTAAAAGTAGCATGCTATGAACTGAAAATATGATTTTGCAGTTACAATTAGTCACTAGATATATGTGATAACAAGATATAATCTGAATATGCAGTACATATTCAGCATACATTGATTTCTGTTTGGGACAAAGCTAGCTTGTAACAAGTGTGTGTTGTCCATAACAAACATCCAGTAAAATATAATACATTGATGTTTGCTGCGGACAAAGTTGACTTGTAACAAGTCAGCTTAGTCTGTGACAGAAGTAAGTTTGTGTGCGTTTTTAGTAGCACATTTTTAGACTACGAGTACTACATTTTTAGATGATTCCTCTTTTAATGACAGATATCAAGTTTTTTATATATGATTTTGGTATGCTAAAAATTCAAATAAATCTACCCCAACATTAATCCTGAATTTACCAATTATCAAACAATATCAGTTATCATTTGACCCCTCTTGTCAATTTATGTCAACATCACCTAGTCATACTTGCAGCATTATTTTCTGAAAATAGTTGCATTCTAACTTGGTCGCAGAGGTCAAATTCTGCACTTCATTGGCAACTTCAACACTACTGCTATGCTATGCTGTTGTTATGGGTAAAAAGTACCCAAATAGTCGGCGCGCCCTAAAGCATCAATCCACTGTCATCCAGTACTGACATTTGGTGGAAACTTGTTTGGATTTATCAGAAATGTAAGTGATTTGATGTTTATCAGGCATTGCATTAGTGCAATAATCCACGTGGTAGTGACGTATCTCCGTTATTGGTGTACAAATAGTCTTCCTTTGTAACGAGTGCCGACGTAATGTTAGGATATTCAGTATCAGCTACTGTATTAGCATTAATCCTGCCGAATAATTCCTCACGTGCGCCTGTCCACAGGTACTCCAAGCTTCTCGACACGGTGTTTGCGTGTTCGGACCGGGACCTGATGCTGGACGGCGTGCGTCTGTTCGTGCGCCACATCGTCAACGAGAACATCAGTCTGGTGATCTCGCGCCAGCTGCTGACCGAGGTGTCGACGCAGATGAGCCGGCTGCCAGACGCGACCGCCCAGCTGGTGGCCACCATCATACTGGACACGGTTCATCCGCGAGCCATCAGTTTCGAGGAGCAGGTCGGTCACTGCCATCTATCGGTGGTGAAGTGAAGTCCGTCGTCCGCCCGCCTGCCCGTGTCCGGCAGACCAGGTGCTCCAGAAGGCAAGCGCACTGCGTGTGGTACCGGAATCAGATGGAATGTCGTTGGTCTCGTTGGGATCTTCCTTGGCGTACGGAACAAAACGTAGCGATTTGATTTGTGTGCGTAGGTGTCAGTAGTTGCTCGTGTCGCACATGCAAAGGTTGGACAAGCTTATGGTATGCTTCAAGTCAGGATTGTGTCGATAAATTATGCAGTATGTAGTGAAAAAAGAACGCATGAGAAATGCGTAAAACTGACTTTTCCAGCTGAACCTCGCCCCTCCTCGCAATTGTGCCCGCCCATGCTCAGCTGACTGGACCATCTGCTCAGCTGACCTGCCCACCTCCCCAGCTGGCGACGGTACATCATCTGGCGGCGTTGTGCGAGTGGCAGCTCAGCTGATTCTCGCTCACCTCCGCAGCCGGCGACGGTACGACAGCACCTGGCGGCGGTACGACAGGGTCTGGGGGCAATGTACGAGCGGCAGCTTAGCTGACACTCGCTCACATCCCCAGCTGGCGACGGTACGACAGCACCTGGCGGCGGTACGACAGGGTCTGGGGCAATGTACGAGCGGCAGCTCAGCTGACACTCGCTCACATCCCCAGCTGGCGACGGTACGACAGGGTCTGGGGCAATGTACGAGCGGCAGCTCAGCTGACACCCGCTCACATCCCCAGCTGGCGACGGTACGACAGCACCTGGCGGCGGTACGACAGGGTCTGGGGCAATGTACGAGCGGCAGCTCAGCTGACACTCGCTCACATCCCCAGCTGGCGGTGGTACAACAGGGTCTGGGGGCAATGTACGAGCGGCAGCTTAGCTGACACTCGCTCACATCTCAGACGGCAACGGTACGACAGCACCTGGCGGCGGTACGACAGGGTCTGGGGGCAATGTACGAGCGACAGCTCAGCTGACAATCGCTCACATCCCCAGCTGGCGACGGTGCGACAGCACCTAGCGGCGGTACGACAGGGTCTGGGGCAATGTACGAGCGGCAGCTCAGCTGACACTCGCTCACATCCCCAGCTGGCGGCGGTACGACAGGGTCTGGGGGCAATGTACGAGCGGCAGCTTAGCTGACACTCGCTCACATCCCCAGCTGGCGACGGTACGACAGCACCTGGCGGCGGTACGACAGCACCTGGCGGCGGTACGACAGGGTCTGGGGGCAATGTACGAGCGGCAGCTCAGCTGACACTCGCTCACATCCCCAGCTGGCGACGGTACATCATCTGGCGGCGGTGTAGTAGTGGCAGCTCAGCTGACACCCGCTCACATCCCCAGCTGGCGACGGTACGACAGGGTCTGGGGGCAGTGTACGAGCGGCGGCTCAGCTAACACCCGCTCACATCCCCAGCTGGCGACGGTACATCATCTGGCGGCGGTGTAGTAGTGGCAGCTCAGCTGACACTCGCTCACCTCCTCAGCTGGCGACGGTACGACAGCGTCTGGGGGCAATGTACGAGCGACAGCTCAGCTGACACCCGCTCACATCCCCAGCTGGCGACGGTACATCATCTGGCGGCGGTGTAGTAGTGGCAGCTCAGCTGACACCCGCTCACCTCCCCAGCTGGCGACGGTGCGACAGCACCTGGCGGCGGTACGACAGCACCTGGCGGCGGTACGACAGGGTCTGGGGGCAATGTACGAGCGGCAGCTCAGCTGACACTCGCTCACCTCCCCAGCTGGCGCCGGTACGACAGGGTCTGGGGGCAATGTACGAGCGGCAGCTCAGCTGACACTCGCTCACATCCCCAGCTGGCGACGGTACGACAGCGTCTGGGGGCAATGTACGAGCGGCAGCTCAGCTGACACCTGCTCACATCCCCAGCTGGCGACGGTGCGACAGCACCTGGCGGCGGTGTACGAGCGACAGCAGCGCTGGGGCGAGGCGGCCGCCGTCCTCACGGCCATCCCGCTGGAGACGGGCCAGAAGCAGTACTCGGCCGAGTATCGCCTGCACACCTACATCAAGATCGCCCGCCTCTATCTGGAGGAGGACGACCCCGACACGGCCGAGACGTACACCACGCGCGCCTCCGTCCTGCAGGTGCTCGTCTGCAGCGTTGCCCCGGCACCAGTCGCAACAATGTCGAAACAAAGTCACCTGGAATGTAATGTTCTTCCCACCCGGAGGTTGGCATGATGTAGCCGTGGCGGTGTCATCGATGAAAATATTGTAAACAAACAAACACTTGGGCGGTGGAACTAATGCGGTGTTGCACTCTGCCCTCAGCTCCTTTAATGACAGAATTTAAGATCAAGTATTCTCTATTTACTATAGAAAAGCAGCTTCTGTGTGACTCGTCACGTACCAGGTCACACTATTCTACTGCCAATCATGTAATATGGCATAGCGGTTATTTCGCTGTTGCAGTCAGTATGATAAAGAAGTTTTTCCAAATTATCTGTTCAGTTTACATTTATTTTCGAAAAAAAAGAATTGCCTGCCCTTCTAAGTCAGTATGATCAAGAAGGTTTGCCAAATTATCTGTTCAGTTTACTTTTTTTTTAAAGAATTAACTGCCCTTCTAATGTTCACTGAATGTGTACAATATGTTCCCCAGACCATCTAAAATCGCACCCAAATCATTCCGCTGAAACTAGTATTCACTCTCTAAATTTGAGGCTTAAAGTTGTCCGAAAATTGAGTTATGCACCAGACAAGGTTGGGACAATGCATGAGCCATTTCTCTCATTGTTCCACGTACAAAAAAGAGCGGATCTTCCCTTTGCTAGCGTAGCGCTAAGTGATCGCTATGATCGATACACTGTAATGTCCAACAACCAACCAACCAGTCCTTTTGTTGGCGATCAATAATTTGCCGTCGTCTCTCTAATTGATTGATTGCCTTTGCTGTTACTTCAGTCGGAAAATAGCAAAACATGTGAAGTATTTTAGTCGCGGTAGCTCTGTCGGTAGGGAATTGGACTCTTGTTCGCATGATCGTGAGGTCGAATCCCACAACCCGCTGGATTGCCGCATCCACCCGCGACGACCAATCCGTGTGGGATGTTGGCGACGCTATATAGCTTAGCACTTCAATGCTTCGCAAAAGAACCGAAGTTTTGTTTATGGGCGCTAAATGACCTCGTAGTCGGCGCGCCCTTAAACCCAAGTAATCAATCAATAAATCAATCAATCAACCGAAGTCTTGTGTGTTTGTTGGCTTCACAATGCAAACGTGACTTTCTGCGCCAGAGACTACCAATCCTTGGTGGGTGCTACCGTTGCGGCGATCCGGATTCGTCTGTGATCCGCCACGGTGGGTAGCGCCAGCTGTCTGTAGACTGTGTTGTCTGATGCCGCAGGCCGACAGCAAGGACGAGGAGCTGGTGGTCATGTACAAGGTGTGCTACGCCCGCGTCCTCGACTACCGACGCAAGTTTCTGGAGGCGGCGCAGCGCTACATCGAGCTGTCCTACCGCTCGATCGTGGTGCAGGAGGAGCGCATGACGGCACTCAGCAACGCCGTCATATGCACCATCCTGGCCTCCGCCGGCCGCATGCGCTCGCGCATCCTGGCTACCCTGTTCAAGGTGAGAGCGCCATCCTGGCTACCCTGTTCAAGGTGAGAGCGCCATCCTGGCTACCCTGTTCAAGGTGAGAGCGCCATCCTGGCTACCCTGTTCAAGGTGAGAGCGTCACCCTAGCTACCCTGTTCAAGGTGAGAGCATCACCCTAGCTACCATGTACAAGGTGAGAGCGTCATCCTGGCTACCATGTTCAAGGTGAGAGCGCCATCCTGGCCACCCTATTCAAGGTGAGAGCGCCATCCTGGTTACCCTGTTGAAGGTGAGAACGCCATCATGGCTACCCTGTTCAAGGTGAGAGCGCCATCCTGGCTACCCTATTCAAGGTGAGAGCGCCATCCTGGCTACCCTGTTGAAGGTGAGAACGCCATTCTGGCTACCCTGTTCAGGGGGAGAGTGCCATCCTGGCTACCCTGTTCAAGGTGAGAACGCCATCGGAGACACTTCTGGGGTTGCGCATGGGTGCGAGACGTAGTGTTGGGTGGTCTGTCGTTTGTGTTGTGTGCTACACAGCGTCCTGGAATTAGTTTTCCCTAGAGTGTAGGGTAGCGGCGATGACGGCTTAACGCGTGATCACATGACAATCATTTAGCAAGATGACAAGATGACATGCGAAATATGGTGTTGGGAAAGTAACTTCCTTTGTATGTATGACTGCCTGATACAAGTTTGCTAAGCGACTTCACTGACCAAGTCAGCTGTCTCGAAGGAGATTACGTAGGCGTCACTGCCGAAGAGTGGGCCGCACCCTTGAGTCGTTGTACTTGTGTCACTCGGACGAGTACGGGTGCTTGCAATACACTTATGCCGTACAGTGGCCAGTGAACAGTGTCCTGGAGTAGTTGGCTACACTATACAGGTTGTGCTTGTAGGTGTGCGCTGTCGAGTGAAATGACAGGTTGAGTCCAGTCGCGGAAAATACTACGACTCGTGGGAAAGGCCTTGTTGAGTTTGCCTAGTTTTCGTTCCTGCGACGAAAACCACCTCAAATGCACCACCAGAATGTGGGGGACTTCTGAATAGAGAAGAACTTGGTGCTCAGCTGGTGCTTCTGGCACTTGTCACGCATCAGCTTTTCATGTCCGCCGAGCACTTCCTCCGTAGTGGAGGGGTTGAAGCAGGCATGAAGTTTCACCTGTCCATATTTGAACGGGATTGGTAAGCTGTGGTCCAAGAACGGGTAGAAAGTATCGAACGCATGGCCGCACACAGCGTATTGCAACGTGGATTTGAGCTGACCGACAAAGAAGTCGATAAACTTGGAGTTCTCCAGTCTGACAAGCTCTCCACGACTCCGTTGACCTCTGGCTGACACTCAGGTTATCATTAATGCCAGCAGTGGCGGGATCGGGTCGACATGTGACCCGGTTCACATCCTCGTATAGACCCTTCAGCAGAGTGCGGAAAAACCCCAGTGCGTCCTGCTGCTGAGAGCCTACGAAGCGTTCAGCGGAGCATTGCACCTGCGACTTGAAAGGCGTGGCGTCGAACACCAGGTTCGACTTGTCGGAGTTCTGCCACGGGTCGCACATGAACATCGCGAACGATTCGATGAGCGCTCCATTCATGGCTGATGTAATGGTGTTTATGTCGGACGAGTGCTGGTCGCACAGGAAGTAGTCGTTGCTCAGACACTGGAGCACAAAACACACTCAGACACCGAGTTCATAAAAAAAAACATGTGTTGCCTGTGTTCCGTAGCCCGGTTAGGTCGAGCTGGTGGCTGACGCTACCAATACCGCTTCCGCTACTGCTTCCGCTACCGCTGACACTGCTGACACTGTCACTGTTGCCTCCGTAGCCGCCTTCTTCGTCTTCGCATCACATTGGCAGCCCAGTTGAGTCGCATCTTCTCAGAATACACGGGGCACCGTGTTAGATGTTAAGACGTTTCGGGCCGGCCATACTGGAAGCAGTATGAGTCCTCGGCTAGTCCTATCCGGCGTGGTGTTGATCTTGTAACTGTTGAACACCCCCACCTCGGAGCCAGGACAGGGTCACCTGCTCCCAGCGGGTGAGTAGATGATGGCCCGCGGTGGCCTGCAGGTGGGGATGGGCTGCTGCTCTCTGGTCCCCACTGGTCTAGTGTCTGGGCCCGGCACTCCGGTCGGTCTCCGCCGTTGCCCTGGTGGCCAGGTGGTCGGCTGCCTCACTCCCGTCCAGTCCCGAGTGATCCGGCACCCACTGCAGGGTGACGTGCCGCCCTCCGTCCATCACGCAGTAGAGCACGCGCCACACGTCCACGGCCGGCTGCTCTGTCTGGTCGGGCCGCTCCCGCCTGAGAGGCTGCGGGCCGGATTGGCAGTCGGTGCACAGGCGGATCTCCTTCACCTCAGCCTCTGGTTATGGTGGCGGACTGGTTGGGTGGTTGGTTATTGGAGTTTAGGGGCGCATCGACTGCCGAGGTCATGCAACACCCATGGTGGTGGACTGTCCACCTGCCGCAGCGCCTCACGTATCGCAACGAGCTCCGCCCGCGTGCTGCTGCAGATGCGACCTGCTGGCGCCGTGCTCTCGACCTATCTGTCCTCACGGTGTGGCCGCACCAGCGCGCCTTCACCTCCTCTGCACTCACTGCCAACCGCCCACCCGTTGTTCCGAATGGTGCAGTCTGGATCCGGTGAAATCTCCAACGCCTGTAGGACAGCCTGTCGCCGCTTTTCCGATGGGTCGGCTCGGCGCGTCTTGATGGAGAGATCTACGACGAAGGTGACGCTGACGTTGCGATGTGTTCATGGTGCCTCGAGGAAACCGGTGACCAGGGGTTCCCCAGGCAAGCTGCTAATGCTTATCTCCCCCGTGACCTACCTGGCGACCCTCATCAGGAACGGTTTGTGCTGAGGAGCCTCGTCCTCGTTCATTAGTGATGGTAGTTGTTCCCCCCGTTCCCGGGCTACGTTACAGGCACGCCTTCATAGTTCGTGAGCTCTGTATCGCTATCTCGGTGAATGATCTGTGTTAAGAGCTGGTGAGTTGAATCCTCTACTGGGAGCCTGATGATCCGGCTGAATTCTGTCGTCGCCACCTCCTTCGCTCTCGTGGCGAGGGAGACCAGCCCTGGCCAGGAGCGCGGCCTTCTCCGTGAGCTTGATGCAGCTTGTGACTATTCTAATGCACTTGTTTTGCTCAGCTTCGAGCTTGTCGAGAGATGCTGGGGTGACGTGTGTGGCCACGTAGCTGCCTCCTCCATTTCCGCCCCCGGCTCCACAGCCTGCTGCCACCCTTACTGCCGCCACCTCTGCTGTCGTCATCATTGTCAATCAGGCTGTCGTGACCGCTCTCCCGGTGACACTGCTTCGTGGATGCTCAAGATGTTGTGCGTCCATGCGTCAAGACAGACGACGATATTCGCATGGGAGCCACGTGTCCAATGCAGTCGATGCTCCCTAAAGCCCAAATAGCTAACCAACGACGATATACGTGGTATACCGCCGTATTGTGTACTCGGTTGGCGGCCACCGTATTGTGTGCTGGGCTGGCGGCCGCCATATTGTGTGCTGTGTTGAGGGCCGCCGTATTGTGTGCCGGGTTGGCGGCCGCCGTATTGTGTGCTGGGTTGAGGGCCGCCATATTGTGTGCTGGGTTGGCGGCCGCCATATTGTGTGCTGGGTTGAGGGCCGCCGTATTGTGTGCTGGGTTGAGGGCCGCCCTGACGGCCGACGTCACCGCCAGGACGAGCGCTGCCAGTCGCTGCCCGTGTTCAACATCCTGGAGAAGATGTACCTGGACCGCATCATCCGCAAGCCGGAGCTGCACGAGCTGGAGTCGATGCTGCAGGCGCACCAGAAGGCGACCACGGCCGACGGCGGCACGCTGCTCGACCGCGCCGTCGTCGAGCACAACATCCTGTCGGCCAGCAAGATCTACGCCAACATCTCGCTGGAGTCGCTGGCGGCGCTGCTGGGGGTGTCGCCGCGACACGCCGAGAAGGCGGCCGCGCACATGCTCTCCGAGGAGCGCATGTCGGGCCGCATCGACCAGATCGCCGGCGTGCTGCACTTCCAGCGCGGCGAGCTGCTGGGCGACTGGGACCACCAGATCCAGGGCCTGTGCGGCCAGGTGAACGGTCTGGTCGAGCAGATCGCCAGCGTGTCGCCCGAGTGGACGGCGCGCGCGCTGGAGCAGACCAACTGACGTCGGCTGGGTGTCATGGGGAGCTGATGGACCGGCCCCGGCTGGGTCACGTAGGGAACTGATGAACCGGTCACGTGGTGAACTGGTGGACCGGTCATGGCTGGGTCACTTAGGGAACTGATGAACCGGTCACGTTGGGAGCTGGTGGACCGGTCCCGGGTGGGTCTCGTGGGAAGCTGATGGACCGCTACCGGCTGGGTCACGTGGGGAGCTGATGGACCGGTCCCGGGTGGGTCTCGTGGGAAGCTGATGGACCGCTACCGGCCGGGTCACGTGGGGAGCTGATGGACCGGTCCCGGGTGGGTCTCGTGGGAAGCTGATGGACCGCTACCGGCTGGGTCACGTGAGGAGCTGATGGACCGGTCCCGGGTGGGTCACGTGGGGAGCTGATGGACTGCTACCGGCCGGGTCACGTGGGGAGCTGATGGACTGGTCACGGCTGGGTCACGTGAGGAGCTGATGGACCGGTCACGTAGGGAGCTGGTGGACCGCTACCGGCCGGGTCACTCATGAAGTCGATGAGCTGGGCGAGACAGCCCTTGATAATGAACATGCTGATTTGTGCTGAGCCCCCAGGTACCCGGAATTTTGTCGTGATATCGTTAATTGAAAGGGAGATTGAGGAAAGCGTCGTTGCCGCAGAACAGACGAGTCACATGGAGAAGGTGACCGAAACAGCAAAGTAGTAGAGGTTGTCTGGTGAGTAGTTCACAACGTTCTGTTTCAGCTTCTCGGCGGGCGAGCGCCGCTCCCGCTTGCGCCATGTCGAGCCACTTGTGTTTGAGTGTGCGTGTTTGAGCGTGTTGGCGCGTGCGTCGGGTGTGACAACGGCCAGCCGAAGAAGCTGAGGAACTGGTCTGATGCTGGGCGGAATATTTTGGGACATTGTGTCAACACTGTAACACTGTGGTTGGCGTCTGGTGTTTGGCAGATGCTGTGCTGCTACACACCCGCGTTGTCTGCGTGCTTGTGTATCAATAAACTGTGATGGTTGTGCCCGGCTGCCTCGCTACTTCAGATCGAAAGCTGTTGAAGTGTCCCCGGCTGTCTTCTTGTAGCGCCTGAAGTGGAGCAGAGGCATAGCTTTATATCACTGGGTGCGAACTGCATGTCCCTCCACAGGCCTGTGATATGCCACTGGCCCACTAGCACTGTGTGCGCTCAGAAAGTGCACAAATATATATATATATATATATATATATATATATATATATATATATATATATATATATATATATATATATAATCAGTAGCGTACCGACGGGACGGGGAATTGGGGGTAGTTGCCCATCCCCCGAGAGTTTGTGGGGTTCCGAAAATCTCGCCGAGGTTCGGCAAAAATTTCGTCAGGGCTCCCTAAGATCTTGCCGGGCCCCCAGAAATATCACCGAACCCCTAATAATAACAAATGTTTGGCCCTAGACGCGCAGGGGCCCTTGAAAATGACCCTTGGGTTCAAAAATGGCACCAAGGCTACTGAAAATCGCACTGGGTGCTTTAAAAATCCGTCCTGGGACTATAAAAATGAAGCTTGGGACTCAAGGAAATTGGTTGCGGCCCTGATAATACCATTCGGGCCCTAAAAAAAGTCACCCTAGGCCACCGAAAATCGTGCTGGGGCCTCGAAAGGTCGGTCCGGGCCCTCGAAAATCACGCTGGGGTTTCATAAGATCAGGTCGGGGTCCCTACAACTCGCGCTGGGGCTCCCGCAAAGCAGGACCAGAGCCCCGCAGAATCATACTGGCTGCCTCAAAAGTTCGCGACTGGGCCCCTGAAAATCACGCCGAGTCTGGGGTACCAAAAAGTCGCGCCCAGGCCCCTGAGAATGCCTCCAGGGATTCGACAGGTCGCCCTGGGGTCACAGACGTCTCGTCGGGGCCGCGACAAAATGAAGCCGAGGCAACGAAAAAGCAATCTGACTATATAAAAAATCACTAGGGTTCCAACAATCGCTCCAATAGCCCCAAAACGAATCGGGCTCTTGAAAGCGTGTCGAGGCCACTAACAATTGCGCTAGGGATTCCAACAAATGACGACGGGCCTTGAAGAAAAATTGCATTTTGATCCAAAAAAGTGTAACTGCCCTTAAAAGTGACACTGGGAGCTCAATAAGTCGCGCCAGAGTCCACATATCACAGCTGCCCTACTGCAAGAAAAGTCAGAACAGGACCCGGAGGCAAGTTATCCAAATGACCTTTGTATTATGAAGGGTGCCATGAGCTGAAAAATGCTCGTTGGGCAGCCACGGTGGCGTACCAAGGAGGAAAATTTGCGCAAACTACATCTGCGCTTACGTACGTTTGTGTAGATTTGAGCTGGTGTACTATTTTTTACTTACGTACACTTGTGCATACGTTGTGTACATTTGTGCCTACGTACATTTGCGCTGACATGCGTCTGCGCTTATGTACATTTACAATTACGTATATTTACACACGCATGCATTTGCGCTTACGTACATTTGCGCTGACGTACTTTTGCGCTGACGTACATTTGCGCCTACGCACATTTGCGCTTACATACATTTGCGCTTGCGTACTTTTGGGTTTACTTACACTTCATTATGCACTTTTATCATACGTACAATTCCTTTTACGTATACCTGTCAAACGTATATTTGTCATACATATTTTGCACTTTCGTGCATCTGTCATACGTACTTTTGCGTATACGTACATTTGCTTACCTACATTTGCTTACGTGCATCTTCCATACGTACATTTGTATCTACGTACATTTGTCCTATAATTATAAAAAAGTTAGCAAATGGACGACACATTGGAAATTAAAGGCGAAGCACAGACATTTAAATTTTACTTCCGCTCCAAAAATATGCCACACCCTCACCGTTCCGCAGCCGCAAGTCCAAGGGACTCGCGCTTGGTTTTTGCCGCGAGAAGAGTGTACCGGCAGCGACATGTGGTACCCGTGAAAACCGGCTTCATACGTCTGGAGTGAACGCCGTTGTATCAACCATCCTGTGTATCAACTCAACCCGCTCTCCCCTCCCAAAAGAAAAACCTTCGAATAGGATGGGGGAGTTAAGGTTGATAGTCTGTACCTCAGAAGCACTGGTAGTAGATTGGGTCAATTAAGATCCACCGGACAATTAAGTTGGTCACTAATTATTGTATTTAAATAAATTACCCAATTGGAAATTGGTAGTCGAAATCCGGGAACTTTAAAAAATTAATCCAGGTCACACTTACAAATCCGCCCCTCTCCCTAAGGCAAATCTTAGGTTAGCCACTAATTTACATATATACATATATATATATATATACATATATATATATATATATATATATGTAGACACCCATATATTTGTGCGTGTATGTATGGATGCATATATGGGCATATTTATTTTTGCTTCAATTTATGTGGGTTTAAACCAGCGATATAATTTAGTCAAACTCCTGAGGTCTCAATGCACACACAAAAACATATATGCAAGACTAGGATTCGTTGCACTAATAAATGTAACGTTTTACACCATTGTCCTTACTATTGGATTCGCCACTATCCGTCATTACTATTTGTGCGGAATTTAAGGGCTGTCACGTTTTGTTCGGAATGGGCTGTTTAGAACGCTGGTATTTTTGGCTGCCTCTCTATTCGCTATATTTCCTAACGTCACGTGTTCAGTTCTCGATATTCTCAACTTGTTCGAACGTATCTTACTGACCCTGGGAGAAGGTAGACAACTAGGTTCTCCGGCAGGTTTCCCTTTCAAAACTTCGCAAATACCAAAGTAGCACAGTGTATTATCATTTCACAACACTGACAGGATGCTGAGGAAAACACACTGAACCCATGTCAGTCAGCGTCATGGCAGGTGCTCCTATTCACCATGGGATCCCGCACAGTACGTTTCCGATCTAGGGTGTTTCCGCTGGCGTTAACCCGCATTGTGCGTGGCGAGTCCTTTCACGAAAGTGCGTAACATGCGGATAATAGTGATCCGATACCTGTACGCTACCGATACTCCAGTGCTTTTCAGGTGACATACCTGCATCGTGGACAGAAAGAGAAATGATGTCTTACCCGGCCCTTACATGACAAAACACAAATTCGTGCAGCTAATGCACATGTACGTATATTGTCATACATTGTTCGGCAATTGAAGCTATAAATGGTGCCTGCATAGTCTGCCTATCCCTCCCACCAGCAACTCGCGAGCATGTAAAACGGCTGGTGGTCGCTGGCCCTGGCCGTGCTGGGCCTGAGCTGGCAGCGTACGGGGGCCAGTGGTGGCCGGCAGGTGCGCGTGTCCAGTGTGTGACAGTGGCCGGCCGCACCCCTGTCGGCAGTGGCAGCACCTGTCCGCCGGCTCGACCGACGCCTCGGGACGTTCCCACACCGTCCCCCACTGCACCGGAACGGCCGCCGGCGCCGCTAATGAGCCGCCGAGACAACGGCCGTACCGGGCGCCACCGGCACCGTCAGCACGGCCCGCTCCCAGCCGCGGCAAACCGACTGATTCACTCCCAGCCGCGGCAAACGGACTGACCTGCCGACCGCTCCCAGCCGCGGGAAACGGACTGAGCTGCCGACCGCTCCCAGCCGCGGCAAACCGACTGACCTGCCGACCGCTCCCAGCCGCGGCAAACCGACTGACCTGATGTCCGTTCCGAGACGCGGCAAACGGACTGACTCCACTCCCAGCCGAAGAAAACGGGCTGATTCACTCCCATCTCCGCTCCCAGCCGTGACAAACGGACTGACCTGCCGTCCGCTCCCAGCCGAAGAAAACGGGCCGATCCGCTCACTCATAGGGGCTGACCTCAGACCGACCTCACTCAGAGGGACCGGCCCATATGCTATGGCACCCACAGTGGTGTCCAGCGCCCACCACGAACACGCATCGATGGCATCGAAACACTTTGACAATATGATAGGCAATAGCGCAGGCAACGGCGCAGGCAAAACATGATATTGACAAATGAACCGACTTGTGTTTGTATCTCCTGGCCAGATTGTTATGGCACATATGTAAGGTATCGAATTCACAAGGTGGCAGTTACTCCGGAGATGCTGTGCGAGGTGAGGGCACAAATTGGTAACCTCCTTTCTCCGTCCTTCACACCCCGCTATGACCCCAAACGACACGTTGGTTAGTTGAGCGTTCCGTCATGTTTGAGCATGACATCAGATGAAATATTTTACTGTTTGGAGGACTAATAGAGAAGCTTCCAGTGTAATATCAGTCTCACAGCAATAGGCGACTTAAAAGCATCCAATCACAAAAAAAACATGGATGCCGAAATGACATCAGTCCCTGCAAACTAATCAAAATGCATGATTGCTCACTTAACGCCCTATCGGTCGTCTTGCTACAACAACAAAGGACGACAAATGGGATAACTATTAGCTGGTAGGGGTGGTGCCGGGTCATAACGCTAATGCATCAGTAATTGCGAAATCCTATTTTGTCCCGCTACCTCGTCACCCCTCCCCATCCGCTATTCAGTCGGCTTGGAATCATCGAAAAAAATATGCGATCCAAACTGTCGACACCAAGAATCAACAAAGACGAACACCAGATTTAATGCGATGCTACTTGTAACACAGTCTATACACACACGCATCTCATTCTCCTCCCCCTCCCCCGAAAAAAAATTGAACGATATGTCCTCCAAAAAATAGTTAACGTCCATCGGGCACATTCATGTCCGTTGGGCACAAACATCAATGCTGAAGTCCATGGGACACAAACATCCTGGAGAATATCCCCTCAGCCATATTCTGGAGAATATCCCCTCAGCCATATTCTGGAGAATATCCCCTCAGCCATATTCTGGAGAACATCCCCTCAGCCATATTCTGGAGAACATCCCCTCAGCCATATTCTGGAGAATATCCCCTCAGCCAT
Organism: Imbricaverruca yamaguchii; assembly: GCA_034440575.1. Classification (NCBI taxonomy): domain Eukaryota; kingdom Metazoa; phylum Arthropoda; class Thecostraca; family Neoverrucidae; genus Imbricaverruca; species Imbricaverruca yamaguchii. The sequence goes on along the minus strand of JAOTOL010001652.1, from coordinate 2,181,455 downwards.
ATCCTGGATCCGTTACTGGGGCAGAGTATTTGACATGACATGGGCACTCCATTGCATACTCATTCCAGCAAACTCCACCTTGAAGTGTTTGAAAGGATGGTCTTGAGTAGCATAGTCCCACCCCTTGACATTTCATCACCGCAATTGGCGGTACTAAATGGGAATGTCCATTAAGAAATACAAAGGGGAACATGGGGTAAAGCGGAGGGAGGGGGTGCGTGATCATTTGTGGGTCATTTCTCTCCGTGCAACGCCCGTTGGCTCAATGTTCAGCTACACGAAGTTTGGGAAAAGCGTCCATCTCCCATCCCCTCGCCTTCGCGCCGCCCATGCTCTTGCCACCAAGGGTTTTTGTGCACTGCGATCTCTGATAACTCAATGTCTATCGTTTTACTCGATACGTGACAACAAAGCCCATAATGCGAGTGCTATGCGAGCCAAGTTCGGGGGCGGTTTCAATGGCTGGTGGGGGACACAGGGAGGAAGTCCTCCATGGAGAGATCCGTTGGCGACTTATCCAGGGGTCTTCGCGATTTCTCGCAAGGTCTCCATCCAGGGGTGTTCGAGTGCACCCCCCCCCACACACTTAAATTTATCAGCCGAACACTAAAAGCTAAAGAGAACCGCGACGACCTCTTTTGAGCAGAAAAAACGCCCGACCAGAGCTACTTGAGTGCACCCCTCCCCTCCTGAATTGTCTTAATCAGCGGCGTCCATCCAGGCAATCGGGGAATCGACGCCCCAGGACGAGAGCCCCGATACAAATAACTCGATCCGCCCCTGGCAAGCGTAGGACTATAGGAAGCAGAATTGGCAAGCTTTGTCAGGGCAGACATTCCACACCTGAACCTTGCATAATGCAAGGCACATGATCCAGTTATTTTGACCCAGGAGGGACCTCATTTCCAGGGACACAACTTTTACGTTTGAGTCGAATATGCGCATCCTGTGCAAATTATTTCGGGTACTCTGGAGCTGTCCGGGCTTCTTTCCGCCGAAAACTTTTCCGGGAGGGGAGGGACTGCCTTGCTGTCATCTCTCTGGTTGAACGTTCGTTCTTTTTTAAATATTTTTTTTGTACTGCAAGTGGGTAACTGTTCGTGAAGTCTATCCACTTGCGGATTATTACGTATTTATCTATTTTAAGCTGGCCGTTTTGCGTTTCGGTTTGCTTAAGAGACTGTCGTCATCATGTTCTGAAATGTCATGGCATGTCTCTCGTACCTCATCGTACCTACAATAAATGTGTATTTGTTGTGCAATGAATGCGTTTGCGTACCTTTCGGAATTAAAACATTGCATACTCTATACGCTGATATATATTACTTTGCTGGCTGAATACCTGGCTTGTGTTGCTCCACGCATTTGTCAATTTTCCCTATTCGTGTACAGAACGAACAACGCTAGGACTTTTTAACGTACAAAAGGTATTCTTAGCCCTGTCGCCGCCAACAAGGCTGCGGTGGTGATTGATGACAAGCGAAACTGTCCGAACATGTGCTAACGCGCACAGTTCGCGTTGACACCTTTTCATGTCGATTGGTGCATGATTCACCAGCCTAATTATCACGTCCACTTAACATTCCGCATTGGCCCACTTTCCCCCACGATCATGGACAGTTCGCGCCGCCAGGGAGCTCCAAGTGGTCGGTGTTCGTGGGTGTTCCAGAGCACGGCAACTCCTCAGTCATGCACGGCGATGCTATAAGCTCCCTATATCTAAATGTAACCAGATACAGCGTCGGACCTTACCTTCTGGGTGTAGCCAGGCATGATACCGTACTTTACCTCTGGGTATTGCCAAATATGACGCCGGACTTTACCCCTGGGTGTAGCCAGATATGACACCGGTCTTTACCTCTGGGCGTAGCCAGATAGGACGCAGGACTTTACCGCAGCCGCATACAAAGGCGAATGGTTCTGCTGGTATTGTATTGTTAGGCGGCTGAGAGCTGAACGGAAAGTGGATATCAGTTCGACATGAGGGGGACAGAAGCGCTTCATGTTCGCATCCTGTACAATGATATGCCAATACGGCTCCACTGCAAGAGAAGCAGCCTTTTGCTGTTACATCACCCTTGAAATAACTGGTGCGATCCCCTATCTCTTTGTGGGTGCCTTAGCACATCCTTGGGGCCATATGGCATGGAAACTTAAAGCGCGCCCTGGAGGGGGGGGGGGGCGAAATCCGCCCACTCCCCCGGTTTTTCGTAGACAGCTCCAGATTTTACCGGCCAATATGCGCCATTGTTTGTGTGCCTGCTTATAAATGACCGGCGCGTTGTTTAAAGCAAGAAAAATGAAAATCGACAGAAAATTTTTCGAGTTAGGGTTCGCTAAAGTAAAAAAAAATATCAGTGCCAGACCACAAATATCGGCGCTGATGCAACACTGATGCAACACTGATGCAACACTTGACAACACTAGCGACTTGTTTGATGCATTTTGTTATGCTATATAACTTAAAAGTCATGTTAGGTCGCCGAGGTCAAGTCAAGTCATGTTCATGACAGGCTAATAGAATCAAACTTGGTAAACTGGAATGTTGTCAAAAATGTAAATGAATGTCATGCGATTGATGTCACTTTAAATGTTACTCCCTACACATCCCGAAATATATTGTTTGTCATTGTGTGCCTAAGCGATTCCATACTTTATTCATGTATTTCACTCCTTTCTTTGCGAAGCCGATTGTGCCGAACCGCCTAAGGGAGCAGTCGGGTAGGCAGCCCGGTTCCGGTAACTGGAGCAGGTAATGACCTGCTAAAGTGCTCCTATATAGGTGACCTGAGGTCAAATGGCGGATCTGGAATCTGCATTGCATCATTAGTAATGTCTAAAGCATCATTAATGTCAATTTTGAAGCATTTAAACACAATCACAGCGATCCATAACAATGACAAGCCAATCCATGCAAAACCATAAACATTTGCTATTTTGACCTCATGTGACCTTGAAGATATTGACCTAAGGTCATGACATTTGCGCACAATAGTGTTCGCTATCGTACCCATCCACCCTGCGAATTTCGTTGCTCTAGCCTCAATAGGGGCCGAGATCATAGGAGGCGGAATCCCCCCCCCCCCCTCCAGTGCGCGTAATTTTCCGAGGCCCTCCAGGGCGCGTGTTAACAAGCTTGTCTTGGGGATGAAGCGAATTTCTGAACTGGTTTGGAACCCACAACATTTATCTTGCAAACCGAGCCCGTGCATTAAATTGTGCATTTAGTACCGTTCGGGAATAATAGCCGGAAGTTGATGAGCAGAGGCAAAAGGTTGTCATCGAAGCTTGAAAAGTAACGAAGATAACTGGGACAAATTTCGGTTATTCCCTAATAGCGAAGAATTTGGGAAGACATAAACGCAATGTAGGATAAGCTGGCCCATGCCGACCATGATCCCACCGTAAATACGTCGCGCTGATGTCCCTCGTACATGGTGCAGAAGTCACCCCCGCACATGGTGCAGAAGTCACCCCCCCCGCACATGGTGAAGGAGTCACGCCGCACATGTGTCGGATGTTGTAGGATGACGAGGGCGCGGTGGTCGAGCCATGTTCCCAGTGTGACTGGGGAGTGTCCGATCGGTCTCACTCGACAGAGCCTGGGAATCTGCTGATAAATGCGGTGACTGTGTCCGGGCCGCCGTCCCGCGCGGCCTTAATGGCCAGCCCACGCTGCGTGCCACCGCGTAATGGCCACCCCTTTGACCTCAAACAATGTGAGAGTGGAAGCCCTGTCTCTCCCAGATATTAGCGTGGCTAGCACTGTGTTTATCAAGGACCAAGCGGACTGCACTCTTGGCTATAAAGATGAAGATCATTATTTGGCGGTGGAATGAGCGAGCGCTCCTGTAGGCAATGCACTAACTGGCCCTACGCTGGTTGCTTTTAACGAGGTACGAAATTGGCCGACGCGTACGAAGTTTGAGCAAGAGGTAATTTCTGAGGGTGAGCATCGAAAAATGAGCACCACCTAAGAATCCACAGCTACTGAACCACACCGGAAGTCAATACAGATATTGCTGTGCCTTGTAATGACTATGACGTACTTTCACAGAGTGAATGTAGGCTCCTGCTGAACTCCACCGGCCATATACTCAGCATTTTCAAGAGTTCTTAGCTTCAGCTCAATAGTGTTCATCGTAGGAAATAATTTTCCAATTTTCCTCTCTCTTGAATCTTCCGACATTTCGAAACAAAAGGCACACATGTGCAGCGGGACATGGCGCTCGACATATAGTTGATTGTCGAGTAATTGATGGAAACCAAGCATAATTAAACCGAATGATACTACAATGTTAACAGTTGGGGCATTCCACGACAAATCGACATGTGACCTGCACCCTCACACCTCAGATTTTGATGAAAATGGTTCTATAGGGTTATCAGCATCGCTGAACACGCCTGTGCCATTTTGAAGTCTCTTAGGTTTACCGTTTTCTAGTTATGAACTATATAATTTTTACATTTTGCACTGACATGACTATATTTGGTGCTAATTTTCTCTGAGTCATTTTTCAGTAACTGAACAAATTTATATGTCAAAATGAAGACAAAACATTGAAGAATATGACTATGCCACAATTTAAACTTTCATTACGTAATTTGTGCCGACTCTAGCCAAATAAAAAATTGAAAAGAAATAAAAACATTTTTCCCCTCCGATATCCTATTTTTTCTCACTTTCATATGAAAGAGCGTAGTTTTTTACCCTAGAAACATAAATAAAAAAGTGGTTATCGACTTGGAAAGACGAATCAAATGCGGTGAATGCGGGCGCTGCGCTCACCGGACCGGCGCGCGCGCTGCCGCTGCCTCGCGATACGCCTGCCGGGGGAGGGGGAGGGGGAGGGGAAGGGGGAGCCGAGCGTGGGATGTCAACAAAGGAGACGCTCGTCCCTTCCTCCTTTTTCGGTAGAAAAAACCGCTGAGTTTTTTTGGAACCACTTGGTACATGGTGCGTCGGAGCTTTCAACTCAAAGCGGAAAAGGGAATTTTGCCCGAGATACCACCCTACTCCAAGGGTAGAAAAATATCTGAGGAGGAATGCCAAAAGGTAAAATCCTTTTACGAATCTGACGAAGTGAGTAGAATATGTCCTGGAAAAAAGACTATGTGACGGTAAGAGATGAGAATGGGGTTAAAGTAAAGAAGCAGAAACGTTTGATTTTAAGTAATTTGCAGGAAATTTACCAACTTTATAAAGAGAACGGTAGCAACCAGCGCATTGGGTTTTCGAAGTTCGCCAGCCTCCGCCCCAAGCACTGTGTCCTGTTGGGAAGCAACGGCACTCATACGGTTTGTGTATGTTGCTATCACCAGAACGTGAATATAATGTTAGCGTCTCTGGGTTTAAAAGACATTACCTACAAGGACCTGTTGAAGCACGCGGTTTGTGATGTCGGGAGGGGAAGCCTGTATGCTGCAAAAGTGTGAAAACTTTCCAGGTCAGGACGGTGTCAGGTCATATTTGTTCGACACTTTAAATGCGCAGGCAGGGGAAATCTCAGACTTGGTGGACGAAGTCAGATTTAGTCAGTGGCTAAGCACGGATCGTTGCACTTTGACCGAAATTGTTCTTCCCATGGACGAGTTTCTTGACAAACTGTCTGACGCCATTGTGACACTTACTCGGCATCATTTCACGAGTCAGCATCAAAGCAAATATTTCGACGATCTAAAAAAGCAGCTACCTGAGCATGAAGCACTGATCATATTAGATTTTTCAGAAAACTGCACTTTTGTAGTTCAAGACGAAATTCAATCATATCACTGGAACGCACCACAGTGTACCGTTCATCCGTTTGTTGTTTATTGGCGAGAGGCTGGAAAGATTGAATGCCACAGGTTTTGCGTGTTATCAAACGAACTGAAGCATAACACCGTCGCTGTGCACACATTCTTCCAGCACATTGTACCGAAAGTGAAAGGCATAGTCCCGAACTTGAAAAGATTCATTATTTTTCGGATGGGTCAGCTGCCCAGTACAAGAATAAGTTTAATTTCGTGAATGTGAGTTTTCATGAGGATTTCGGAGTCCAGTGCGATTGGAATTTTTTTGCAACGACGCATGGGAAAAATTCGTGCGACGGTGTTGGGGGTACACTGAAAAGGGTTGCAGCTAGCGCCAGTCTTTCGCGGACACACTCGGACCACATTCTTACTGCGGAAAAGCTATGTAAAGTGCTACAGGACAAGGGTAATTTGCATACCGAGTGCTGCTTTGTAGCGAAAGAAGAGGTTAGTCGTACACGGCATGAGCTTGGCGATAGACTGTCAATGGCAAAAACTGTCAAAGGGACTCTAAAAATACACAGGGTAACTCCAGTGAAGGCAAACATTGTCGTTGTGCGAGAACTTGCCATAAGTGAAGGAAGAGAAGTGATGGTGGCCTGATTTGCTACAGGATTTAGGTTGAATGGTTAGCGTGACCTACATCGGCAGCTGATTTCCGTTTGTTTATGTGCGAATTACAATGTGAAGTGAGCTAATGTTAAGTTATGCATTTTTTACCTCTGATAAGGCTCATTGTACCATCTCGTTAGCATTCGCAAATGTACATGTACTTTCCGGCTTGTTATTTGTGTGAATAATAAATGAAGTGCTAAAACGTCCTGCCTGGTGTTTATAAATAATCTGCATAGTGTCCTCTCAATCCCACGGGGCCGCGGACGACAGCCGCCAGCACCCCTATCCCCCGTTGGCAGCAGCTGGCCGCGGCCGTTGCTGAACGACGCCGTATTGGGTAAAATGAGGCCGGGCGGTTGGTGTTTGAAATTATGTTTAAAATATTTATAAGCCGATAACCACTTTTTTTATTGATGAAATATAGGTAATAATCAACGCTCTTTCATTAAAAAATATCAAATATCACAATATCGAAGGGGAAAATTGCTCAAGAGAACTTGGCATTTTTTGAAGTGTTATATTTGACATATATTTAATAGCTATGGTTTCAATAGTGATAAACGTTCATTCTGCATGGGATTGCAATCATTTTGATGTACAAACTCACCTACTTATCATTCAATGTAGCAGGGAAAAATCCTGCCAAACAAAGCCATGTATGCATCGAATGTAAAAATGTCGCAGGCTGTAGCTCGAAAACCGGAAGTCGGAGAGGCCTGAAAATGTCACAGGCGTGTTTAGGGCTGCTGATAACCCTATAGACTCATTTTCATCAAAATCTGAGATGTGCGGGTGCAAAATCGAAATTTTATTTGTCGATCTGTCGTGGAACGCCCCAGTTGTGGAATGTCACTCATGAAGGACATCTTGCTGGATGAAGCACAGGCGAGGTCTAGTAAACTGTATCTCGTCAGCTTTCGAAAGGTTTTTATTATCTTTCTGGGCGTGGCAGATTTAAGGGGCGTTCTCACCCGGCATCCTCTGCAAATCCTGATAGCATAGATAGTTGTCTCGTTTACGTCTGAGCTTATTTTCTTTCTCCCTGATGCCTTTACATGCGAAATAAACAGTCCGTCCACTCGTGCCATTCCGTGCCTCAAGCACGGTGTGCTCGTTGTCGGGTTTGAGTATTTGATATGTATCAGATACCACAGGTGATGCAAGGGTAGAGGGGCTTGGAACACCAACCTCAGATCCTACGGCTACCACCGTGTAGTGCCTGCTGGACATTGAGACTACTGAACTGCTCGACGATTGTGCGTGGCTTACCTTGTTTGGATCGCCCAACCCGGTGGGATCTATTGACATACGTTGCATGGATTACAACACCAACCAGATTGGCGACGTTCTTCACTATGCCATCTGTGGGCCTGATTTCTTGTTTTAGAGCACCAATGGTGTTCAGGTAGGCATTTCATGCAACAACAGGCACACAGCCAGAACATTTTTGAGCAGCCGTGTGAGGGTGGGGGGGGGGTGGGGGGGCATACGTGACCGCTTCTAAGCTGAACGTTTGAATCCGCGAACTGGTTTCTATGCATTTTTATTATATTCAGATTCAGCAGCACTGTTTGAGCTGAATATCGCCACACCACTTTTGGAAAGATACTGACTTCTTTCTTATGACATTTTTTTTTCGAAGAAGAGTGCACGGGATCAATGATGGTCTGAGTCAGAACGTGGTTAGTCCGTACGGATGGCAGTCGGTGTGACGATGATCAGCCAGTGGTGATCCGCCGGTCAGAGACTGGCACGCCCTCCTACAGAGGCCGTCAGACAGCGACCAGACTGGCACACCCTCCTACAGAGGCCGTCAGACAGCGACCAGACTGGCACGCCCTCCTACAGAGGCCGTCAGACAGCGACCAGACTGGCACGCCCTCCTACAGAGGCCGTCAGACAGCGACCAGACTGGCACGCCCTCCTACAGAGGCCGTCAGACAGCGACCAGACTGGCACGCCCTCCTACAGAGGCCGTCAGACAGCGACCAGACTGGCACGCCCTCCTACAGAGGCCGTCAGACAGCGACCAGACTGGCACGCCCTCCTACAGAGGCCGTCAGACAGCGACCAGACTGGCACGCCCTCCTACAGAGGCCGTCAGACAGCGACCAGATTGGCACGCCCTCCTACAGAGGCCATCACTAGACAGTGACCAGACTGGCACGCCCTCCTACAGAGGCCGTCAGACAGCGACCAGACTGGCACGCCCTCCTACAGAGGCCGTCAGACAGCGACCAGACTGGCACGCCCTCCTACAGAGGCCGTCAGACAGCGACCAGACTGGTACGCCCTCCTACAGAGGCCGTCAGACAGCGACCAGACTGGCACGCCCTCCTACAGAGGCCGTCAGACAGCGACCAGACTGGCACGCCCTTCTACAGAGGCCGTCAGACAGCGACCAGACTGGCACGCCCTTCTACAGAGGCCGTCAGACAGCGACCAGACTGGCACGCCCTTCTACAGAGGCCGTCAGACAGCGACCAGACTGGTGCCAGGGGTGTATACAAAGGGAAAGTGGAGCGTGCGTCTCCGCCCCAATGGCAGGTGGGTGTCACTTCGGCCGGAAAAAGCGCCCCTCTGGGAAGGCGCCAGTGCGCACCCCATCATTTTTTTTTCAGCCAGGGGCCCCATTTGAGAAGAAAAAGCGCTCCCTTGGGTGCACCTCTCTGACAAGGCTCGAGAGCACCTCCCTTTGATTTTTTTCTGCCGGAGGCGCCCTCTGAAGGTAAAGGAGCTTTCGCAGTGGCGCCCCTCCGGGCATGCACCGCTCCCACGGCCATTCCTAGATCCGCCCGTGACTGGCACTCCCTTCCACGAATGTCGACAGACGGCGACTGCTGTCGCCGACTGTGACCAGCTGACCATTGGATCAGGCAATGGAAAGAACGCGGACTTGACAAGAACACGGTGTATGGACTCCACAGGCGGCCGAAGTATAGTCCGATGTCGTCCACATCAACTAAATTGTCGACGATACCGCGGCATCCGATCTATGCACGGGCTGCCGACGCCACTGTAATCACCGCTCCTGTTGGCTTGTCGGTAGCTGGGCGCATGCCGAGCATGTGCAGTCAACGACTTGGACCGCTGATTCATACACGGACCGGCCGGCCGACCGGCGGATTCCTTGAATGAACAGTTGGTGGCTGGCGGGCGCCCAGTTCCTCACTTTACCCGACAGATGGCAGTGCGCTAACCTTGGCGGATCTTGAGTATCTCGGGCGAAAACGTGCTGGAAGTGGAGACAATGTCTCTTGTCAATCAATCGCGTGCTAGGCTTGGGCTATGGACCGACCGAAGAAAGCAAGACATCTTTCTAGGGGCGCTCACCTGGTATTTGTACCAGATGCCTGTCATCACAGCAGTCACTCCTCCAGGGAGTGATGCAACTACTTTCGTCCATGCAAGCCTGGCTAATCAATACAACGCATAGACACACTCAATGGGGCAGCCATACTTATTTAGCGGGTGTTCGACCCTCAAGAATGTCAAGAAAGTGTTCGCTTTCCAGTAATGCAAGTGTCAAAATGTTTTGTTATATGTAGTGTATTGTTAGTTGTGAGCGGGGGGAGGGGGGTCCCTGCGGCCCGGCTATTTCCTCTGCACACTCATGTTATTCGCACTCATTACATACCGTTTGCTTCTATTGTGTTTTTTTGTAGTTGGAGATTACATGTCATATAGACAGTAAGCAATTTGCATGTAAAGGCCATAATTTTACATTAATGATGATTAACGCCAACGGATGGGAAACTCCCATACGTATGACACCTTATTCAATCTTAGCAACACGTCAGATAGATGCTGCAACACATCAGATAGATACCGAATCACGTCGGTTAGATACTGCAACACGTCAGATAGATGCTGCAACACTTCAAATGGAAACTGCAACACGTCAGATAGATACTGCAGCATATGAGATAGATACTGCAACATATTCATCACATGCATATCAGAATGGCGTTTTCTGTTTCTTTTACTCACGGTTGGCAATATCATGGCTATGATGATTCCTATACGTACGCAAAGTGCATACCTATTTCGTAGTAATATACGTTTATACGTATGAGCGTTCATCTTACACTTTTTAAACAAAATCCTAAGCTTTTTTAAAGTACTATAGGAATAATGTGGTTTGGGTCAGCAGGTTATTTGTAGATGCATTCAGCTAGGAAAAAACGCTATTAGTAGAACAATTTGTGGAACAGTTTTGGATGCAAGGTACCTTCTCATAAGGTACCGTGCATTCAGCTGTATGGTATATCCATAAGGCTTGCAATGTGCTTTGCATTCCTATGTTACCTACCATGGATTTGTGAAATTGATTGGAGGCTATTTCATGTTTTTGACGACATTTTTTATAAAGAGGGAGAAACTTCCAAATCGGCTACCTAAGTCAAAGAACCGTTCTTAGAGCAACAATTTTCCTCCATGCAGGTCGCAGCACACTCGGAACTCGTAAACCTGAGTGAAGTTCCCACAGAGACCGGTAAGCTGCTCGATTGTACTTATTGCTGGTACGTATGACTCTAATCCTAATTTGAACACCATCATTAAAACGATATTGTATGATCGAAGCCACCGTCAGAATTACATTTACGTGTCTATGATTGTCTATGTGTGTAATTATGCCAGATCAGCTAGTTGTATCCTGCTACTAAACCCAACTGCTAATAAACCAAAGTGATGTTCGAATGGTGCTCCATCAAATCAATGTCACATCCAAGGTCACGCCCTCGGTTACGTCACGCCTATATCCTGCGTGGGGGGGGGGGGTTTTTTTTTTTTTTTAAAATAAAAGGTTTTTGTTTTTGTTTCTCCCTTTTCTCTTCTTTTCCCCCGCCCCCTAGGGGGGAGAGATTTGGGGCGCTGCATGACTCAAGGGTCGATGTGTCGTAATACCAATAACCAACCAACCAACCTATATCCTGCGTATCAAAATATTTGTGCACATCAAACCGTGCAAAACAAAACAGCCGGGCTAGGATGAACAGGTAGGAGACTTGCTGGATTCGAAAGCATTTCGAAGAAATGAATTGATTCGATACCATTGTTTATTCCAATTCATGTCAACGTAACATGACAAATATGTTGGTCAGCTGATAGCAGTTCTTCGAATGAACTACCAAAAGCCCGCTGGTTATCAGTTCGTTGTCTGTGTACCATATCCCCCGCTTAGCTATCAGTTGGATGAATGTGTACCATATCGCTAGTTTCAGTTCGCTGACTGTGTACCACATCCCCCGCTAGTTGCCAGTGCGCTGACTGTGTACCACATCCCCCGATAGTTGTCAATGCGCTGACTGTGTACCATATCCCCCGCTAGTTGTCAGTGCGCTGACAGTGTACCATATCCCCCGCTAGTTGTCAGTGCGCTGACTGTGTACCATATCCCCCGCTAGTTGTCAGTGCGCTGACTGTGTACCATATCCCCCGCTAGTTGTCAGTGCGCTGACTGTGTACCATATCGCTAGTTTCAGTTCGCTGACTGTGTACCATATCCCCCGCTAGTTGTCAGTGCGCTGACTGTGTACCACATCCCCCGCTAGTTGTCAGTGCGCTGACTGTGTACCATATCCCCCGCTAGTTGTCAGTGCGCTGACTGTGTACCATATCCCCCGCTAGTTGTCAGTGCGCTGACTGTGTACCATATCCCCAGCTAGTTGGCAGTGCGCTGAATGTGTACCATATCCAGATTTAAGTGTTTGTTCTGGAGTACATAACCTGCTATAAATGCTTATATGCACGAGTGCTGAGCTGGTATTCCCTACGTTCTTTCTCAGCCATATAGTGTATAATGTATTTGGTTGACTGATTTTTGCATGTAGTTGTGGAGTGATCAGCGAAACGGTGGCCAGTCGATTAACGGCATGAGTTGAATCTGATGGGCTTAGGGTGACAACAGTGTTGGATTTGTTTGGACCTGTATTTGGAAGAGGACGACTGGGACTACATGAGTTGGATATTTTGTTTAACATCAAAATCTTCTTGTTGAGTGCTTTCCAGTCATTTTCAGGCAAGTTTTGGCAGATTGCTGCATAATTGTCTGGATGGTACAACGTTCGGGGTGGCAAACATCTAGGACAAAGCCACGTGAATTGCCTTCTTCACGGTTCTGTATTTTTAAAACGTACAGAAATAGCCAATAAAATAGCTTGCATTCCGAATAATTCTTTTATAATATTCAGCTGTCCAATTTCTCAATGTAAGCCCAAAGATTTGCTGTGCTTGCTATGAGTTCAATCAATGGAAAAACCGCGCTCTCTTGGCGCGTAGTATGTTTTTTATCGTCCTTTGCCTGTTCAAATCACGAAATACGTTGAAATTACTGAGTTTTTCTTTTCTATTACGTGCCTTGACCTCCTATGACACAATCCTTGGCTTGTGATTGTACGCCTTGACTCCTCTGCGACAGTGTTCTACTGCCCCGCCTGCACCTGGCGGTGGCTGAGATAAATAACCCAATCAACAATTGTAAGCCGCCAAAACCGCCAGGCTTGCTACGCCAAGAACTGCCAAGCTTGCGTCATTGTTTGGCTGGAGCAAGACCATTCGGCAGGAACACGTAGTCAGTAGCAGATAGTAGTTGTTCAAGCAATTAAAAGGACGTAGCTCCTATCCTATACGCTCACAGGTTACTTCACAGCTAAGCACTTGTGGTAGCTCAAATGGACGGGCAGCTCCTATCTTTCTGACCCCGTGCTTGTTGACGCTCCAGTCTGCTCCGGTCATTGCCTCGCTTCAGTCAAACAATGGCATAAAACTGGCAGTTCTTGGCTAGCGAACTTAGTTTCATGTTGAACTTAGTTTCATTCAGTTATTCATGGGGATATTGAACCTGAGCCAAGCTGGTTCGCGTCACCGGTGACGGTAACGCAAGCTAGTCAATAACGTGACGATTGCCTACGTCGAATGGTAATCACGTTCTGATGGATCTGCCCGCATAGATATCCGAACATCAGCACACATAGTCACAGATAACTCGCAGGAGGTATACCGGCAACAGGCCCCTTATGAGATATGCTATCTGTTAGCGCCCGCATGGCATGGCCGCATTTCGACAAACTCCTTGTGCAATATCACAGAAGACCAGACATGATAAAGGGCGAAGGTGGCGTTTGAGTGAGGCTTCAGTCGTTGATGAAAAGACGTTATGTTAGGGTGCCTGACCGTAATATTTATCAAACCTAAGTGATTTGTTCTTGCCAAAATGCTTCAATGACTGCTTTTTCGCTCGGAATTAGAAGCAGGCTTCCCATGTTTGGATTTACCACCATACCACACGATATTTTCCATCCAGTACTGGTAATCGTAATTAATGGTCAAGCCTCACAGCCTGCGAAGTTTCAACAAGCATTCGTCCTCACGGTGAGACAGAGCTCCCTACATCTCGCAGTATGGGCTTCAATTTAACTCTTCCCTACTATCACTTCATTGTCCTGTATTCCAGGCAATACCGGTATCCGAAATTACTAGCATGATGAGCAAAATGCTATCAAATGCATAGCGTGGCTCCACCTTCAAACTTAAGAACTAGTCTTATACTTTTCCTAATACGAAGGGCCGAGCAAGGCAGAGGGGACAGGTAAAGGACGAGGAAATACGGAGGGTATGACGAAGTACTAACCATGACAGGATTAGTTTGAGAAATCAGGGCAATCTAATGTTCCAGGTGGAGGGGGATTTTACTGATTGGCGGGAAATTTGTGGATTTCGACGTTGGCTGGTGTCCCAGCACAATAACGATGTGCTCGTCCTGAATTGGTCTTGTTCCACCCTCACCCCCAGTCAAACAAAAATGAAAATGGATACGGGACACCATCAAGAAGTTTCGGGGCACACGTGTGCTAAGCACCTAGCATGCAATACAAAAATATTGTTATAGATACTATGAGTTGTTTTGTATGTTGGAATTCCATGTTATCGGAATAAATAGCACCGAATGGGGCCGGTGGAACACACTTTCCAATACCAAGGTCATTATATTATTGTCTGCCCGCAAGAAGTCGATAATGTGAAGTTCATGCGCGCCCGGAATACCGGGAATTTTTATTGGACCAAGGTTAAATCGACTGCAATGCCGTACTTCTGAGAACTGTCGGGAACAATGACAACCTAATTTCTATAAACCGGGTTCGGCTACCGGATAAAATGGCATGCATACATTAACGGCGTGTGCTTGCATATGTATATATATATATATATATATATATATATATATATATATATATATAATAGGCGTGTGTGTGTGTGTGTGTGTGTGTGTGTGTACGTAGGAGTGAGTTCGTGCGAACGTTTGAGCACTGTGTACGTGTACTGACACTCTGAGCGCACCCTGGCATCGTCCGCGGGTCTGCCGTGCCGACCAGATGGTACCGAGACAGTGCGGCTCGATACGATTACCTGTGGCCGGTGCTTTGGCCGGAAGCTGAGATAGTGTTCCCACGCACCACTGACCGTCTGCTTCTCGCCTTGTGCCTCGCCTTACCCCTCCCTTTCAAGGCCAGACCGATTACGTGAGCCGTTGTTGCCGATAACCCCAGCTTCACCACTGGTCTCTGCTCCCAATAACGTGCGTGGATAGGGCAGTGGCGGGGGCGTGGGAATCGGACAAAAAGCGCCTTCAAATTAAGTCAGCTGTCCTACACATGGTTTTATGCCGATGGCTTTGCGAATATGGATGCTGGTCGCTAAGCTAATTACATTAAAAGGAGCGGCATATACCAGAGACGTGCCAACACTTCTCGGAATACAGGTAGTGTGCATGAACTCCGCGCTACCATTCGAACTGATGGGGTTAGATCTCCCTCAATAAGTTTCAAGCTTCGCATTCCACCTTTGGGTATCACATGGGCAGAGTGCAACTCTACCGCTAGTACACCTAGAGAGCACCTACGACCTAAAATCTACCTTAACCATCTTTCACTGTCGGTGCTCATGCACATGTGACATGAAAAACAAGGAGGAATTCGACGACAGCTGGCGACAATACTATGTAGGATAGCATGACCGCTTACATGACAATTCCTACACGAGCTCTTTAAGTGCGACCTCCTTCTTGTAAAATCAAACACGAAAATGACGTCATAAATGCGAAGTCAGCTATGTTGTTCGGTATAACTTGTATTCCAACAATCTGCTTCTAAGACATTCCTATATTCACCTGAATAATGAAGCAGTGCCACAAAAGTAATTCACTTTAGAGGTTCGAAAAAAACTTGGTGATGAACAAGATTTCGGAGAAGAAAATGACACGGAAAAAACCCGAGGAGGAATTGTCAGGTAGAGGACAATTCTAATGGTAGCACTGAATTGGACGAAGAACTGCGACGTGAGACCAATGAGACGCTTCCGCACCAGATTGGTGTAACACTGACATTGACACAAGGTGGTGTCGATTTGGTGCGTGCTAATTCCAGCTGTACCAGACGAGGCATAACTGTATGCTTGGCTTTGATACACATGCATGCAAACCGTAATGTGTGCTACTTCAAATTATACCAGGCGATGATTAACTTGATGGTTAGCAATTATATATCTGTATAAACCTCAATGCATGCTAAATTATAACCTCAATGCATGCTAATTATAATTTTTTAGGCCCCCTAATAGGCTTAGCTTTATGATTGGCTTTGATACATATGCATAGAAACCTCAACGCACGCCCTTTCCAACTGTACCGGAATGTTACAGTTTTCTGAAAGCTACCTAGTTCTGCTAACTCGCACAAACTGTATGAATGTGTCATAAACCCATAGCTGGATATGCATTGACTCTTATTACGTTATCCAAGATTGGAGAAGTTTGTTGCTGCATTTTGAAACAGGAATGGTGGGTTTCCAGAAAGATGAATGTCAGCTCTGGCTGTTTTGTGAGGAAAATGAAACCAAGCATGTTTTCCACCCTCTTTAGTGTTTTGTGGGCTATCAGTGGCTTCATTTCGTTCACTTAACACAATCAATGCATAATGAGGAGTGCATTTTGTGGCGAATAATTATGTCATGCATCCAGGCAAACACAGTGCCCTCTCCGAAAGGCGACCACTGGATTTTCTTAGAGGGATGGGTGACAAATATTTGTATGGTTCTGATGGCGAGGCACCCTCTCCATCGGTCCAGGGGCCCTCTTCATTGGTGCAAGGGCCCTCTTTGTTGGTCGGTGCCCTCTCCGTCAGGTCGAAGGCCTTTCCAACAACCAGGGAGTCCCTTCGTTGGTCCAGGGCCTTTCATATCGGCTTGGACCCCTTCGTTGATTCAGGGGCTCTTCATGTCGGCTCGGCGTCCTCTGCAATATCCCGGGATAGTATCCTATGGCTAGGCCTTCTCTGTCGGATGAGAGACCCTCTCCGTCGGATGAGAGACACCCTCTGTCGGGTAAGAGACCCTCTGTCGGATGAGAGACCCTCTCTGTCGGATGAGAGACCCTCTCTGTCGGATGACAGACCGTCCTCATCGGTTCAGAGGCCACTGCGTCACCTCAGAGCCCCTTTCCGTTGGCTCAAGTCACTGATCGAGGCTCCCTCCGTCAGCACGGGGATCTTCCATCGATCCGGAGACCCTCCGTCGAACCAGAGACCCTCCGTCGAACCAGAGATCCTCCGTCGAACCAGAGATCCTTCACGTTTGTCCGGCCCGAGGCCATCAGAGTTTCCCCGTGGGCACTCTTCATTGATTCAGGGGCGGTCTTTATCGGCCAGAGACCCTCTGCATCAGCCCAGAATCCGTCACGTTGGCCCAGAGTCCCTCATATCGGTCTGGAGGCCTTTCACGTCGGCCCATAGTCCCCACTGATCATCCAGCCTCTCACTCGCAGGCTTGCAGATAACCGCTAGCTCACAAGAACCATCAGCTTTTAAGTGGGTCAGGGGCCCCGTCCCCCGTCAGGTCTCAAGAGGCCCTTCAGTTCCGACTGGCTCCTCCAGCTCCCGGATCATTTTTGTCCACATTAAAAATTAGACATCGGCCTTCGATCGACATGTTGCACAGCGGGTTTTCGAATTTCGAAACAAAATCGCTCTTTATGCGATTTTTAACATTTTGTTCCCTCCAGAATAGACCCCTTCCCATGCTATCGGAGGAGTGGCACGTACCCCTTGCTCCTCTTGTGTGGTCCAGGCACACTCATGGATAGGTGGAATGCGGTTACTCACGTATAGGCGCGAATACCGATGTAGGTATCCACGGTCCAAATCGTACGCCTGTCAGCCAATCGCTAGATGACACTTACCCACGAAAATATAGGGGAGCAATAATATGCAATGCTTGCGATACCTACGCAGCGTGTACGCCAGTTTGCACAGGAATTGATGTCCTAACATGGATAATTGTTGGAAGATATCTGACCAAAGGAGCGAAATAATGTGTTGTTGCATTCAACAAAATTAGTGAAAGTGATGGTACAAAAATAATTGCCTAATTTATGACGTTACAGTTTAGTGGTATGAAATATATCTTGGGGATGCAAAGAAAGCATGAAGGTTAGACAATATATAAAATGCAATTTGTATATCTAACTACACATATGACCCACACGAACATGGCGAAGTATGCTATGCTATAAATGCCGAAAATTATGTCGACGTTGGTCGTGGCTGGGACCTTACCTGTAATAAGCTGAACCAGATAGGAACTGGAAAGAAACATTGCATGTATATATTCTGTTTCACGGTGAATTTTCCCCCAGGGTGCCAATATTTATTACCATGGTATCAACCGTCGAATACGGTGCGCTTCTGAAATGCATTTCGCCCAGAATGCGCTGGATGGATTCCAGAACGGCCACTGGATGGATTACAGAGCGGCTACTGGATGGATTACAAAGCTGCTACTGGATGGGCCACAGAGCGATTACTGGATGGGTCATAGAGCGGTCACTGGACGAATTGAAGAGCGTCCAGTGCAAGGTCACATAGCGGTCACTGGATGGATTACAGAACGACCACTGAATAGATCACAGAGCGGCCACTGGATGGATTACAGAGCGGCCACTGGATGGGTCACAGGGCGGCCACTGGATGGGTCATAGAGCGGCCACTGGATGGGTCTTAGAGCAGCCACTGGACGGGTCATAGAGCGGCCACTGGATGCATTACAGAGTGGCCGCTATATTTATTACCGAGGGGCCGCTGGATGTTTCATAGAGCTGCCACTGGATGAATTACAGAGCATCCACTGCCTACAATCGCCAGGAATGAGCCCCAACTGTGTTGGCTTTGTTTCCTTACGTCGTAAGGCTCCGCCACATCGTCATGCTTTACGACACTGCTGACGCTGTTGCTGGATGCAATTCCACTGACCTGGCGGAAAACTCACGAGCTGACCGTCGTCCGGGCAGGTCTTGTGCCACATTGACCTGGAGCCGTGTGACGGGTGTGCCGTGCCGTGTGACGGGTGTGCCGTCATTTATTGATTTAATCACATATCATGGCCTGATCTCTGAGGGGACCGAGGTATCCTCCATCCTCTACTCTTTGTGTGACTCATTAGGCACCATGAAACCAACTGAACGGTGAACGGAACTAATGCTAGTAAACAATTTTATCAATTTTCAATTTAGCCTGCCAAATATGATCGATTTCGTAAATAAACGAACGTTGTACTACATAGCATGAATGTTATGGAATCAGTGTTATTTGTTTCCATAATAATGGTTCAAATCGCAAAGAATAATTCCAAGTCACTTAGTCTGTATACAGATAATGAGCCAGAATTGCAGCATTGTTTTGCTTAGCTTCCGCGTCGTAACAAAACCACTTTTACAACCTTCGAACAGCCAGAGTCCACATGCCGGCCAATGTATTACAGTATCTTAGTGTAGTATAATGTATTACAGTATCTAGGCTTATTACAGTATCAGTATCTCCTTACCTCATTACAGATCAACGAACAACGAATCGCATTGCAGACGTAGGGAACCAGGAACCCAGGACATGGAACAGCTGTTCGGAATCGGTTTCGCTCGATTCGTCTTCCATGTCGCCGACCTCAATCGAATACACTTCCCCCTCCGTGCATGCGCAGCAGTGACTGTACGTCTGCTGGCAGAACGCTGGCCTCCGGCAACGCGTGCCCAAGCTCAACGAGCTGATCGTAGATTCGTTGGTCACCAATGAAGACTCAGTCCAGGGCGTTATGTCGGGGAGCCGGGAGCCATTGCGGGCGTTCCTCGTACAGTCAGTTCGTCGGACGTATCTTACAGTCATTGCGGGCGTTCCTCACAGCCATTGAAGACTTATCTCACAGTCATTGCAGGCGTTCCCCATAGGCATAAGGTTATAAGTCATGCAGGCGTTATAGCTGCCCATAGTCATTGCGGACGTATCTTACAGTTATTGCGGGCGTTCCCCATAGGCATTGAAGAGTTATCTCACAGTCAGTGCGGGCGTTCCTCACAGCCATTGAAGAGTTATCTCACAGTCATTGCAGGCGTTCCCAGCATTGCGGACGTTCCCCATAGTCATTGCGGACGTATCTTACAGTTATTGCGGGCGTTCCTCACAGCCATTGAAGACTTATCTCAGTCATTGCGGGCGTTCCCCATAGCCATTGCAGGTGTATCTCACAGTCATTGCGGACGTTCCTCACAATCGGGCGTTCCTCACAGTCGTTGCGGGCGTGCTCCACAGCCATTGCGGTCGTCCCCTACAGTCGTTGTGGGCATGTGTCACAGTTATTGTGAGCGCGCCTCACACGATGCGTACGCACATGGGACCATTATGGCGCCGTCATGGAGATGGGGCACCAACCATGCACGCTGGCAGTGACTGACATGGCGGCTGACAGTTAACCTCTGTCAGTATTGAAGCTGATTCGGCCAAATCATCGAAGGGCACAGCATCGAGCACAGCGTCCTCCGTACAGCGGTTAGTGCTGAGGCACAGAATGTTGTAGAAATGGAATGTTGTTTGGTGAGAGGTGCCCAGCGAGTTGGATGCACAAAGTGTTCCAGAATTTTCTTTAACTGGGACAGAAGCGAGATGGGCCGAAAGTTAATGGACTAGTTAATCTAGATCATCCGATCACAGGTTCCGCACCGAGCGGACACACTGCCACACCTAGCGGACACTGCCGCACCAAGCGGACACACTGCCGCACCGAGCGGACACACTGTCGCACCGAGCGGACACACTGTCGCACCGAGCGGACACTGCCGCACAACCGGACACTGCCGCACCGAGCGGACACACTGCCGCACCGAGCGGACACACTGCCGCACCGAGCGGACACACTGTCGCACCGAGCGGACACTGCCGCACCGAGCGGACACACTGCCGCACCGAGCGGACACACTGCCGCACCAAGCGGACACACTGTCGCACCGAGCGGACACTGCCGCACCAAGCGGACACACTGTCGCACCGAGCGGACACTGCCGCACCAAGCGGACACACTGTCGCACCGAGCGGACACACTGTCGCACCGAGCGGACACTGCCGCACCAAGCGGACACACTGCCGCACCGAGCGGACACACTGTCGCACCGAGCGGACACTGCCGCACCAAGCGGACACTGCCGCACCAAGCGGACACACTGCCACACCTAGCGGACACTGCCGCACCAAGCGGACACACTGTCGCACCGAGCGGACACTGCCGCACCAAGCGGACACACTGCCGCACCGAGCGGACACTGCCGCACCAAGCGGACACACTGCCGCACCAAGCGGACACACTGCCGCACCGAGCGGACACACTGTCGCACCGAGCGGACACACTGTCGCACCGAGCGGACACTGCCGCACCAAGCGGACACACTGCCACACCTAGCGGACACTGCCGCACCAAGCGGACACACTGTCGCACCGAGCGGACACTGTCGCACCGAGCGGACACACTGCCGCACCGAGCGGACCTGCGCACCAAGCACCAGCGGACACTGCAAGCGGACACACTGTCGCACCGAGCGGACACTGCCGCACCAAGCGGACACACTGTCGCACCGAGCGGACAAATCTCATCGAGAGACCATTACCGCGATGCGAGGCGGCCGTGCATGGTGTATGTGGCTCGTCGGACATGTTCACCAAAATTGTGCCGTGACCTTGACCTAGACACGACGTCTTTTCATCACCTATATCACGTGTTGGAGGTATACGAGTGAAAAACAACATGGAAAGGAGGGAGGGTATTTCAGGGGTATAGCGTTGTTATCCAAACGGAAAGGCTGCGGGTTGTTATTGTCGGTTCTCGCCGCTGCTACAAATCCGCATGAACAATTGTCCGTATGATGTAGAAAGTGTTGGTGCGTGGTGAAAGCTCCAATGAAAAACGACACGAAACAGTAATGAGTGTTTTGAATAGCTAACGTATTGCATTGCTTTCTGCATGGCAGTTACGTAGTGCACACGTTAAGAGTTAGATTATGTATAATTTCGGTCGTAAGGGTGAGGCATGACGGACGTAGATGAGACCATAGTGAGCTCATTTAAGCCTTCATTTCTAAAATGTAGTGCTGGAGGACATAGGACCTATCTAGTTCTCCAGGCCGGTTCCAGCAGCAAGAATTTCACTCTCACAGGCAAAAAAAGCCAACGTAGGATGAAAAAGACATCGGCTTTGGGTTAACTCAGCTCATATTCCTTGTATTACATATATATTCAGTTTTCTTGTAGACTAAAATATGTCATGGAGGGTCCAACGAGGATACATAGAATCCAGGGAGGGTCCTGACTCCTCCCCAGGGTCTCCATCTCTGCTGGAGGGCATCGCGCTCTGATTTTATGTTCGCATCTGGTGATGTCGGCATCAGGAGACAGTTCTGGCCAGCCACAGCTCACTCCCACCATGTGTAATTTGTAAGCGAATGGTAAATATAATTCAGTTTTCTGGAAATAGAGACGCAAGTTATTATTTTTAAAGTCTTCGCTGCAATACATGAAAACTGACCCGTATCAGTGACAACGCAAACCCGATAATTTTATGGAATATCTGTATTTTCTAGCTCACGTCTCTGGCAGGTTTTTGATGTCGCACTTGCAATATCGCCGAATCCAGATGACGTGGCGGAGCCCCCTTTTCTCAGTGCACACTAAGCGTAATGTACAACTGCTTGGCGAAGCAAACTTCTGTCCGTTCCCAAGGGTAACAGGGATCACTGAATGGTATCTGGGTGAGTTATCAATTTCTGGACGACATGTTTTGTTAGTCATCCAATTTAACTTCAGATCAACAAACTCACCAGACATTGATAAGTTCACAAGTTAGGCGGCGTGGTCTAAGGGTATTTGAAGCATAAAATATTGGTTGGGCAATAAACGACAAGTATACCTCCTGAAATTGCACCAATAGTTTGGTGATTTAACATGGCCTGATTGAAAAAATACTACCGAAAGATGAACAAATAAGCGTCATCATTCGTTACCAAATATGGGCGCTCTAACATTCAATCTATTTCATGATGCGATAAAGCCGCTCGGGAGTGGCCTCACGCGGCGATTATTTATTTGCATCATTATCATTTGCACCCCTCCCCTTCCTTTACTCTATCACGTGTGTTTACATGCGGGATAATATGGTGTCTTCGCTGCACCTACCTGAGGTTATATCAGGGCTTTGAATCCCCTCCGGTCATTCCCACTATATCTATTCTTAATATAATGCAGAGTCGAAGGTATATATACCCCCAGTTTAAATGAGAGATTTCGGCTCGTTCTGTGCTTCGTTTTCTCATAGCATTCCTGATTATGATCTGTGATGCGACTCTGTATAGCCAAATCTGTCCAGGTGTGGCCTCAGATCGGGGTGAGTGGGGGTGGGTGGGGTCGACTGGCCGGCTCCGGCGGTTCCGTGAATGGCTGGCATGGATAAGCCGCTGAGACATGACACCGGCTTCTCAGAACCGGCCAAGCATGGTTGGCGTGGGTGCTATGCGGATGCGCATGGTGTGGCGATGACAGAGGAGGTCGGGAAGTGCAGTTCCAACAGTGTGAAGTCGCTTATTAATGGACACCAAAAACAAAACCTTCGAACAGGAAATCCGGTGACTTAGAAACGATGGAGGTGGACTAGATCCCATTCACATGAACAATTAAGTTCACCACTAATTATGCTATTAAAAATATAGATGGCCCTTCTAAAAAATAGTGGTAGAAATTCGTGGACTTTTTAATACATGGAGTAGGTTAGCCCCATTCAAATCCTCTTGCCCTCCTCTAGCGCCAATCCTAGGTACGCCACTGGTTGTGCTCAACGTAATGTGTGCCTGCTGGATTATCTCAGTTTCCTTTCCCAGGTGAGGTGTGCTCCCAAAGTGAGTTGTCCCCGACGTTATGTGTGCGTGCTGGATTCTCTCCGGTTCCCTTCCTAGATTAGTTGTGCCCCAAGTGAGGTGTGCTTCCAAAGTAAGTTGTGTCCAACGTTCCCAACACATTCACACCATATATTTAGTTCCAAAGTAAGTCGTGTCCACCACAACACTGATCATCTCAGTATCCATTAACTAAGTTATAGCATTGCTCCTTTCTCACAGTCCCATTGGACTCGTCAGCAAATTGACTGTTTGCATGATGGATACCAAAGCTTGGCGGTTGCCGTTCAATGTGTGGCAGCATTGGGGTTGCTGCAAGCATCGGGCTCTTGTAATTGTTGCGGCTTGTAATCAAAATCTGTTAATGGCAGGGGAATTGTGCAAGATTGTAAACATATAAAACTGGAAAGTTGAAAGGAAAAATGTGTTCAGCCTCCCCAAAAGTATATATTTTAGCCAGCAATCAAGAAGGAAGGATTAACCAACATGAAACGATGACATCAGACAAACTCACTTATAAGTGTACTACTTCCACATAGCGTGGTGGATAATGTTCAATGTTAAATAGATGGGGTGATAAACCCTGGTACAGCTCAGCCAGTCCTTCAGCCGGCCCTGGTACAGCTCAGCCAGCCCATCAGCCGGCCCTGGTACAGCTCAGCGGGTTCTCCAGCCGGCCATGGTACAGCTCAGCCAGTCCTTCAGCCGGCCCTGGTACAGCTCAGCCAGTCCTTCAGCCGGCCCTGGTACACTCAGCCAGTCCTCCAACCGGCCTGGTACACTCAGCGTCCTAAAGTCCAGGTACACTCAGCCAGTCCTCCAGCCGGCCCTGGTATAGCTCAGCGGGTCCTCCACCCGGCCCTGGTATAGCTCAGCCAGTCCTTCAGCCGGCCCTGATACAGCTCAGCCAGTCCATCAGCCGGCCCTGGCACAGCTCAGCCAGTCCTCCAGCCGGCCGTGGTACAGCTCAGCCAGTCCTCCAGCCGGCCCTGGTACAGCTCAGCCAGTTCTCCAACCGGCTCTGGTACAGCTCAGCCAGTCCTTCAGCCGGCCCTGGTACAGCTCAGCCAGTCCTCAAACCGGCCCTGGTATAGCTCAGCCAGTCCTCCAGTCAGCCCTGGTACAGCTCAGCCAGTCCTCCAGCTGATGCTGGTGCTGCAGCAGCCTCAGAGTTCAGCTGCAGATCCTGACCGCGGCCGGTGCTGCGCAGTGCGGCTGGTGGTTTGTGACTGTGCCTGTGAACACTGTGTGCGCTACGGTGGTCTGCGGGGCGTGCAGCTGTGGCGATAGTCGTCCGCATCCGGTGTCGAGTGTACTCCACCCACCGCCGGAGCAGCCTCCAGCCCGGGACAGCCGCCACTCCCGGACAGTCGTACCCTGGAACGGCCTCCACACCGGGACAGCCGCCACCCCGGGACCCCCGGGACAGCCTCCACCCCGGGACCCCCGGGACAGCCTCCACCCCGGGACCACCGGGACAGCCTCCATCCAGGGACAGCCTCCACCCCGGGACAGCCTCCACCCCGGGACCCCCGGAACAGCCTCCACCCCGGGACCCACGGGACAGCTTCCACCCCGGGACAGCCTCCACCCCGAGACAGCCTCCACCCCGGGACAGCCTCCACCCCTGGACAGCTTCCACCTCGGGACAGCCGCCACCCCGGGACAGTCGTACCCTGGGACAGCCTCCAGCCCGGGACAGCCGCCCCCCACCCCCCGGGACAGCCGTCACCTCGGGACAGCCGTCAGCTCGGGACAGCCGCCACGCCGGAACAGCCGCCACCCGGGACCACCGGGACAGTCGCCACCCCGGGGCAGCCAGCCGCCACCCCGGGACAGCCGCCACCCCGGGACCACCGGGACAGTCGCCACCCCGGGGCAGCCGCCACCCCGGGACAGCCACCACCCCGGGACCACCGGGACAGTCGCCACCCCGGGACAGCCGCCACCCCGGGACAGCCACCACCCCGGGACAGCCGCCACTCCCGGACAGTCGTACCCCGGGACAGCCGCCACCCCTGGACAGCCTCCACCCCGGGACAGCCTCCACCCCTGGACAGCCTCCACCTCGGGACAGCCGCCACCCCGGGACAGCCGCCACCCCGGGACAGTCGTAACCTGGGACAGCCTCAAGCCCGGGACAGCCGCCACCCCGGGACAGCCGCTACCCCGGGACAGCCGCCACGCCGGAACAACCGCCACCCGGGACCACCGGGACAGTCGCCACCCCGGGGCAGCCGTCACCCCGTGACAGCCGCCACCCCGGGACCACCGGGACAGTCGCCACCCCGGGGCAGCCGCCACCCCGGAACAGCCGCCACCCCGGGACAGCCGCACCCCGGGACAGCCGCCACCCGGGACCACCGGGACAGTCGCCACCCCGGGGCAGCCCCCACCCCGGGACCACCGGGACAGTCGCCACCCCGGGGCAGCCGTCACCCCGGGACCACCGGGACAGTCGCCACCCCGGGGCAGCCGCCACCCCGGGACCACCGGGACAGTCGCCACCCCGGGGCAGCCGTCACCCCGTGACAGCCGCCACCCCAGGACCACCGGGACAGTCGCCACCCCGGGACCACCGGGACAGCCGCCACCCCGGGACAGCCTCCACCCCGGGACAGCCGCCACCCCGGGACAGCCGCCAGCCCGGGGCAGCCGGGACAGCCGCCACCCCGGGACAGCCGCCACCCGGTGCACCCTCCAGCCCGGGACAGCCGCCACCCCGGGATAGCCGCCACCCGGGACAGCCGCCACCCGGGACAGCCGCCACCCCGGGACAGCCTCCACCCCGGGACAGCCTCCAGCCCGGGACTGCCGCCACCCCGGGACAGCCACCACTCCGGGACAGCCGCCACGCCGGGACAGCCGCCACCCCGGGACAGCCGCCACTCCAGGACAGCCGCCACCCGGGACAGCCGCCACCCCGGGACAGCCTCCACCCCGGGACAGCCGCCACCCGGGACAGTTACAGCACGGGGCTAGTCCCGCACCGCAGCGGCGGATGCGGCGGTGATAGCGCGCACAGCACACCACACGAGCCTCAGCTGCGCTGTGTCCTGCCGCTGCTCTGGGCCACTGGTGTCGCTGTGTTACTCCAGCGTCGAGTCGGTGGTGATGTCGGAAGGATAGCGCACTGGACAGCGCTCGTGCCGGACAACGCCCGGCCGCTGCACATCTCCCGTCTGCAGATTTGCCACACCACCGGTTTCAGAGTGGATTCTGCACGGCGGCTAAGGTAAGGTATATGAGATTCGGTGGCTGGAGATGGGAAGCATATGGTATTGTGGTTAGACATAACGCCCATATGCTCAGGGCTGTTGTGGTTGGAAATGAGAGAACTGCATCAGAACCAGGCTTGTGGGCTTTGGCTGGGTGAGGCTCGTGTCCCTATTTTCCTTTGTCTTTTTCAATTCCCTTTTCCTTTTTGTTGTTCTCAATCTTTCACTCGTATAGTCGTTTCTCGGATTGTTCGCTTGCTTTACTGTTTGTGCTGTTTTTCAGTTCGCTGTTACTCTTACTATCTGTTTTTTTTTCTCCCTCTATCTCCCTTTCTCTTTTCTTGGTTGCATCTCTCGTCCCGCTCTCTTTTCCTTACTCCCTCTCTCTCATTCTCTCTCTCTCTCTCTCTCTCTCTCTCTCTCTCTCTCTCTCTCTCTCTCTCTCTCTCTCTCTCTCTCTCTCTCTCTCTCTCTCTCTCTCTTACACACACACACACACACACACACACACACATGCACAAGCACTGGGAGCACTCCTAGATGCTGAAACGTATTTAGTTGTCCTCGTTTCGTCCATCAACAACGTTGGTTATTAGCTTGGTCCCCTTGCTTATTACAGATTGCCAAAAGTGTCATCCCTTGCAGTACTATTTCCCAGACAGTCCGTTGTTGTTGTCAACGTAGATCCAGCCCAATTAGGGCCGACAGGACCCGCCATGCTAAATTCTGAGCCGCCGCACAATGGGACGATGATGGGAGCATTAATTAACCTTTATTGATGAATGATAATGGGCGATGTTCCCAAGTTATCGGGGCATCTGGTGCGGCGGACAATACGGCCGCGCTGGCTGTCCGCAGCGTATCGGTGCTGCATTGTTCCGCTCTCGGAGGTCATTGTCGTCACAACTCATGGACCTGTCCACGCCGTCTGCGCCCCCCTCCCCTCCCCTCTCCCACACAGGGTACGACGTCACAGGGAGGCGGAACCGTCACAGTCCTGAAGTTT
Organism: Imbricaverruca yamaguchii; assembly: GCA_034440575.1. NCBI lineage: Eukaryota > Metazoa > Arthropoda > Thecostraca > Neoverrucidae > Imbricaverruca > Imbricaverruca yamaguchii. Next base: position 2,153,573 of record JAOTOL010001652.1, on the reverse strand, counting down.
CGCAGTGTGGACGACTGTGGTCTGGTCCTACCAACGTGATGGAGGGATGCGGGGTTTGTGCTGAGGTTTGATGCGCACGGTGTAGCAGGACATAGCTGGAGCCTGGTCTCGCTGATGCAGAAATGTGATCCTGACTCGGGGTATGGCGCACTAACCGACGGCGATAGGAAGAACCTCCTCCCAAGACGTGTCTGGTTCTCACGGCATTCTCCATCTCAGTATTATATGCTGGTTTCAACCCAATCGATGTCGACCCTGTTCAATGTCCAGGCATTCTCTGACGGGATATGCTCTACGGGATATGCTCCATACATAGCATGCTGTAGTTTGCTAGTTTGGAACCTCCGTTTCTCTGCAATTGCTTCGATGTATTGCAATTCACTCTTTTGTTCACTTGCTATAATACGGTTTCTTGGAACCTGTGCCAAAAGAACTCTGAAAGTGATCAGAGCGCGTAGTGAGCAGAGTTTGTTGCACTATTTTTAAAGCTACCAACCAATTATTTATTCCAACAAAAGAGTGGGACTCCAATCGAGAGCATAGCTTACCGCTGATTCTCCAACACGGCCGCCTTGCTGCCACGCTTACAATCCTATCGGACCTTCCGGACTGAGAAAGACGAGCACGTGCAGTTGCTCGAGTCCTGTATCGCCGGAACAAAGGGACCGAAGAACCGGACCGGTCCTCTGCGCCAGATCCCTTTGTTTAGCTCTGCTCTGCCTCGCTGTACTGGTCTATGAGATGTGCCTCGTTCTATGCTGCTGCCCATGAACTCAGTACTGCGCTGGACGTATGGTTTGTGGTTACTTCACCTGGCCGTCGCTCGCAGAACCTTGAAACAAGCGCAGACTATTTGATACGCACGCAAACCTGCAATTTTGCGTATTTCGACGCCATACAGGTATCAAACATGGCTGACACCAGTGATCAATCCCGCTTCTCTTCCTCATACTTAGACAAGGTAGTCGCTAGCTCGCCTCGGTGCTGCATTTTGGCCGCCGTTTGGCACGGCTTCCAGCGATGATTCGATGCAGTGAAGTGTCGTTGACGTAGGTCACGTCATCCCATATGCCAGACACAGGAGACCAGGACTGGTTATAGCTTATGGCCAAGCACGCCCTTCCAAGGAACAAACGCTCTCACTCCAACTTCACACACACTGAAAACTTCTCAATGGTAGCGCTGTCATCCATTTTCACCGGGGTTAGTGATCTTTTCCAACAAATAAATGTGTGCACACTCACACATTTATTGGACATGTCATCCCTAGATTTGTCTGTTGGAGGCTCCACCACAGCCCCTGGATATGAAGTAAGGGCAAAGGAAGCTGACGAACTCAGTCCGATGAGCAGGGGGTGGGCCGCGGAGCTTCTGAACAGTACGATGATCAGGGGGTGGAGCATACGAAAAGTAGAATGAGTAGGAGGGTGGGCCGATGAGCCTTCAAACGGTGCGATGGGAAGGAGGGTGGATCACGGAGCCTCCGAGCAGTACGATGAGTAGGGGGGGGGGGTAGGCCGATGAGCCTCCAAACAGTACGATGAGCAGGAGGGTGGGCCGCGGAGCCTCCGGACAGTACGATGAGCAGGAGGGTAAAGCCTCAGAACAGTCCGATGATCAGGAGGATGGGCCGTGGAGGCTCCGAGCAGTACGTGGCTTCGTCGTCTCTCGGACACGAGATCGTCCCCCCATCCCCCACCCCGACTCACGCCCACTGACCACTGTGTCGCCTATGGCGACGCCCTTTGTGACCCGGCAGAAACGCGGACACCTGTCGCTGGCAGGGCGCCCCCCCCCCCCCACCACCACCACAACAATGCCGGCGCGCGCGCCCTCCAGCGGTCGGTCGCTCAACTGCAGTGATTTCACGCGTCGTCGCGCGTCAATGGGACGGCGGCCGAGCCCCGCCCGGTGGCCGGCTACCAACTGCACCGGCCCCCGGTCCAGCCCCGACCGGTGGCCAAGGCCGGAGATGGCGGCCCGCGCACACGTCTGACATGACTCATTCATGGCCGCGGCCGACACGGGGGCCAACGCGCCCACACGCACCCACACGCACCCACACGCACACACACGCACACACACGCACACACATGTATACACACGCACACACACGCAAGTACTCTCCCACACACACACACACATCCACCCACCCACCCACAAACACACACACACACACACACACACGCACCCACACCCACACCCACCCATCCACCCACACATATGCACACACACCCACATGCACACGTACCCCCTACACACAAACACACGCACACACGCACACGTACCCCCACACACACACACACGCACGCACACGTACACGCACATGAACACGCACACGCACGTATACACCTAAATACCAAGCTAATTGCGGCTGAGTAGAATATTCCCACTCTTCCTCCACCCTGAACCACTTCGCGAGTGCGATTTTGTCCTTCTCTAATTGGCAATTTCCCGGCGCCAGACCTCGCCCTTGTTAACAATAGTCACCCTTTCAGATCATATTGGCTGCGCTCTTGCACATGTACGCAGTCGTCTGACAGATATTCCAGACCCGTCACCATTAGGAAGAGGTCAGTCATATGTCAGATAGCGCGGCAGCGTAAGCACTAGAGATATCAGTGATATGACAGATGGTTCGGCCGCGTCGCCACTAGGAAGAGGTCAGTCATATGACAGATGGCTCGGCCGAGTCACCACTAGGACGAGGTCAGTCATATGCCAGATGGTTCGGCCGCGTCGCCACTAGGAAGAGGTCAGTCATATGACAGATGGTTCGGCCGAGTCACCACTAGGAAGAGGTCAGTCATATGACAGATGGTTCGGCCGCGTCACCACTAGGAAGAGGTCAGTCATATGACAGATGGCTCGGCCGCGTCACCACTAGGAAGAGGTCAGTCATATGACAGATGGTTCGGCCGAGTCACCACTAGGAAGAGGTCAGTCATATGACAGATGGTTCGGCCGAGTCACCACTAGGAAGAGGTCAGTCATATGACAGATGGTTCGGCCGCGTCGCCACTAGGAAGAGGTCAGTCATATGACAGATGGTTCGGCCGCGTCACCACTAGGAAGAGGTCAGTCATATGACAGATGGCTCGGCCGCGTCACCACTAGGAAGAGGTCAGTCATATGACAGATGGTTCGGCCGAGTCACCACTAGGAAGAGGTCAGTCATATGACAGATGGTTCGGCCGCGTCAACTAGGAAGAGGTGTTAGCAGGAAGAGGTCAGTCATATGACAGATGGTTCGGCCGAGTCACCACTAGGAAGAGGTCAGTCATATGACAGATGGCTCGGCCGAGTCACCACTAGGACGAGGTGAGTCATATGACAGAAGGTTCGGCCGCGTCGCCACTAGGAAGAGGTCAGTCATATGACAGATGGCTCGGCCGCGTCGCCACTAGGAAGAGACCAGTCATATGACAGATGGTTTGGCCGCGTCACCACTAGGAAGAGGCCAGCGATCTGCGGGAAGCGCGGGAAGTATTCGCGGTTCCCCGGGTGCGCGTCAGCGTTATGTGCAGGCTAAAGCTCGACTCCTCAGCAGTCGGGTTACGTGGAGACAATAGGCTGGAAATTCCAAAAGTTCCGTCAGCTCTGGCTGACTAATGTGACTGTAACGTCGTCAGGCTGAAAGCCACGGCCGGAGGGATCGGCTTCTGTGTCTGAGGATGTAGGGTTGACGGGGTTGGTCTCTGTGATGAAGAGCGACGATGTCTGGTGAGAGACCTCTGTGATGATGTAGCGCGCTTGTGCTAGCTGGCTCTCTGCTATGAAGGAGGGTGGTCTCGGCGTGGTTGATATCTGTGACGGGAAGCGGTGGGGTTGGCGGGGTGATCTCTGGGCCAGCGGGATCGGGGTGACCTTTGTGACGGAGGAGGGTGGGGCCGCCGTGGCTGATCTCAGAACCTGGTGGTGTGGTGGACGGTGTGATGGACGGTGTGGTGGACGTTGCGGTGGACGGTGTGGTGGACGGTGCTGTGGACGGTGTGGTGGACGGTGCTGTGGACGGTGTGGTGGACGGTGTGGTGGACGGTGTGATGGACGGTGTGGTGGACGGTGTGGTGGACGGTGTGGTGGACGGTGTGATGGACGGTGTGGTGGACGTTGCGGTGGACGGTGTGGTGGACGGTGCTGTGGACGGTGTGGTGGACGGTGCTGTGGACGGTGTGGTGGACGGCGCGGTGGACGGTGCTGTGGACGTTGTAGTAGACGGCGTGGTGGACGGTATGGTGGACGGTATGGTGGACGGTGTGGTGGACGGTGTGGTGGACGGCGCGGTGGACGGTATTGTGGACGGTGTCGTGGACAGTGTGGTTGACGGTGTGGTGGACGGCATTGTGGATGGTGTGGTGGACAGTGTGGTGGACGGTGTAGTGGACGGTGTGGTGGACGGTATGGTGGACGGTGTGGTGGACGGTGTGATGGACGGTGTGGTGGACGTTGCGGTGGACGGTGTGGTGGACGGTGCTGTGGACGGTGTGGTGGACGGTGCTGTGGACGGTGTGGTGGACGGTGTGGTGGACGGCTGTGGACGGTGGGACAGTGTGGTGGACGGTGTGGTGGACGGTGTGATGGACGGTGTGGTGGACGTTGCGGTGGACGGTGTGGTGGACGGTGCTGTGGACGGTGTGGTGGACGGTGCTGTGGACGGTGTGGTGGACGGCGCGGTGGACGGTGCTGTGGACGGTGTAGTAGACGGCGTGGTGGATGGTATGGTGGACGGTATGGTGGACGGTGTGGTGGACGGTGTGGTGGACGGCGCGGTGGACTGTATTGTGGACGGTGTCGTGGACAGTGTGGTTGACGGTGTGGTGGACGGCATTGTGGATGGTGTGGTGGACAGTGTGGTGGACGGTGTAGTGGACGGTGTGGTGGACGGTATGGTGGACGGTGTGGTGGACGGTGTGGTGGACGGTGCATTGGACGTGATGGTGGACGTGATGGTGGACGGTGTGGTGGACGATGTGGTGGACGGTATTGTGGACGGTGTCGTGGACAGTGTGGTTGACGATGTGGTGGACGGTGTGGTTGACGGTGTGGTGGACGGTGTGGTGGACGGTGTGGTGGACGATGTGGTGGACGGTGTGGTGGACGATGTGGTGGACGGTATTGTGGACGGTGTCGTGGACGGTGTGGTTGACGATGTGGTGGACGGTGTGGTGGACGGTGTGGTGGACGGTGTGGTGGACGGTGTGGTGGACGGTGTGGTGGACGGTGTGGTGGACGGTGTGGTGGACGGTGTGGTGGACGGTGTGGTGGACGGTGCAGTGGACGTGATGGTGGACGGTGTGGTGGACGGTGTGGTGGACGGTGCGGTGGACGGTGTAGTAGACAGTGTGGTGGACGGTATGGTGGAATTGTGTGGCGGACGGTGAGGTGGACGGTGTGGCGGTGGACGGTGTGGCGGACGGTGTGGTGGACGGTGTGGTGGACGGTGTGGTGGACGGTGCGGTGGACGGTGTGGCGGACGGTGTGGTGGACGGTGTGGTAGACGGTGTGGTGGACGGTGTGGTGGACGGTGTGGTGGGCGGTGTGGTGGGCGGTGTGGTGGACGGTGTGGTGGACGGTGTGGTGGACGGTGTGGCGGACGGTGTGGTGGACGGTGTGGTGGACGGTGTGGTGGACGGTGTGGTGGACGGTGTGGTGGACGGTGTGGTGGACGGTGTGGCGGACGGTGTGGTGGACGGTGTGGTGGACGGTCTGGTGGACGGTGTGGTGGACGGTGTGGCGGACGTTGTGGTGGACGGTGTGGTGGACGGTGTGGTGGACGGTGTGGTGGACGGTGTGGCGGACGGTGCTGTGGACGGTGTGGTGGACGGCGCTGTGGACGGTGCTGTGGACGGTGTAGTAGACGGCGTGGTGGATGGTATGGTGGACGGTATGGTGGACGGTGTGGTGGACGGTGTGGTGGACGGCGCGGTGGACTGTATTGTGGACGGTGTCGTGGACAGTGTGGTTGACGGTGTGGTGGACGGCATTGTGGATGGTGTGGTGGACAGTGTGGTGGACGGTGTAGTGGACGGTGTGGTGGACGGTATGGTGGACGGTGTGGTGGACGGTGTGGTGGACGGTGCATTGGACGTGATGGTGGACGTGATGGTGGACGGTGTGGTGGACGATGTGGTGGACGGTATTGTGGACGGTGTCGTGGACAGTGTGGTTGACGATGTGGTGGACGGTGTGGTTGACGGTGTGGTGGACGGTGTGGTGGACGGTGTGGTGGACGATGTGGTGGACGGTGTGGTGGACGGTGTGGTGGACGGTATTGTGGACGGTGTCGTGGACGGTGTGGTTGACGGTGTGGTGGACGGTGTGGTGGACGGTGTGGTGGACGGTGTGGTGGACGGTGTGGTGGACGGTGTGGTGGACGGTGTGGACGGTGGACGGTGTGGTGGTGGACGGTGTGTTGGACGGTGAGGTGGACGGTGTGGTGGACGGTGCGGTGGACGGTGTAGTAGACAGTGTGGTGGACGGTATGGTGGAATTGTGTGGCGGACGGTGAGGTGGACGGTGTGGCGGTGGACGGTGTGGCGGACGGTGTGGTGGACGGTGTGGTGGACGGTGTGGTGGACGGTGCATTGGACGTGATGGTGGACGTTGCGGTGGACGGTGTGTTGGACGGTGTGGTGGACGATGTGGTGGACGATGTGGTGGACGATGTGGTGGACGGTGTGGTGGACGGTGTGGTGGACGGTGTGGTGGACGGTGTGGTGGACGGTGTGGTGGACGGTGTGGTGGACGGTGTGGTGGACGGTGTGGTGGACGGTGTGGACGGTGTGGGGACGGTGTGGTGGACGGTGTGGTGGACGGTGTGGTGGACGGTGTGGTGGACGGTGTGGTGGACGGTGTGGTGGACGGTGTGGTGGACGGTGTGGTGGACGGTGTGGTGGACGGTGTGGTGGACGGTGTGGTGGACGGTGTGGTGGACGGTGTGGTGGACGGTGTGGTGGACGGTGTGGTGGACGGTGTGGTGGACGGTGTGGTGGACGGTGTGGTGGACGGTGTGGTGGACGGTGTGGTGGACGGTGTGGTGGACGGTGTGGTGGACGGTGTGGTGGACGGTGTGGTGGACGGTGTGGTGGACGGTGTGGTGGACGGTGTGGTGGACGGTGTGGTGGACGGTGACGGTGTGGTGGACGGTGTGGTGGACGGTGTGGTGGACGGTGTGGTGGACGGTGTGGTGGACGGTGTGGTGGACGGTGTGGTGGACGGTGTGGTGGACGGTGTGGTGGACGGTGTGGTGGACGGTGTGGTGGACGGTGTGGTGGACGGTGTGGTGGACGGTGTGGTGGACGGTGTGGTGGACGGTGTGGTGGACGGTGTGGTGGACGGTGTGGTGGACGGTGTGGTGGACGGTGTGGTGGACGGTGTGGTGGACGGTGTGGATGTGGTGGACGGTGTGGTGGAGGTGGAGGTGTGGACGGTGTGTGGACGGTGTGTGGACGGTGTGGTGGACGGTGTGGTGGACGGTGTGGTGGACGGTGTGGTGGACGGTGTGGTGGGCGGTGTGGTGGACGGTGTGGTGGACGGTGTGGCGGACGGTGTGGTGGACGGTGTGGTGGACGGTGTGGTGGACGGTGCGGTGGACGGTGTGGCGGACGGTGTGGTGGACGGTGTGGTAGACGGTGTGGTGGACGGTGTGGTGGACGGTGTGGTGGACGGTGTGGTGGACGGTGTGGTGGACGGTCTGGTGGACGGTGTGGTGGACGGTGTGGTGGACGGTGTGGCGGACGGTGTGGTGGACGGTGTGGTGGACGGTGTGGTGGACGGTGTGGTGGACGGTGTGGGGGACGGTGTGGTGGACAGTATGGTGGACGGTGCGGTGGACGGTGTGGTAGACGGTGTGATGCCGGCTGCGTGTTGGCAGCTGCAGAAGTGTGACCACGCTGGCGGCTGGGTCACGGTCGAGTGGACAGCGGCAGGTGTTCTCCGCCGCTCAGCTGCTCCCCCCGCTTCCCTCCGCGTGCACGCGGTCCACCTGACCACCGACCGCCTTCCCACCGGGTGATCACTGTCCGCCTTCCCACCGGGTGATCACTGTCGGAGGGAGGTTCGCGGGGCGAGACGCTTGTCTGTTACCCACTGAACCATGGAGCTCACACCAAGGGTCGCCGCAGAACCTATGAATAGAACGCCCAGTCGTTGAAAACAAGGGATGATGTGATCAGATAGCGTGATCTGCTTTTGTCAGTGGTGAAGAAAGAGCTAGCGGTTTCATCTAGCGTTTATGAGCCTACAATGCGCATTCTTCACGCTAACGAAACACTTTCCAGGAGTCAGCAGTTCAGGAATTAGTATGGACCTTCCGGTAAGTCGCAGCGCGAATAGATATGGCTGCTTTGTCCGACAGCCTGGGCATCCGGAAATGGCTAAGTAGCAGCTGGGAGATGGTTAAATGGCTGTTTCAAATTTGATCAGCTGTAGCTACGTTGCCATTGCTACAGCAGCGCAACTAGAGTGGGGCTGAGGGGCTATGCCCCCACCCCTCGTCGTGCCAGATGGCCAAATTCTGCGCGCCAAAACATAGCTTTCTTTGTCCGCTGTGAAATAGAAACAACTGGGGAACCCTAACAGTTAGTGGGCTTCCAAGAATCGCGTCGGCCTTCGTGAAAGAAAATTGCTTTCACCTGCCGGGCGGCCGAAAAATTGCCATCGGAGTCCCAAAAAAATTCCTCGGAGACACCAAATAAGGATAGCAGAGCGCTGAAAACCCGAGCCGGGGCCCACAAAACGCACCCGGGCCCGGAAATCGCACTGGAAGCCCGAAAATCGAGAGAAAGTCTTATCAGGGACCAACAAAATCGCGGTTTGGCCCCAAAATTCGCATCTGGGTCCTTACAAAATGTCATCAACCGTCCGAAATGAACAGCGGAGCTCGAAAGCTTCGCACGTAGGCTGGAAAATCGAGCTGCAACTAAATGGTTGCACTGATGTCACAAAATTCCCCTCCTGGCTCCAGTCAAGAACAGCCAGCCCCGAAAACTCGTGTCGGAGCCAAAAACGTCTTTCCGGACGTCAAAAATCGCCTTGGGTGCTAAAAACTCCAGGTGGGGCCCAAAACATCCGAGTTGATGGCTCGTACTAAGTACAGCGGGCTCATAAATCTTGCGCCAGGGCTCGAACATCGCGCTGGGGCCCCAACAAATCGCGAAGTTGCACCACAGTTTCCTTCGAAGCACAAAAAGATCACGTCGTGGCACCAAATTAGAACAGAGATCTTAAAACTCCCGCAAGTACTGAAAAATCGCGTTCGGGACAAAGGAGAATTTTGCAGGAATCAGAGAAATAAGCTGGAACAGCGACAAATTGAGCAAGGACCACATAAAATGAATCCGTGCCCTGAAAATCGCTCTGAAACACTGCCAATCGAAACATTGCTCCCCTGACCCCAAAAAGAAAATCGCTTAGTGCCCCTCCCCCAAAAAAACATGTTGGGTCCCCCAAAAAAGCGGGGAGCACTGAAATTCACGTCGGAGCCCAAATGAATGGCATCGGAGCTCCCAAGAATCTAGCCATGGCTTCTGAGTGGAAATAGATTGAGAAAACTTTGAACAGGAGGGGACAGCGTGTTTACATATGGAGGCTTAAAAGCGATGGCCGTACGTAAGGACCATGCTCAAAATAATTGCTTTGTCACCAATTACTGTTATGAAAACGGGAACTCTGTAAAGCCAATAATGATCGAAATCAGGGGACTTTTAAAAATGAAGATAGATCAGCTTGGTCCCCCCACCCCCCGCATTATGCGAATCCTAGGTACGCCGCCGGTGACCATCAACTAACGTACCACCGCTTCCCGTCACAGATATCAGTCCCGCAGAGCCCACCCTCCATAACTGAGAACCAGCTAGCGCTATCGCTCCACATCATGCAGGCCAACACCGTCAACCCCACCCTCCACCGTCACAGAGGCAACCCCCCCCCCCACCATCACCAGACACCACCGCTCTTCATCACAGACGCCAACACCGTCAACCCTACCTCCTCAGTCACAGAAGCCAAACCCTCCGGCCGTGGCTTTCGCTCTGACGACGCCACGGCCACATTAGTCAGCCAGAGCTGGGGGAACTTCCTCGTGCGCTGGCCCTACGACTTGCTGAAAGTCGCTTAGATGCGATCCAAGGCCCGAACATGGGTCATTAGGTTTCTTGGGTGCGTCTCTAGTGTTAGTTGTCGGTTTCAATCTCAGTTTATGAATTCATGGATTTGGGAACACTGCTCCATGCAGTGTTCACGAGTAGTATTCTGCTAGACATTGAAGGTCATCTCGGATACTGCGCACTATGCTCCGTTGTAATTATAATAAAGAGTTTTGTGTTTCTAACATGATACTACGGGCGTCACTTTGTATACGCTAAGGAGAACCACTGTCCCTAAATCATTACCCCCCCCTCCAATTAGGCTGAAGCTGAATCATTGGGCTTATGTACGAATACTAGCTACAAGTGGTCTTTGGAGCAGCTTTAACCATCAAGGTCATTTGGCCCAAACAAATATCTCGTAGTAACGCCCATGCATGGTATATAATGGTGGAGAATTATGGAATCAGACTTGATTATCTCTGATCGCTCTCTTCCGGATTTCAGCTCCATAATCCGCACCTGCTAAAAAAGATAGATGTATTGCTGTCGGTGGGATTTATGACCGGAGATGAAACCTGTGGTTCACAATCAGGCCACAATCTGATATAGCCCAGTGTTCGTTTTGTGATCATGATAAATGTGTCACATGACTGTTATTTTTTGGGGAGTATCATTGGACTCGGTAATCCCCTTTGCATCGACACACGATTGCGCTCTTGGTGGTGGAAGCCTGAAAGGCTAATCCCCTTTGCATCGACACACGATTGCGCCCTTGGTGGTGGAAGCCCGAAAGGTCGGCTCCGCCGTCCGCGACGCGCGAGCCGAGTACACCACAATTATAATCAAATTTAATATTATCACGTCACCCTGTTCACAACGTTTTGAACTTTGCGAGTAAATACAGATTTTCAACTGCAGCAGCTTTCTAGGCTATGTCTCGATTCCAGAATACACTATTGACTAAGCTGGATATCATTATCTCCCAATGAAGATTTGTGAACATTTGATATCCAGCCTGTCCCCGATGTCGATGCCGAGAGGGTATCGTTCACGAGCACTTTCATGGTTTATGGAGGCGTCGAGTTAGTGGAGCCATATTATCCAGCACCGTAACGAATACCTGGCCAGCAGCATTAGGCTTATTGTATCACAAATGTGCTTACGTCACTACTAACAACTGTGGCAGCATGACTGGAAGGTTGGCGGAAAGTAGGTAGCACAAATTGCTCCATATTATGCAAATATACTCTCTTCACTGATGGTGGGCAGCACTAACTTTGGTGTTGCCCACCATCAATCAAACTCCGACAAGACAGCCTGCCGTCTGAATGAATACCGTGCATAAGATGGTGTAAGGCTCATATATATTTGAGGGGCGTCCCTCAACTGGAATGATTACCTTTATCTAGCTTTCGCTTTCCCTCCCTCTTCAACTGGGAAGTCTCACCATTGGTGAGGAACACGGGTCAGGACATTTCGAAGACAAACTGTACTTTTGGAACTGATGACCTATAATTTGCACAATCCTGAAGATTAATCAAAGCAACAAGCACGATATGCTAGCATTAGTAAAACACCAAAACTGTCGTTTTTCGTGCCGTATTTTTTCAAGGATACTTATTTGTCACGTTTATACAGGCAGAATGCGATGTCTCTCAAGCCAAAATTTTTATCCACTTTGCCCCCAATTTATGTTGCCCTGCCACGAGCCTAAATAGCATGTAAGGTGAATAATGCGTGTTCAGTGTTTCCATGGCTGTTGTGATCATAATTACCGTCAATGTAGGTTCAGTACTGAACCTACATTGTCGCACACCGTTTTATTTCAGCACCCGGTTTCACCATCGTTTTCTGTCCAGGAACGGACCGACAAATATTTACTTCTGGGTTACTGGTGGTTAAATATGAAAATATGCATTCTATATAATACGCCTCGAAGTTCCTCAGAACCGCCTGGTTCGCTTAGTGTTTGCTGAAGTGGCCGGTAGGTGGATCATTTAGCGAGGCATGTAGCAGGCAGGCCAGTCCGGTGCAGCCAGGCTGCCCCAATAATCTCGTTCTCACCGGGCTGCCCTCGCCGCCCCATCTCGACACCGATCACGTACCGGAAACTCCCAGACAGAGGCACCAGTCATGGCAGCTGACCTGATCCCACCAAAATGTCATTACTCGCTCGCGGTATGTGTAGAATTCAGAAACAATGCTGGATCACAGGTGGATGCGGGGTGGTCAGGCGGCAGCCGGCGTCCCCCTCCCCTCCCCCTCCCCCATCTCAGGGAGAGGGGAACACCACCTGTCCCTCGCCACAACTCGCCGGGTGATTACGTCGCCACTCCTATCCTCTCTGACTCCATAATTATATTCAGGATCCAGTTTTCCCAGTAGCCCTACAGGAATACATAGATCGAGAAAACGAGGAAGACCTACACGATGATGAACCATGGGAATTTCATGATGAACTTCTATAGTTAGTACTGAGGTAAAACTGTTAAGCTGTCATTTGAAGTTACCTCTTTCCTTCCACAACATTTCTTCGTTTCCTGATGTGTTGTTCGATTATTTAGGCGTTAGATGGATCAATTTGTACTGGGTATGTAGTGCAAACAGATTGTCTATATTTGCCTGTACCTCTGTCTATTCCTCTATTCCTCTACCTGCCACTTTGACCATGATTGCTTTTGCTTTTGAATCTGACTTTATCTTTAACAGACCAAACTTTCGGAGAACTTGCGTCTGTTTGACTGCTGATGTCCTCCATTATTTCAGCGAAAACTATCGGATACATCCATCTAGCCAGATCAGGTACTTTCTAAAACAAATTTGCACAAATAGAACAGCGTATGTTCAAACTATTATTTCCTTATACTGAGATAAAATGTTTAAATATGTCTAGATATGCTTAGAGAATAACTAAAGGTACAAAGCTACATTTGCAGCTGTTTATTTATTTGTGGTTTGGGCGCACCTGTCACAGCTGATCAATGTGTGCCTATTTGTTTGCAGTCATCAAGCTTGCATTTAGATAAATAGGTCAAAAGAACTGTGTCTCAGGTTTGAAGGGGACGTGTGCCACTCCTCCCCATAGTCTGCCACAAATGGGTGAATACCTTTGTTCAAGTCATGCTAAGTACTTACGTCCCTCCACCCTGCCTAGTGTTCCTCGGATTAAATCGGTCCATCAAACTGCATGGATGTCCTAGAAGAATAGTTAGTGTGCCATAATTTCCAGGAAGTAATATTTCTACCCAGTCTCCCTCTTCATAAGCAAGCAATTTAGCTATGCATTTGTGGTAATTATTTTAAATACGGTCTGTAATGTGTTGTCTCATTCATGGATTCAGCATTGAACATTAGTATGCCGGAAGCGACTCAGGTTCAACCGTTCAACTCGTGTCGGTTGCAGTGAGCGTATCGGAGACGCCGCCCGCCTGTAGAGAAGGGGCACGCCTCAGAGAAGGGACACACCCTTGGTCTACCACCTCGGAGACGCCCGCCTGTAGAGAAGGGACACGCCTCTGGTCTACCACCTCGGAGACGCCCGCCTGTAGAGAAGGGACACGCCCCTGGTCTACCACCTCGGAGACGCCCGCCTGTAGAGAAAGGACACGCCCCTGGTCTATCACCTCGGAGACGCCCGCCTGTAGAGAAAGGACACGCCTCCGGTCCATCACCTCGGAGACCCCCGCCTGTAGAGAAGGGACACGCTCCTGGTCTACCACCTCGGAGACGCCCGCCTGTAGATAAGGGCACGCCCCTGGTCTATTACCTCAGAGACCACCACATCAATGTAGCGACCTCACCACGTATGTGTACCATTTAAATCCAAGATAAGAACAAAAAATGGTCCTGCCTGTGAGGTCTCAGAATCACTACAACAAGCCCACCAAACGCCGAAACTCATTATTTAGCAAACGTCTGACTATCGTAGCCGACTATAGCAGTCCGATTATCGCAGTCCGAATATCATTGTCCGATTATCCGATTTGGGCCATTATTGGTCGGCTCGTCACATCCCGTTTCCCAATATAGCACTTTCACATGCAAAACATTAATTGTACTGTTACTTTTTTCATTTCACCTTAGTTAATTTGCGCTAGTGTACGTGGCTTTTCAATATTTTTTTTCACGATCTCTATCTGTGTCTTGCTCGTAAAGTGTTAATGGTTTTGATGCATTTTCTTCAGCGCAACGTCCCAAAGTGTTTTCGTTCCGTTAATTTTGAGGATGGCAATTTGTCGAAACGTCAATGTTCTTTCCTGCCCATTTTGAATACCCACATCATGGGAATGCAAAGGCGCAGACATGAGATGGGCACAGGGGGCACGTGGCCCTCCTTTAGCCCCACAGGGAGCTTGAAGGACCACTTGGCTGGACCCTGTGCTCCTTTCCAATACATTGGACCCGCCCGCTCATACGATCGGGGGCTCAGTCCGACGGAATAGGTGGCTTCGGCGATCTGGGGTCTTCCCGTCGCCGGCTGAAAGCCCCGCGGCGGCAACTGTCCGTTCCGACGTCCGGGGGGGGGGCCTCGGTCGGACTGGGGGGGGGGGGGTTCGGCGTCGGCACACTTCCAGAAGTAGGCGGTGGCGGAACCCCCTCCGGAATTACTGGACCCTTGGCTTTAGAGAGATTCCTCCAGAGGTGGTCCTACTTCTGAAGGAATTTAGGTGAGTAGATAGCAATGTAAATATTGCAGGTATTGAAATGGGAGTAGATAAATGATTTAGGTCCAATAAGCTTATTTTTGTAGTATAAACTGTGCAGCACGGGAACGGAAATCGGTGTGGATGGAGGCGGGTTCATGATAGTATTGATGCCATAAGTCATGTTCATAAACGGGAAGTTATTATAGTGACTATAGTAGGACAGAGATTGTTCTTATGCTTTTCTTTAGTTTTTCTTATGTGTGGACATTGGGAATTGAAGTAATATGGGATAACGCAGTTCAGACTGGGTTGTCAAGCCTTGTGCTCCCCCAAATCAGCACCTTACCGGGTGATGTTTTAATAAACTAACAAAAACTTACATTTTACTTAACTCTCATCGATATTGCTCCATGAAGTTCGCGTGACCGCGCCAAAGATCGATTTTCATTCCCATGTCTGCCATGCCCTATTACAAGGGTCCACCTGTATGCGGCATGCACAACGAGGAGTCCTGCAGGCCAAGACAAGAGCAGTCAGCTTCAGCTCGCCGTAGCCGAACGGCGCCGGTGCCGGGTAGGGTGGTGGTGGTGTGGGGGGACGATGGGAGGGGGGTGAGCCGGCGGGCGGCGACACGCGCCACGCCGGTCCAAGGAGGCCAGCCGCTGGACGCTGGTCGACAGCTGGTGGCGGCGCGACGCCGGGTGGCGGCAGGCGCGGCAGACGCGGCGCGGCCGGCACAGCTGCTCTGTGACCGGTCGGGAGGTCAGCCCGCGCAGCGACAGCTGCCGTCACCCCCCCCTCCTGACACGACCGCGCCGCATTGACAGATGGACGGCGGCGCGCCGCCGAGTTAGACGCCGGGCCTAACTTGGCCATGTGTCAGCCAGCCAGCCGACGAGACAATTATAGCTGTTGGAGGAGCCGACCTGAGGAAAGCAATTCGAGGCGTCATCAGACATGCGCTGCTATGGCGGTAAAGTATCGGTCATCACTGGGGAAATGCTAGGTGCCCCCTCCCCACCATGGAGAGATGTAGTATCATATAGATCTGGAGCTAATGATAAGCATTCATTGCCATCATTAATAGCGACTCCCGTCTCCCCGAAACAGTAGTGGACCAGGAGTATGAGCTTTATATATCTTCGCAACTGTACACGCAGCACACGCAACACACGCAGTAGACACACACACACACGCACACACACGTAGCATGCGCAGCAGACACACACACACACACACACAAACAGCATACACAGCATATGCAGCACACGCACGTGCACGCATAATTCGCAGTATACGTAGCACACGCAGCAAAAACGTAGCGTGTGCTCCCGCAAACATGCGATATGCTCTCCACGAACTACGCAATATATACATCCCACTCATAATATTTCCCTACTTACTACTTAAAGCGTAGAGCGGCAGCGGCCCGGCGGTCTGCTATGGTCAGGTCCGGCTGGTCCGATCAGTACGGAGCTGCACTGTTTGCAGCGGCCCGGCGGTCCGCTGTGATCGGGTCCGGCTAGAGTCCGGTCAGTATGGAGCTGCACTGCTGGCAGCTCCTCAGCGGTCCGCTGTGATCGGGTCCGGCTAGAGTCCGGTCAGTATGGAGCTGCACTGCTGGCAGCTCCTCAGCGGTCCGCTGTGATCGGGTCCGGCTAGAGTCCGGTCAGTATGGAGCTGCACTGCTGGCAGCTCCTCAGCGGTCCGCTGTGATCGGGTCCGGCTAGAGTTCGGTCAGTATGGAGCTGCACTGCTGGCAGCGGCCCGGCGGTCCGCTCTGTTGTGATCGTGTCCGGCTAGTCAGGTCAATATTCGGTGAAGCTCAATCAAAGCATCGGCACATGCTTGGGCATATAAACTAGTGCTATTCTTATTTCTGCGTGAGTGAAAGTGAGGCTACCAATGACAGCAATCTATTCCAATTTTATGTCTAAGTTATTCACACATGCCTTCTATAAACTGCGGAATTCAACAATTCCTTGGTCAAATTTTGAGATAAAAAAGGACAACACATTGGATGTCAATGGCATGAGCATATGAACATACGCTGATGCGTAAATTAAAACAATATGAGGCGGATATGTGATAAAATGGCCAATTGATGTCTAATTGATTCAAAATGATGGACTGTCCAAGGAAACTGGCTTTTCGAAACAGATATTTTAGTTCGATCCGACCAACCTATATTATTTTTTCAGTCATCTACGTCATGTCATCCCAACAGCAATGATGATGCCCAAGCCACCACCTAGGTACCTAAGCAACCATCGGATCTTCCTGCTTCATCTGTATTCAGCATCTTAGCTTAACTCCATATTTCGTGTTCATCACATCCTAAACAAAATAATATACATACAGTGAAGTATCTATAAAGCCTGTGATTTCCTATACATTTATGTTCATGCCGAAGTCCATTTCTGATGAATGCATGATACCAAGAAATGCTGAAAATGATGAGCCCATGAATTCATCAAGTATTTTGCAGAATTAAATGCTGCTTAATATTTTGCTAGTGTCTAATTAGGCAGAGTTGTTGAAAAGTAATGTGAGTTTCCAGTTTTCAATTATATTTATATAGGAATATAGCATATTAAATAATGCATGTAGCAACATAACATAAAATAGCAGCAACATAACAAAAACATACCATGCGCATCACAAACCTGGCCATACTGGGTTAACCCTCAAATGAGCCTGCGTTGCATAAAAGCTGGTCAGAAGCTATCCTTTTCACCGTAGCACCTTCTTTCTTACCTCAAGGATATGTAGCTCTGGAGATAAGCAGAATGTTCCTTCCATATAAGAAGGAACGTTCTGCTTGGCTTTGTCTAGTTTACTAATGTTGCCAAAATATGCCTATTGTCAATATTCCACTTCACTTAACCACCAAAGTCTGGTCCACATTTGCGGATGAGCTAAACACAAGAATTCGTCGTACCTACATCAGATACGTGGGGCAAAACCAAGGAACTGTCAGACACTTCTTAATATTGATTTATCATGCAGTTATGTTTGTTTGTTACCTAATAAACGTTGTCTAATTTATTCAAAACTATTTTATGTAGTCATTTTATAGTGCAAGATATGTTATATGCCTCATAATGTTGATCTTTGACTTCATTTGCCCCATTGATATACCGAGATTCTACTTCATTTCGTTCTATCTTCGCCAAGCCTTTCGGTTTTCTGACCTAGTCGTACCCTGTTTGCCCTGACACTCACAATTATTTCTTCTTCGCGACGAAAGGTACCCTTTCTCCTGAGCATAAGTGATCTTTTTTGCAAATGTCCTCATGTATTGAGTATTTAATGGAAATATCACCATCCGAGCATTGAATTATTAATGGCAATTGCTTGACTTATTTCTGGAGTACCTGTGATTTTTGCAATATATTTGAAGTACTTATGATCTAGGAAAAGTAGTTCTCCAGACCTATGTGGTATTCGCCACTGAATAGTATCATCCTTCTGTTCACTTAACCCTATTCCGTTTCTAGCATTCGGCTACATTCGCCAGTAGGGGGAGGTGGGACGATTTCCCTCTTGACGCTTCCAAGTGAAACGTGCTTTGAGAGACGAAAAAGGAGCGTGTGGGGTGGGACATCATCTCGCGATTGGCTCCTGACTTTTTTTTTTGCACCTGGGGATGGTCGGTGACCCTCCAGGTCAGGTCAAATGTCAAATTTACGCAGAAATTGAGCTTTTCACCATTTGATCGCAAACGGTTTCTAAGGTATAACTGAACTTTTAGTTATCATGAGGGTAGGCATTTGTGTTTTACGAATGTTTCTGACATATCTCAAGTTCAATTTGAAGCACATGTCACAGGCTAGGTCAGACAAAAGGTCGATCCCGCATTCGAAAACTTGATATTAGACACATCTACTGTTTCCACCCATCCCGTGGTAAAAATGGAAGGCGAAATCCGATTCAGGATTTAAAATAACCCTAGATCCACCGACAAGCTAAAATCTGAGTTAAATATAAGTCGAATGGTACAGGGACCATGTCTGCGAATATCAATGCAGTCATCAATTAGCTTAAGTCACACACAATCTGTATATTTAGGTTACAATGTAGTGTCCCAATGTGATAAACAGCGATTTCGGTCAAAATGATCGGTGGTGTTCCCCTTAATGACATGACCTAACCAAAAATATTTTTACCACAAGTTCTGAAAACGTTTCCAAGGAGGGTACTGAAAAATAACTGGGTTCCGTTGAGCGGTTCGTAGCCTATCGACGGCAATTCGTAGGGATGTTACATCACTCTCATCGGCGAGGGTTAACAACCGTCGACTATGTTTTATCTCGGATAATTCCTCTCCTCTTAGCTCCAAGAGTGGACGGTTCGCGTTTTGTGCTCCAGTTGCACGATTTCCAGAGTATTTTGTTCTGTGTTCGCATTTTGAATGTCGAATATTACCCTAAGCGTGCGGGTCAAAGGTCAAGGTCACCCACCAGGACTGCGGTATTTTTAAAAGTAAAAATATGTGCCAAAAAAGGATATAATCGAAAACTAGGCAAGCTGACTCAAATATCATTACTTACACTGTATGCATAAACAAACGGGCCATTGCTGATGTAACTGTCACATCAATCGGAAGAATAGTTTTAGATTCACGGAGCTAATGTCATTATTGACGTGGTGATTTGCTCGGAGTGCAAATCACCACGTGCAAAGTGTTCATGGCTTGTTCATGGCTTCGCTAACGTAGCCCAAGACGGTGAAACTTTTAGATCCATTTACACTCCCAAGTTGTATTTCGTAAACGAGCAGTCTACCTACCCTAGCGAGTGGTACCTATCGCTACTCAGGTGACAGCCAGACCAACATTCAGCAGGGGACCACTGAGTGTGACTGACCACAAAGTGAGCTTTTGATACGTGTTTTTGAAGTTTGTCCGGGGTAATTTTATATGCTGAATCTGAATTCAGCCTTAAAATATACTTCTGGAACTAAATTTAGCAAATATAACGCGGCATCAATGTATATTTACTGTCGCTGAGATCGGTGACATCGAATGACCTGATGAGGTGAAAATTCGTCGGTTATGTCTTATGTCAGTTATAAAATATCTGACAGCAATATTTCATTAAATTTGAAGTGTAGAACTGGGAAACTATGGGTGGTATATCGAAGTTATACCTTTTGTACCGATTCCAGAAGTGCAAGTGAGGTTGTTCTGTTCTATGTTGACCTAACTTGCATAGGATCTCATAAACGTATGGAGAACGTATGTGGTGTTTGCATATGCTCCAGATTTTTTCCTTCCTAGAATTTGGAATGTTTAGTGATAGAATGGAAATTGGTGTTTAGTAACTGTATCTCAAATAGTTATTCTGAGAGAAGATTCTAACAATTGGCCTCAAATCGACCATCTCGTGAAACAAAATTTGTACTTTGACTTCACCTGGGTCGGCGACTATTAGTGTCACGGAGTGCTAAAACCGCGGAGCGATCAGTTTGTTAATTGTAGGAAGGTAGGCAAAGATTTGCATGAATATCGTCAACGGGATTGAAATTATTCCAGAAATGTGTGAATGTCCCTCTAGATGGGAAATGCTCGTCATTGCTCACACCGTAATTCGTGGGTCAAGTTAAGCAACGCTTACTAACAGGATTTAGCATTTTACAAACATTCAAGCTTATTCTATGCAGCTGCCCTAGTGGTTGCTCCATGTAGAACAGCTGTATATTACAAATTTATTCGTGTACAAAATGGCAACAAAAGTACTCCTGGCTCACGCAAGGAGATTAAGCAGTGTGGTGAGTCATGCCCAATCTCTGTCAGTAATTTAATTTTGCCATCATAATCATCCGCCGTGATTCATTGTTGTTCGGTTCAATGGGTCGGGTCTGATAGTTGGCAGCCACGCTGGCTAGTTCTATACATGTCCTCCCATCTCCGTAGATCTTTTCTAATATTCCTCTGCTGAAAGCTTTATCAGATGCGTATATGCGTGTATGCGTGCATGCCCAGGTGTGTGCGTGTGGGGGTGGGGGTGCGTGCGTGCGTGTAGGTGAATGTGCGTGTGTACGTGTGTATGCGTCTGTGTGTGTGCATTTGCAGGTGGGTGAGTCGTTTCCGCAGCAAGCTAACACAAAACAGCATCAGACGCTTGGGCGACTGGAAATATTGCACCTGCTCCTTCGTCTTCATCCAACCACATAAATCATACATTCGCTCTTTGTCATCCTCTCACTGTTTGCCAGTCGGGCGGGGCTGGGAAGCCATCTCGTTTTTCGTGCGGCCACCCTCCGTCGTCGGCTGGTTTCCCAGCTCTGGTGTAGGTGGTGCCAGAGCGGGCCAGTATAACACGGCGGCGGCGGCTGGTTTCCCAGCTCTGGTGTAGGTGGTGCCAGAGCGGGCCAGTATAACACGACGGCGACGGCTGGTTTCCCAGCCCTGGTGTAGGTGGTGCCGTATTGGGCCAGTATAACACGGCGGCGGCGGCTGGTTTCCCAGCTCTGGTGTAGGTGGTGCCAGAGCGGGCCAGTATAACACGGCGGCAGCGGCTGGTTTCCCAGCTCTGGTGTAGGTGGTGCCAGAGCGGGCCAGTATAACACGGCGGCGGCGGCTGGTTTCCCAGCTCTGGTGTAGGTGGTGCCGTATTGGGCCAGTATAACACGACGGCGACGGCTGGTTTCCCAGCTCTGGTGTAGGTGGTGCCGTATTGGGCCAGTATAACACGGCGGCGGCGGCGGTGGGGCGGCCGGCGCCGCTGCCGGCGCCGCCGCCTAATCACACGTAATTGCGCCGCTGGTGGAGCGGCGGCGGCAGCGGCGGCAGCGGCAGCGGCGGCGGCGGCGGCGCAGCGGCGGCGGCTCTGGGACGGGCGGCGGGCAGGTGCTGCCAAGGCCGCGCGGCGCCGCGCCGCGCCGCTGCCCACCTGTTGGCCACGGCGGCGTGCGCTGCGCCGGCCGGCAGACGGACCCAGGTGCCCCTGCCCGCGGCCAGCTGGCCGCCCGAGGCCGGCGCCCACCACCTCCGGCGGCCGTCAACACTGGGCCGGCCCGTCACAGCCAGTGGACCTCACGGCTGGCACAGCGCCGCCCGGCCAGCGCCGGCTGAGGACCATATGGCTACGCGGTCCACGATCGACCCGCGCCCGGCCCACGTCTGGCCCGCGCCTGGACCACGTCCGGCCCACCCCGGTCTACACCGGCCCATCCCGGCCCACCCGGCCCATCGGCCGGCGGTATTGACTACATCACACAGCTACCGATCGCTGACTGGTAGCGTTTTTCTGTGAAGTTTTCGTGTAGTTGATATGTCTCAGTTCCACTCAGTGTAGTCAGAGGAAGAATATGTTTAGACATTAGAAAGTTAAATCATTAAGTGTCGCCCCCCCCCCCCCCGAGAGCCCTTCGTCAACCTTCCAAGAGATAGGTCTTGCCACCTCTCACAATTGTGTCCCTAATTGAGCTACGGCCTTGAAAGAAATACACCTTATTGTTTTGGACGAGACTAATTATTTGGTGTGCAAATTGTGTTAAGTTTCCAGTAAATCGATAACATGCCAGGATAGATCAGAGGTGAAAGTTTCACGAGCATCCGACTCCAGCAGCTTGAGCTCGTCCATGCATCGAATATGTTTGAGATAGAGCCGTCAACT
Organism: Imbricaverruca yamaguchii; assembly: GCA_034440575.1. Taxonomy (NCBI): domain Eukaryota; kingdom Metazoa; phylum Arthropoda; class Thecostraca; family Neoverrucidae; genus Imbricaverruca; species Imbricaverruca yamaguchii. Next base: position 2,131,217 of record JAOTOL010001652.1, on the reverse strand, counting down.
AATGACCAAGCGATAGCCATGTTTCGCATAAATACATCGATATTGACTTTTATTGTTGCATCGATAATGGGTCAGACCAACTCGAATTCTATATGTCATGTAAAGCGTGATAATCGGTAGCCAGCGGGGTGCCTGGCAAAAAAAGAAGAATATTCAACGGTTGTAGTAAAAACAGTCGGTGAATTCTGACCTGTTGAGTACTCTAGAATGCATATTTATGCGAATGACAACGTCATTCGCCTGAGCTGCTCGCAAGAGTCGGCGATGAATCGGCGTGGTTTGAGGACATCTCATGCAACATTTGAACTCACTGACACACGAACATGAATTTACCTGCAACATGAAACACATACAATTGATCTTTATGTGCACGTTAACTACAGCGAAACCGACAAGCTGGCATTTTCCTGACAAATACACCAAGCCTGCCTACGGAAATGACGCAGCGACTGACCTGTCACCTTGCACCAAATACACGGAAGTGGTCGATGTTGAGCAGTACCGAACGTCTCGCTTCCCCACGTCCGGTCCCGCGGCCGTTATGCCGCAGTTATTCCACCCATGGGCTCCTCAACGGGAAGATGACTGAGGAAGTATCAGTATTTCTTGGTCGTTTATTTCCCTGCGAAATCGATCGGCGCAATGTTATATTGGGGAGGCGGGAGGGGGCGTTCATACATTCTAAAGTTTATGAATTTAAGCGTTTGCAATCCGGCATGCATTGCAGCTGCAATACCAATTCCGATAACGGCAACACGTCATTTAAAGCGTTTCAAGCGCATGAATCATGCATCAATGTACTTCGTGTATAATTTGCTTCGTGATGCATCGTGATTTGAGAAAAGTCTGGTTGGGCGTAATAGCCTCTCGTAACATAATCCATAAGCTAAGCTCAGATTTATTTTAACATAGCTAGCTCGAAACGTGATGCTTGGCTCAAGTGTGTCCGGTCAACCGGAACTAACGTGCTATGCAAGTGTGATCCTGTCTGCGATCAGTTTGCATGCACCAACGAGTTACAGCGTGGGTAAGAGGCTCAGCAATATATTAGTTCCGTCATCCGCTTTGGTGGTCAATTCATGACCCCTTACGAGGTATGCCACATTTCCACAGAAGTTCTGTTGATGTAAGTGCATATCTATCAGTCTGTTTGAAATCGGGTTTCATGTACGATAACATGCCCCGACGTATAATGTGCACGAAATCGCTTTGTATTAGCCCGAAAAGCTGTTGACCGACTCGTCTGTCCGGCCATTTTGAACGTCCAGTAAGCATAATTAAGTAGATTGTATTCCCACGGTTAATTATTTCGAAATCGGTCACGTGCCCGGGCGGTTGCGTTCCCCAACAAGGGGCTCAAACGTGGGCGAGCATGTCAACCAGAAAACGCACCGTATATGCCGAGGCTTACCAGCGTGGATAATCGCATTGTCGACGGCGGCGTTCGCACGACGATACCTGAACATGGACAAAGCGTGGCTGGCCGGCGGCAGATGAAGCGAGCTGGCTGGTTTCCGGTGATGTCGCAAGTTGTGGTGATCCGTGCTCCGACTGTCGCCGCCTGGAAGCTCCCGTCCGTGTGTGTGATCATAGAGCTATTGTCGACAGTACTCGCCCATCGGCTATTTGCGATGCGTGGAGCATATTCAATCTCGGCCAGCTGTCTACGTCGCACGCGTCGCACGGGGATTGAAAATCCGCTGTAGGGGCGATGTCGATGGCGATGTCACGGGTCGTGGTGTTCTTCCACAATGGTGACTACCAGCGCGGGGGGCTGAGTCTTTCTTTGGCATCATAGCATTGTTTAACGATGGAACCAGGAGCCTCCTAGAAGCCGGCAAGATCAGAAAATGTTGCTTTTCACGAACTCGGGAACTGCCGAGGGAAAGGGATTATCGAGAACCCCGTCGCTTTAGTGTTATTTTCTGCTTCCTTCTTTGTGTTCAATATTTGGTAGATTTCCTTAAGGGTATTAACTTCAACCGATTCAAAGATGCACGTAGCTAACGCAACGATTGACATATGCGTTGAAATGTAACGAATCAAACATCTTTAGCCTTCCAAGAATCTGATCAATGCCACGCTGAGTACTTCAAGTGCTCATGGTTATGCCAATCAATACCATGCTGGGTGTTTCAAATTCTCATGGTTATGTTTTTTAAACATTGAAGGACTACACGTGAAAATTCACGAATTCTACTATAAATTGACTTTCAAGCTAATCTAGGAGATCATTCTGAGCACAACAGAATTGGACATCAATCACGAAACCTGATCACGTAAAACGCACTGGTCATTGTTCCTTGTCGCCAAAGCTCTCCGTGTTTGGAAACGCTGGAGGATTCGCAACAATATCCCTCTCGATGGACAAGGTGGTAACATGCCTTGCGAGAGGCCAGGTTTAATATGCATTGCGGACCCAAAGTACCGCAAATGCGTCGTTCTTTTTCATCCCAAGAATATCGGTTCACTTTCAGTCACCTGCGACAATTCAGACCATCCCAAGACCATGACCAGGCGCTATGGGGTGAATAGTCTACTTTAAGCATGTCTTACTTTACTTTTTCTACTTTCAGCATCTTTGTCTACTTTCAGCATCTTTATCTACTTCCAGCTGTCTACATCTGTATCTACTTTGTCTGTCCTGTTATTCGATGAAGGGTAAGGAGACGGAAGGGGAGCTCCCACTCCATATGATTTACGTTAATTCAAAGCTCACCCATTCGTCCCGATGGCATCCCCCAATTCCACTTCCACCCTTTAGAGCATTGCAACACGTATCTGTGGGTAGCGATGGGCGGCCAGCTGTGTTTGATGCGACGTCTATGGTACTCCGTAGCACTTCGCTGCGAGTAGCGATGGGCGGCCAGCTGTGTTTGACGCGACGTCTATGGCACTCCGTAGCGCTTCGCTGAGGGCAGCGACGAGCGGGCAGGTGTGATGACACTCATTAACGCTTCCATGGTACTGAGTATGCTATCACCTTGTTCAAGGACGCATCCAAATACTTTTAAACGCGGTGTGGGTCGATAACCCACGATGCCTTACTCCCTGGATTCCAAACACAAGAAAGTAAAACTGCACCCACCCACGCCTCTCTCACAATACATTCACACCTTATGCGCTACAGGCTATCTTCACCTGAGGCGACTGCAAGGCTGATCACCGGGTCTGTTTTTCATGATGTAGCCGGGGAATATAGGACCATAGGACGGTTGTCACGGGAAGGAATTCGAGATAGGTGTTTGGTGGGTGTTGACTGCGATTATCATTGATTGCATGAACTATTGCTGTTCATATTGGGCAGCTAGCATACCACCAGCCCCGAAGTGGAAATCCATGCCAATTTGCTACTGTTCTACCAGCTTTGGAAGCAGCACAACGTAGGCTTTGGTTGTGCAGACTGTCCAGTGCAAATAACAATGTGATGGTGACACAACTGTGCTTCCCAATACTTTGTAGAACTCCAAACATTCATAAACGCTCTGCCACAATTGTTTGAGCTGAGTACAAGTTGATGGATTGTGAGCTTCGGACAGACATTGAAACATATTGACATTAAACCCGCCTCGATGCCCGCGCTTATTTTTTACTTCACTGATATGGTTATATATTATATATATATATATATATATATATATATATATATATATATATATATATATATATATATATATATATATATATATGCTACACGGTTAGCTGAGGCTTGTCGCCAGTAAAATGTCTATTTTGCTAAGGAATACTTCTTGGAGTTTGATCTCTCTTTAACTCACCACGATAGTGTCTTGAATACGGGTTAGGTGATTTATGTGCGCACTGCACAAATGAGCATTTCGTCTGACAGCAACAGTGCACGTGCGGCGCGTGCGATAATTTGTGGCGGGATAATTTGCGCGGGAGATGCCAGGGGCGATGGTCAGGCGGCCTCGTCGAGGAGCAGCCCGCGGCCGGCGGCCGGTACAATTCAAACCGGCCCCATCTGCAGACGGCGGCAACTGGCCATCTGAGGGAGCGTCTCGCCATCTGGCACGTGCCGAGCCGCCGCACCGCCGCAGGCCACCCCCTGTCCTGATGACCGGCTGCTGTCCTGGCGGCGCGCGTGACGCCAGTTTAGAGGGGAGAGCGCCCCCTCCCCTCCCCTCCCCTCCGAGGCCGGGCCCGGCGGCGTCTCCGCTCCAGAAGTCGCAGCCGTCGCCGCCGCCGCCGCCGCCGCCGCCGCTTCCAGCGCGTGCCGCGTCCGGTGACGTCACGTCCGGCCGTGACGTCACCGGAATGACTTGACGCCTCGGGCCGAAACGGACGGCTATCTGGACGGTGTTTACTTGGCGGCAGTGCCCCGGCCGTGGCGTCACATTGCTGACAACCGGGTCATCTTTGATGTGACGCCGGGCGGTGCCAGGAGCTGGCCGCGGCCGGCTGGCCCGGTGGTCCCCGAAATTGCCGCACGAGTGCCGTCCACCACCTGTCAAAGCGAACACGCCGTCGGAGAAGAGCGAGAGCGGCCGCGCGCACGAACGCGCGCGGTGCGCCCTCGTCAAAGTCGGCAGTGCTCAAGGTATATTCGCACAACGCTTGGATTAGTTAGTTGTACGTATTTGAGATACTGGTGCGAATCGACACATAGAAACTGTCGGTTTCGCACTGAAGCATTTCCTCCGTTCAGTCTACATTGCAAAAACAATGGGATATACGGCATTTGTTGTATTTGTAGGTTGTAACTATCCCGACCGATCTGTGTCCGGTTTTTGTGTGACGTCACGTTCTAACAGCACCGAGGCGGCTGCAGCTTGGCTGCGTGGTTTCCGCTTGGTCTGCATTGAGGCGGGGTGGTGTGTGGCGACAGTTCGGCGATGTTTCTGGTTTCCATTTCTAGTTAAAGGCCTGCATTGCAAGAACCTGGCCTTGGAATACCTGGGAGATGAATGAACCAATGCAACATACCTCTTAGTATTTGCGTGTATTGAGTATCTACATTGCAACCATACTATGCCTAACTTCCGGCATGGAAATATCTAGTTTAGGTAGGTATCAGGCATTGATTCAAAGGGGCAGAGGGGCCGTCCCATCCCCACCTCGTACCCTTCAAGGGGAGGCGTCGTACTCACCTCCTTAGGATCCCCTGTTCCGCCCTTGGCCCCGCTTTCTCCACATGCTACATCCTGGAGACCCTGGGACATCTGGAGACAGCTGGGCTTTCAATTTTAAAAGCTGTACTTGGAAAAAAACGCAAGCATATTCATACAAGCGCATACCTAAATGTAGTCGTTGGGGATTTTCAGAGTTCGCCTCACCCTAGGGAAGAATTCTTGGAATGAACGCTTGGAATGAACGCTGAGGCTAAATCGTCTTTAGGATAGAAATAGGTTCCAGTACAAATTTCAGGGGCCACCTGCCCAGACCTCGGAACCCGCTCAACAGCCGTCTTATACAAACTGACAGTGCCACCGTTTCGACCCACACTGCCGCCCCTTTGAAACGCACCCCTTTGAAATGTAGGAATTGAAAATTCCTGAACCTACTCAGGGGAGTAGCTTATCCAAAAAGTGTCAGGGGATGAAGCAGTGCCAGATCCAAGAAATCTGTAAAAATCGAAGGGCCTTATCGCACCCCAAAATGAAAAGCTTGAATTTTGGTATATGCTTTTCTATAGGTGTATTTTTTCGCATTTTTGTTTTGTTTCCGGTCGATTTTTACATCTCGTTACAGGCCCCTGAGCACCATGACCTCCTTACGCGAAGAGGTCATGGTGCGACTGGCAAACCTGCCAACTTGAAATTGGCCTGTTTGTTGAAACTCATTTCAACGCCGCTGGATTCAAGTTCTCCACTATAGCTACAAACTGGGATGTGATGCATTACAACAGAAAAGCTACGTTATATGGAATGTGTGGCAGTGAAGGTGAAAAATATATTTGAATAAAACCAAAGATTTGTATTTATACATGTACTTAACTTTTAGAAAAAAGACTTTCATGGGCAGGAAGAACTTCGTGGCCTGTAGCTAAAGTTCAGGTAGCCAAGAGCAAAGTTTCAGGCGCTCAATTGAAAGTTCCGTGTATCAATGCCCCTAAAGCTAGATAGCTACGCCATTGCCCTACCTGTGCCTGAATGTGGTAGAGCTTGAATTTCGTATGGGATCCTATCAATTTCGGAATCCTAACTCATGAAGTGCCTGGATGCATAATGTTTGTGAAAAGTGTGATAACTTGTGTTTGTGTACCTGCTTTGTGCTATCTGTGTGCCCAGTGATTTTCTTAATTCATTCATGAAGATGATCAATGTTCAACATCATATGATGACCTTTCCTTGATAATTTAAAAATAAATATACATAAATGTATGTTTTGTACGTAGCATCATTGAAGGCGTCTCTGTAATCAAAAAGCATATGCCTAGCAAGGTACGACATCGACATAGATAATAAAGTATGGCAGTGAGAATTTGACCGTTAGTTGGAATTGCTTATTTTGTGGTTTGACGAAAAGTTGTACCCGAATATATATCAAGATCAAAGTAACTTTACACTGTTTTTGATAACAGCGAGGAAAGGTGATCGTATGATATTGATGAAATGATAAGTTCTTCGCCAGAGCGCTAAATAATTTATATGATCAATGTTGATTGAAACGTCGAAGATATGTACATAAGGTAGCGAATCACGTATTGTATCAACTTACCAGTGACTTTTGAACATTTTTATCGTCTTCACAATTGCTTCCCTCGATAACCTGTTTCATATCTGCAACGAGCAATGGAAAATCATCCGAAAACTAGAAAATTTGCATAAAAAGAAGATAAACACAAACAACGCTGTCGTCTTTAACAATGTATATAGACGTGAAAACCTACTGCCGAAATATTCCAATATATATCTTAGGGTGGTTCTTACTTTTTATTTTCGAAAAGTTTAATGTCTGACCCTGCAGAATTGTTTCATTTGGTCTAATACCTACGAATGCCGAATTTGGTGAACATAGCTCAATTATTTCTGGTGTCGCAATGCCTGATAATTTTTACATAGTATCTACCTAAGGGCATGTGTAGGTGCCCCTCACATGAAATAAGTATTATCCCCTCTTTGGGGGGGGATCATGGGTGCCCATCTCCCACTCATTGTTGCCTGGTTCTTAATAAGTAGGCCGCCAACAATGGTTTTCTTTTTGGAATCCGGGAATGTCTGGCGGTGGGCTTCGACGGACTGAAAGAGGAACTGGCGCTGCTCTTCGTCGCGTGTCAGGTGGGGAAGGTAGTCTTGCATGAGGGGATCTGCATACCCTCTCTCGGCGAAGTCGTTGGTAATCTTCAATTCAGCGACAGCTGACTTGGCCTTCTGGAAGTCTTCTCGGCCATTCCGTGTCTGACGATCGGCGTCCAAGAAGCCGTCGTTGGTTCCGAGCGCTGGCACAGTGTGGCAAGTGGTGTTCGTGATGAAGTCCCAGAGATGTTTTTGCTTGATGGTATTGGGACTGAGGTCCATCGCCACGCGCTTTGAAGGGTCCTCCGACCCCTTCTTGGACAGGGCACCCAACATCTTTCCCTTTGTGTCGATGTCGACGTGGTCTTCGAAGACGGCAAGGCCGACCAACGTCTCGGAGAGGTACCAGAGGTGATTCCTGATAAGCAGAGATGTCTTGTAGAAACTGCAGGTCCTGGGCATGGGCGGTTGAAGCCACGGGAGCTCGAAATCACATCGACACGTAGAGCGTCACGCAGGAGGTGACGAAGGGCCTCAGGCCTTGGATATTTTGTTGACGAATATGGAATTGTTCGCGAAAGAGGAAGATCTTGATTGAGTAGATGATCTTCGCCATCCATCGAGCAAGGTGATACGGCCCAGGCCTGGCAAAGCATATCCCCCTCCGCGGAACTTCCCTCAGAACAATGACGGTGAGTGTCAGGAGCTCGCGACAGTCGTGGCGCGGATGATGACCGCTCAGCTGCTGCAAGGCGAAGTCCCACACGTGGGCGAACGATTGAGGCGGATCGGCAGGATCGTTAAGCAGAGTGGAACCTGGCAGTGTCGTGGGACGGTCAGGGCAACACTCTCGGGCAGGGAGGTGCGAGAGATCGAGGCGGCGATAGCTCTGGCTTCAATATGGGCTCTCCTAGTGCTCTGTCGGTTCAGGGCCATCTCAGCCGGGCCTTGATCGTAGGCTGAAGCAGCAGCAGCCAAGATATGCACCGCCGCCCGGTCCATAGTCTTGGTTCGATCGAGGGCATCACAGAAAGCAGTAGTAATGGCAGAGACCCGGCCGCGAGCTCGCTTGGCAGAAGATTCCTCCAAAACAGCTGATGACGGCCCAGGTTGGTCTTCAACACCATCATCATCGTCCGAGAGTTCCGCCGTGGCTTCACTTGCAGCTTCCTTCCTTCTACGCTCCTTGTCATGGCGGGGCACTTCCACCTGGTCCCTTTTCGCCTTCCTCTCCTCCTGCTTCACCAACTTTTTGTCCATCCCCAACATGCTCCCGGGGCGGCCGGCCTCTCGTTGACGCTGCAAGAATTCCACATCCTTGTTCTTCATGAAAGACAAGGCATCCGCGTAAGCAATGTCGAAGAGGAAGGACAGCTTGACTGTGAAATCTTCCCTCTTCTTCAGCTCGGTCGCAGACTGTCGGCTCTTGCCCTTGCCCAGCTGCCTCCATTTCTCGTAGAGCTGCTCAATCTTCTCCACGCGGTGCTGAGGTTCAACGACGGGGATCCGAGCTCGGGCCCA